>CM073463.1:14197500-14760000 GCA_037074535.1 Gleditsia sinensis | reverse complement strand
GATATGTTATAGGATCTACATTTTTTCTTCTATACGGTGTCTCGTACTTGACCTTTGTTTAGCTTAGACAATTGGGTGGCATAGCATATAAAAAGTAAGTATGTTCTATAAAAAAAATATTTTTCAAATCTAAGTCACAAACTTTAAAACATAATTTGATTTAATCAAACAAAACAAATTTGATTGATATACAATAAATGAATTTGTATTATGCACTAATTTATATATATAGATATGCCATGTTCATCTTACTCAATTATAGTTTTTATTATCTACTCACTAAGTCACAGGACTCACTCCCCTCAGTTCTATGTTTTTTCAAATAAGATCCAAGGCAAGATCGTAAGTTACGCGATAGAATACTGCTGGTGAGCCGAATTTGTTTTGATGGCCTTTATTTATTTATTTGTCTGCTACGCGTTTGTAATCTAGAGTTTGCTCCAAATTATCACAGGTAGAATCCCTACTTCCAACATGTATTTGATATTTGTTATGTGATAACTTGGTTTTGTAATTAGATAAAACTAAAAGCTTTAATTTATGAATGAGTATGTTTCTAATATTAGATAAGTTTTATAATATCTAAAATTTAGTTATGAAATAAGGTTTGTTTGGAAAAGTTTAGCTTTCATATATTTTAGATAAAACTTTAGCTTTCATATGAAATAAGGTTTCTAATATTAGATAAGTTTTATATTTTAGCTTTCATATATATATGTATATTTTAGATTTATATATATATATATATATATGTATATGTGTGTATATATACATATGTGTGTGTGTGTGTGCATGCGCGAAGGGATACATGTGAGAGAAATAGGAAGCCATAAGTATTAAGTCCTTGAGAGGTATAAGTTCTTATTCCAATTTGTTGTGAACCTTCAATGTGGGAAATTAATAAATTAGTAGAATAGTAATAATTATATGTTTATTTTGACAGGTTTTGATCAAACTTAAATGATATGTTATAGGATCGACATTTTTTCTTCTATACGGTGTCTCGTACTTGACCTTTGTTTAGCTTAGACAATTGGGTGGCATAGCATATAAAAAGTAAGTATGTTCTATAAAAAAAATATTTTTCAAATCTAAGTCACAAACTTTAAAACATAATTTGATTTAATCAAACAAAACAAATTTGATTGATATACAATAAATGAATTTGTATTATGCACTAATTTATATATATAGATATGCCATGTTCATCTTACTCAATTATAGTTTTTATTATCTAGTCACTAAGTCACAGGACTCACTCCCCTCAGTTCTATGTTTTTTCAAATAAGATCCAAGGCAAGATCGTAAGTTACGCGATAGAATACTCCTGGTGAGCCGAATTTGTTTTGATGGCCTTTATTTATTTATTTGTCTGCTACGCGTTTGTAATCTAGAGTTTGCTCCAAATTATCACAGGTAGAATACCTACTTCCAACATGTATTTGATATTTGTTATGTGATAACTTGGTTTTGTAATTAGATAAAACTAAAAGCTTTAATTTATGAATGAGTATGTTTCTAATATTAGATAAGTTTTATAATATCTAAAATTTAGTTATGAAATAAGGTTTGTTTGGAAAAGTTTAGCTTTCATATATTTTAGATAAAACTTTAGCTTTCATATGAAATAAGGTTTCTAATATTAGATAAGTTTTATATTTTAGCTTTCATATATATATGTATATTTTAGATTTATATATATATATATATATATATATATATATATATATATATATATATATATATATATATATATATATATATATATACATCTATATATATATGTATATATATATGTATATGTGTGTATATATACATATGTGTGTGTGTGTGTGCATGCGCGAAGGGATACATGTGAGAGAAATAGGAAGCCATAAGTATTAAGTCCTTGAGAGGTATAAGTTCTTATTCCAATTTGTTGTGAACCTTCAATGTGGGAAATTAATAAATTAGTAGAATAGTAATAATTATATGTTTATTTTGACAGGTTTTGATCAAACTTAAATGATATGTTATAGGATCGACATTTTTTCTTCTATACGGTGTCTCGTACTTGACCTTTGTTTAGCTTAGACAATTGGGTGGCATAGCATATAAAAAGTAAGTATGTTCTATAAAAAAAATATTTTTCAAATCTAAGTCACAAACTTTAAAACATAATTTGATTTAATCAAACAAAACAAATTTGATTGATATACAATAAATGAATTTGTATTATGCACTAATTTATATATATAGATATGCCATGTTCATCTTACTCAATTATAGTTTTTATTATCTAGTCACTAAGTCACAGGACTCACTCCCCTCAGTTCTATGTTTTTTCAAATAAGATCCAAGGCAAGATCGTAAGTTATGCGATAGAATACTCCTGGTGAGCCGAATTTGTTTTGATGGCCTTTATTTATTTATTTGTCTGCTACGCGTTTGTAATCTAGAGTTTGCTCCAAATTATCACAGGTAGAATACCTACTTCCAACATGTATTTGATATTTGTTATGTGATAACTTGGTTTTGTAATTAGATAAAACTAAAAGCTTTAATTTATGAATGAGTATGTTTCTAATATTAGATAAGTTTTATAATATCTAAAATTTAGTTATGAAATAAGGTTTGTTTGGAAAAGTTTAGCTTTCATATATTTTAGATAAAACTTTAGCTTTCATATGAAATAAGGTTTCTAATATTAGATAAGTTTTATATTTTAGCTTTCATATATATATGTATATTTTAGATTTATATATATATATATATATATATATATATATATATATATATATATATATATATATATATATATATACATCTATATATATATGTGTGTATATATACATATGTGTGTATATATACATATGTGTGTGTGTGTGTGCATGCGCGAAGGGATACATGTGAGAGAAATAGGAAGCCATAAGTATTAAGTCCTTGAGAGGTATAAGTTCTTATTCCAATTTGTTGTGAACCTTCAATGTGGGAAATTAATAAATTAGTAGAATAGTAATAATTATATGTTTATTTTGACAGGTTTTGATCAAACTTAAATGATATGTTATAGGATCGACATTTTTTCTTCTATACGGTGTCTCGTACTTGACCTTTGTTTAGCTTAGACAATTGGGTGGCATAGCATATAAAAAGTAAGTATGTTCTATAAAAAAAATATTTTTCAAATCTAAGTCACAAACTTTAAAACATAATTTGATTTAATCAAACAAAACAAATTTGATTGATATACAATAAATGAATTTGTATTATGCACTAATTTATATATATAGATATGCCATGTTCATCTTACTCAATTATAGTTTTTATTATCTAGTCACTAAGTCACAGGACTCACTCCCCTCAGTTCTATGTTTTTTCAAATAAGATCCAAGGCAAGATCGTAAGTTATGCGATAGAATACTCCTGGTGAGCCGAATTTGTTTTGATGGCCTTTATTTATTTATTTGTCTGCTACGCGTTTGTAATCTAGAGTTTGCTCCAAATTATCACAGGTAGAATACCTACTTCCAACATGTATTTGATATTTGTTATGTGATAACTTGGTTTTGTAATTAGATAAAAATAAAAGCTTTAATTTATGAATGAGTATGTTTCTAATATTAGATAAGTTTTATAATATCTAAAATTTAGTTATGAAATAAGGTTTGTTTGGAAAATTTTAGCTTTCATATATTTTGCTTATGCATTTAAAGTTTTTGGGAGCAACATGTTCTAAAAAAGTTTTGAGATTTCAAAGCTTAAGATCAAGTGGTTTTCAATTTCCAACATTTCGTTTTGTTAGGATAGACTTACGAGGTGGGTTAACGGGTAGGATACTCATAGGTATACTAAAAATAATTAAATACCTTAGCCTTCTTAAAACAAATTAATGTAGTAGCAAGAGTAAATGTTGATCCCACAGAGAGTGGAATACATTACCTTCGTAGAAGATTAGGGGTTGTCATGAGTAATATAAATAATCAAAATAAAATAAGCAATAGAAAATTAGAGAATTAAACCTTGTCAGAATGCATTTGTTAAGCTTTTACTTCCCTCTTCAGAGTGAACTACTGATAATTTATTATAATTTATTTAATTCAATTGACATATTTATTGTTGGAATCTAATCCAATCTTTCCTTAAGTTTAGTTAATTTTCAACAAGCAATTCAATTAACCCTAAGGACTAAATAACCTTGTCCAAGCATCCAAGATTCGACCTAATAATTGCAATACAATATAGAAAGATCAGTAAATCTAAATAACCCTAACATATGCAGTCAAATTTAACCTAGTTGATTACTCTCCCTGAGAATTAATAATTTCTATAATGCAATAAAATTACTAACCCTAGTTTTCCTTTTAAATTAGAGTAACCAAACAATTATGGATTTGGTTTCACAATTTAGCTATAGTTTAACTTAATCAATTACCCATGGATCTTTTCCATAAATCAAATAAGAAAAACAATATAAATATATCCAAGGGAATAAATCAATACCTAATTGAATTAAACTCAAATAAAGAACATAAATATTCTCACAATATAATCCTACTCTGAGGTTTCAGATCAACTTAACCAATAAGAAGATTTAGCCACACAGGGCCATGGAAAACATCAAAACATAAGTATAGAAGAGATTATGAGAAATTATGTTGCTTGAACCCTTGGATCTCCTTGATTTGACTTTGTGATTATTCTTTGGGGGTGTCTCTTGTCCTCTTTTTATAAGCTTTTGAGAAACTCTAATGGCCTAGGGTTTCTATTATGTTTTGGTCCATTAGGGTTTCAATCTAGATCAAATTCCTCTTTTTCAACACTTATTTTTTCTCTACTAACACACATCGCCATAGCATTACAAGGCCACCACTACAACACTCTAGCTTTCTGAACTTTTGTTAGGCTTATTATAGCATTACTGCCATGGTGCTGAGTCTTCCTTTTGCCTTGTTTTGTACTTCTCTATCATTTTGCTTATTTTCTTCAAATTTTCCTCTATTTTCTTTCTCTTTGAATCTTACAACACAAAAAATGAAATTAGACTAATTCTTAACATATTTTACTTGAAAACTCATAAAAATCAAGCTAAAAGGTGTTTAAAACATGTATGAACTTACGCAGATCAAATATATTCAAACTCAATCCTTTGATTGTCCTTAATCAAAACAAAGACTTTAAAAGTAATACTCAGGCAAACATCAAAATATTCAATAAGTGTTGGGCTTCCTAAGCTTCTGCCTTAGAGAATTTAATGGAATAGGCCTTCAAGAAAAATTTCAAAAAATATCACAGTTATATACAAGCTAAACTCAAATGAAAGTATGCATTCCTTCTATGAATCTTGAGTGTGTGTAGCCTTAGATTAATCAAATTCTACACTTAGATGAATTTATATATCTCGAAAGGTGTATATCTCTAATTTATGTTTAGAAGCTCCATAGGGTTACTTTTCATGCTACTCTCCACTAATGTAGGCTAAACACTATATTTAAGATCAATAGGGCTTCATTAAGCTTGTAATATGACTGGGGTATAGGATAGGATAAAAGATAACATTTAGGCTTCATCACCCAATACCTTATGACTTATTCTGATTTTTTCCTTGAGCTTTTTCCAAGGTTTAAGGAATTCTCTCCTAAACTCAATTTCTGCTTTATTCTTCCTTTTTCAAATTTTCTCGCATTTTTCTCTCTTTTTTCTACTTTCTTTCTTTTTCTAGTTCTCTTCAATCATTTCTACTATTTTTTTCTTGCTTTTATTGAAATTTCTTTTAATTTTTCTTTTGACTTTTTCTTGACCTTTTTGAACTCCACTCTTCATCCCTTATAAATAATAAAGCTCTATATAATTTACAAAAATATAATCATGCATTGAGTGAATAGGGTGTGACTCAATAAGGATATATCTAAATACAACTTAGCAGATAATAGTTTTTTGGTAAAAAGAAATAAAAAGTTTGAATAAGCTCAAACATAGTGACTAGGGATAATAATATCATGGTAGGCTTAGAAAGGCTCAATCTATTAAATAATTCCTAGATCATCTTCTAAGTAATAATGTTAACATATGACTTAACCTTAAGTGGCAATTAAGTAAGCTCTAAAGTTCTATTGAGATCATAATAAAATTTTGGGTTATATAAACATTTTCTAAGCAATAGATATATTAATAGTTCAAGGGTTTTGAGCATACATTTTTAGAAATTTAAGTAAGAATAAAATTTCCAGAAGAGTCAAAATTGCATAGAATTGCAATTTTTCTACATTTTTCAGGATATATAAATATTTGAAATCATTCTAATCATTGGCTTGTAACTTAAGAAATTGAACACACGCACACAATTACTTAACTTGCTAAATGCAATAAAAGTGCAAATATGGCAAAAATTTAGATAATTGATCCTTAAATAAGGTCAAGTCATTCATCGCAATTAAATACAATCATGCATAATGTAATTCCTTCCCTACATTGAAACTTTACATTGTCCTCAATGTTAATAAAATAAAAAATAAAAGGAGGAAAATGCAAAATAACAATAATAACATTATGAGTCCTATAGAATTCCCTATTTAAATTTGGATGTCCTCATCTGTAGGGTCATCCTAGGGGAAAATTGGATGGGTAGGAATCAGACTGATGTATCAAGGGCCAAGGCAAAAGCATGGAAGCACTTTGGTTGATGGTGCACTACATCACTCTAAAATATACACAGCCTCTCAATCTTCTTATGAAGTGTCTTAGCCTTCTCCTATAAATAATTAATGTTCCTAGATATTTGGGAAGGTACAAAGCTTCCTTCAACTTCTTCAACTACTATGTGGTCTTAGGATGCTACAACTATAGGAGCTAGCTTTAGCTCCTTGTACTTCTGAATATTTATGGAGGATATGGGTTTCATGAGGCGAATGCGAGCCTTAGTGGTGTCTCAAATCACCTCAGCTGTGCCACATAAGGCTGGAATAAATCGCAGCATAAATAGGACTTTACTGTTGCTGAAGGTGTTTGTAGAATATCTACCAGCCCCTTTGTCTTAAATTGGATCTTATTGGAAATAGGACATCATCCATGTCAAAACCTCTTTATTGGATAATGGTTATATAGACCACCACCTTGGTGTGCTGGTCATAGACTGCCTCATTCACAAAAGTCATTTTGTCATAATGCATATACTATTAAGTTTGATTCTTCTTCTTTGATGGCCCAACTTGGAAGGTCTTAGGTACCATGGGTGGTTAGCATTAGGTCGGGTTTGTATAGGCTAAAGGTAGGGTGTTTTGGTTGAGGGTTAGTGTTTGGTTGTCTATAGTGTTTGTCATGTTGGTTAAGGTGTTTTTACAAACACCTTGTGGATATCTTACTTTGGAACCTAAAAAATCCTCAATTCTCTATCAATTTATTCTTGAAAGATACAACTAGATAATACAGTAGTTACCAATACTAAACATACATCAATTTTAGCCAAAATCTTGCTTTTGGAGCTCCAATTGGTGGTCTTTTTTGTTAAGGTTAGGTTAAGGTATGATTTAAGTGTTTTTGCATATTTAATTGGATTTTTGGGCTGGAATTGATGGGGATTTTTGTGTTTAAGTACTGGTTTATTTGGGAATTTGAGCTTGAGTGGTTGATTTTGGGATTACTTTGGGTGCGTTAATGCTTCTTCTTCGAGTTCTCAGGTGAAAGTGCCTAAGACTTTGTGTTGCCTCCATTTTATTTTTCAACTTCTGTAAACCAACATTGCGGTGCTAAGGCATGACCGTTGTAGCGCTATCACTCTCTGGATTTTGAAAATTGCCTATAGAAAGTTAACACTACAACGTTGAGATGGGACTATCGCAACGCTGTAGCTCTCAGGTCTATATAAATTCAGCTACAGCAATTTGCACCGCAACACTGAGTAGTGACTACAACAACGCTGGACCCTATTTCAAAATTTTTCAACTTGCTTGACTTTTCTGATTTTTGCACCATTTTTGTGTGAAAATGACAAGAAAATAAACCATGTTGTGTTGACTCCTAACCAAAACCTTTGTTTAATGTCGTTGGCTTAACCTACAAATACATGTCTTAGATATTAATATTTACCTTGACCCAAAATTTTTAGAGTAAGTCAATCCTTGGATTTCCAGTACAACATAAGCAAATATATTAGTAATAACAAGGTGCCTAGACAAGGATGATTTGAATTAACCTTCCAAGGTACAATCTCTATTTCATATAGTGCTTGATGCAGCTCTGCATTTAGGTCTATTCCTTTAAGATATGTTAATGTCTTTGCTAGGGCTATTTCTTGCTCCTTTAGAATTTTGATCAACCTGTCCTTTTTTTATCACCCAAATTTTTGAAAATTATGATAGGGTCGACTTCAATTTTCAAAGATTTTAGATGATATAGGAGGGTTTTTTTTAGACAAGGATCCTGTAAAATAGAAGAAGGAACTTTTTTAGACTTTAAAGATTTTATTTTTGATTTCTTACTTGGAGTTTGTAGTTTTTGGGTTGTATAATTTTCTTCAAAAAGGAATAACCTTATTTATATAATATTATGTGGGATCACAAATATTAAATTCCAATATGCAATTATCATCCTCTATAGTTTGTGTGCCATTATGAAAATCAATCCTAGTCTTATATGTTTTCAAAAACGGTATTCCCAATAATATGAGTTTTTAATCTTCCATTTTCTATGTCAAGTATGTAAAAATCAATTGAAAAAATTAAATCATTAACCTTGACTAAAACATCCTCAACCACACCTTCATAATAGGTATTTGATTTATTAACTAGACGAATTACCACATTTATTTCTTTTAGGGTTTCAATATTTAAATCCTTGTAAGCATAACAAAGCATAACATTTATGGATGTACCCAAGTCTAACATAACTTTGTCAAATTTAATCTCTCCTATAATGCAAGAGATAGAAAACATACCTAGGTCCTTCCAATATGCAATTATCACCTAGTAGGAAAAGGCTTAGTTGTTGTTGTTGTTGTTGTTGTTGTTATTTGTTGTAGGTGACATACTAACCTCATGGACATACCTTTATGGGGGTCATGTCTCACACTAAATTGCTACGAAATAGTTTCCATCTATTCTATGAGTCTCTTAGTAGCTTTTGGTGTTTTATTTACTAAGGCCTCACCACTTGCTACATCTATTATACTTCTATCTGTGGTTGATATTCAATTTAGATATTCATTATTGGAATCTAACCAAATCTTTCCTTAAGTTTAGTTAATCTTTAACAAGTTATCTAATTAACCCTAAGTATAAAATAACCTTCTCCAAGCATACAAGATTTAACCTAATAATTGCAATACAAACTAGAAAGATCAATGAAGCTAAATATCCTAAACACAAGCAGTTGAATTTAACCTAGTTTATTATTCTTCCTAAGGTCAAGTAACCACTGATAGTCCGCTTTTCACTAATAACTGATGACACAGTAGATTATTAAACCATAATTGTCTTTTAAGAAAAGAGGACCAAACAATTACGTATTTGGTTTTTCAACTCAGCGTTAGGTTGAACTTATTCAATTTCCAAATAGGCAGTCCATAAATCAATCAAGGGTAACCATAAAAGTATATGAATAAATGAATACTTAATACCTAAAATTAAATCAAAATAGATGAAGAACAAATTATAATATCACAATGTTAATATATCTTAAGTTCTAATCTTCCTCAACCAATAAAATAAAATAAACCATGCAAGGTCACAAAACTAAAGAAAGAAGAAAATATGATTTGAGGCTTTTGGGATGGTTGGAGATGCCTTCTTCGTTGTCTATTTATATGCATCGGCAACCTTAGTGACCTAGGTTTCTTCTAATCACTTTTTTTGCGTATTTATTTTTGCCTATTGTTGCATCAATGTTGCAGTGTTGGTTTTCCACCATTGTAGTAGTAGGTATTCTATAGAATTTACTGTAATCCAAAGCACAAATGTTGTAGCTCTTTGTACTAGATTTCCATAGGCTCCTTAATCACCTCAATTTGAGTTTGAATAAGAGAGTTATGCCTTGATAAGCTAATTTCTAACATATTTCACTTAAAAACTAATAGAAAGCAAGTTTAAAGGTACCTAATTTAGGATTAATTATACACAAATCAAATACCCCCAAACTCAATCTTTTACTTGTCCTCAAGCAAAATAAACTTTAAAAACAATCACACAAATTCAAAATATGTAGTGAGTGTCAATCTTACTTAAATTTTACCTCATAAAATCAAATGATTATTACTATTAAAAAAATCAACAAGATCACAATTATGTACAAGCTTAACTCAAATGTAATCTATATCTGTTCCTCTTAAATCTTGAGTGTGTGTGTGTCATTGGATTAGTTAATTTTATACACCTAAATGATTTTATACATCCTAAAAATTTAAAGTGCAGATCTCCAATCAATTAATTTTAGGAACTCTATAGGCTTTTTTGTCTTGCCACTCTCCACTAATATAAGCTATACACTACATCTAGGATCAAAAGGATATCATTAAGTTTGTAATGTGGCTAAGGTATGTGTAATAACCATAAATTTAACGAGAAAGTTCAATTAAAGAAATTTAGAATAAAAGAGATAATTTTGGAAAAATGGAGATTTTAATTAAGGAAAATGTGGAATTAAAGAGAGGATTTTGAAAATGGAGTTAGGACCCGGTGAAAATAAGTTATTATTTACATGGATTAAAGAATTATAAAAGTAATGTTAGAAATTTACATTTCGGGACAAAAATGCAATTTCTTAAAAGTTTCGGGGTTAAAATGTAAATAAAGAAAATTTGCAAGGACCTCCCACTAAAAGTGAAATTTTGCAGAAAGGTCCCCCGAGATATTTTAAGGGCCTCAAACACTCCAGAAGCGATCATTTGCAGTTTTTTTTCCATCTCTCTTCAGAAAATTCTCCCCGAAAGCCCTCTAACTTCTCTCTAAGATTTCTTCGCCTACGGACCTCGGATTTCGACACCACCACCACCAACGGACTCAGGACGAAGAGTTCTTCGAATCCATCCGATTGGTTTCTGGAGAATTGGCCGGAAATTGGTCGGAAAATTGAAGGGAAAAACGGCCAAAAAGGTAACCCCCGAAACTCCTACTTTTAGTTCTCAAACGCAAAAACTAACACCGTAGATCGATCCAGAAGGCACCGAAACCTTTGGATCTCAAATTTCAGGCCGATCCACCACCGCACGCTCCCCCACGCGCCGAATCTTCCTCGGCGAGTGACGCCCACGCGCAGCTCCTCGGGCGGCGCGTGTAGCGCGTGGCATCTGAACCTCCTCGCGTTGACCGAGCTCCCGGAGGCCAAATTTCGCAAATCCGGAGTCGTTTTCAAGGTTTTCGGACGTTCCAGACTCGATTTTGGGGTTTATTTCACTGAATTTGGATCAGAAAATAGGATTTTAAGGGTGTCCAACTTTGTGCTTCAAAGAGGTGAGTAGATGATTCTTTCTATGGCTTGGTTTTACTCTTCTTGAACTTTACATTGATAAATGAGTATGATTACATGTTATTTATACTTCCATATGTTCTTGAAATGGTTTGGAAATGTCTGAAATATGTTATATATGATATGTAGTTCAAGAAGAGTTTGATTTTGCAATAAGTTTTGAAACACATTAAGCATGTGATTTTTACACGTATTTCGCATGACATGGCAAAGAAAATATGTTATACATGTGACATTGATTTTACAGTGATATGTTTGCCTTGGATATGGGCATGTATGCATGTTTCCCCTGAATGGGAAGTTTTGACATATGAGTATTTTGAGACTGAAGTCTGTATTATATTGAGAATTTATATTGGATTATATGGCATATGTGCATATGGTATTTCCTGTGGAGGAATCCTATTAGAAACACTGTCTGCTAACAGCAGGTGATGTTAGCCTTGGTGCGCACCTTGATTGCCTCAGCTAGCAGGGGAGGTGGTGCTAGCCTCGTGTGAGGGCCAACACACGGGAGATTATATGTGAAGGAGAGCGGAATGCCTCCTATATATGGGCTAGATGCCAGTTATGAGATGTTATTTTGCCTTCCCTTGCTGTGTGCTTGGGAAAGACCCATACAGAGTCCCTTCGCGTGTCCTCTTGAATGGTAGTAGGGCAAACCTCAGCGGGATGCTGAGTTTAGGCAAATCCTATACCACCAAAGTACGGAAGGGGTCAAACTCTGGTATGGTGGTTCTGATATGGGATCCTCCGAATATTTTAACAGAAATGTTTTGATGCATAGCATAATTTGATTAATAATTTTACAGTATTGAATATGATTTTGAACTTGATATGAACATTGTTTATACAGTATCGCATACAGTTTGAAAGACTTGATTATGATTTTTGAACAGAGAATATTTGAAAATGCGGGTCCCATAAGAATGTACTTCTGAACGGTATATTTTGATATGATAAGTTTTACAATATGAGTACATCCTTATGTTGACCTGAGAAGTCATAGGAGGTGTTATCTGCTCACTGAGTTGTAAAACTCACTACACGTGGTTGACATATTTTTCAGATAAAGACCCAGAATTTGGTCCCGCAGCTACTTGACCGACTAGGTGTCGTGCCTCAGTGGTGAGCCTAACTTGTTTCTAGGCTCTCAGTGTATGATATTGTAATATATTTGTACTCTAGTGTTGCTCTGAAAGTCACAGGCAGGATCCTTGTTTCCGCTGTAAACTTGATGTATATAGATTTGGCATGTATAATTATTGGTTTTTTGTAAACTTGTGAACGTTGAATAATATTTGAATATGTGTTATCGTGAGATCATTTGCACATGTGTAATGAAAAGATTTTCGGATAGTAACGGTATTCGCGTTCGTAAAGTACGGACGTGACTGTATGGGTAGGATAAATGATATAATTTTAAGCTCAATCACCCAATACCACATGACTATTCTAATTCCCTTTTTGAGCTTTTCTAAGGTTTAGAGGATTTCCCCCCAAACTCATTTTCTTGCGCCATTTTTTCTATTGAAATTCAATCACTTTTTTTCCTATTTCTTTTCCCTTATTTTTCTTTTTCCAATCACTGCATATAATTACTTTTCTTTTCTACTTTTTTTCTTTTGATTTTTCTTCTTTCCTTTACTCTACTCTTCCACCTTTTAGATAATAAAGCTCTAAATATTTTTTAAAAGATAATCATGTAATGAGTGAATATGGTATAATTATAGGAATATAAAATTTTTCAATTTGGCTCATATAATATATGGGTATATATAGAAGAAAGGTTCATATATGCTTAAATGTGGGTAATAAGGATATAATCTATTAGGCAAGGCAACTAACACCTAAGAGGGGGGTGAATTGGGCATTTCAATGAAACATGGAAGATTTTCAAAAAAGCTAAAAACAAACACCTTTGATGCAAAAGTTTATCTTAAAAGATCTATGCAAACTTTAAAACATTTTAGAAAACATGAAACTTCAAACAAGTTTAAAGCACAAAAAGAAACAATGATAATAGAGGGTTGGGAAAGCCAAGCCAAAGATATTTAAGGAAAAACTCAATACAAAAATAGCATATAAGAAAACTTTTCATGCAACAAATTAAAGTGATAAGGAGAGAAAAGCAAACACAATGATTTATCCAGATTCAGAAATGGCAAGCCTACATCTAGTCCCCAAGCGATAACTTGAAATTTTCCACTATGCCATAAGTTTAATTGGGCACCTGTGAGCCTCTTTACAATAACACAACTCAACCAAGTTGGGACACATCAGGTTCTCTCCTCGTACAATAAAAGTTACAACACCACATGAGTTTCCACATGTAATCACATCAAGGTCACCTCCCCTTGACTCAAACCTTACAAAATAATAAGAGTAGGCTCCAGAAAAACTCTCTCAAAGAGTATATAAATACAATTTCAGCACCTATATCAGAAAAACAAGAAAATCAAGAGCTCAAAGATTAAATGAAAGGTTAAGCATAGTTTTTCTTCCTTTCCAATGACTTAAACACTTGGTATTTATAGAGAAATGAAGTTTATAGTTGTTGGGAATAATTTAAGATCGAATCAATGAAATCTAATTGTTATAGAGCATTAAATTTCATTTCCAGCAAACTTTAAGTGCTTAGCGAATCCTTTAAAAGCCTACTAGCCGTTAAAATCACTTAATTTTTGTTTCCAAGTAACCTTTACACTTCCAACAAATCCTTTAGGTGCTTGGTGTTCTATATTTTCAAGCTTTAGGTCCTTGTGACCATTGCATTTGAAAAGATTGAACGTTTTAGGCTTCAAAAGCTCCTTTTAGGCACCTAATGGTAACTTGATTTATAATTTTGCTCACCTTTAAGCCACTAAACACCCATTATAATTAATAGACATCTAAGGCACTTTGAAATTTTTTTTTTGAGCAAACTTTACAAATCAAATAACCATTAAACTTAGAAAAACTATTATAAACATTTTGAAAACAATTAAAAGCTCTAGATTTCCTAAATTTTCTAATTTACATAAAACGAAGGCTAGGATAACCTAAAGAAACAAACAACCTTCAAAGCTTGGTTCCATGCAAACTTGATGCATTGGTGATATGTCTTCAACTTCAAGAGGATGCATCGAGACTCCAAGCCTTTCTTTATTCCTTAGAGCATCTTTCTCCAAGCTTCTTGCTTTTAAACCAACCAATAGAAATAAGAGTTTAACTTGCAAGACAGGATTGGGTATATACTATATGTGTAAGCATAACATATAGATGGTGAATAAAGCATGATTCAAAAGAGATATTATATATATTAAAGCACACAATCTTGTATAACACATAAGATCAAATAAAAACACACTTACAATATATATGATAGCATATATGATAGATAAGCACACATGATTGCACACACATTTGTCATTATATATAAGCACATATGATAAATAAGAATAAAATATATGATTTCACACACATTTGTCATTGTCAAAACCTATAGCATGGGACTATAAGGCTAACAATCTCCCTTATGATGACAAATCAGAAAAGAAAAATATGTTCTTTTGATTATTATAGGTTAGCAACACATATTTTTCTTTTCTTATTTCTTCTCCCCTTATTTGACATCAGTAAAAAGGTATAGGGAAAGGAAAATCCTTTTTCTCCCTCTAACCCAGAAAATCATATGATATCAAAAGGGCAAAGCATATTATCAATTAAGCACTGCATCTTTTCATTTTCATATTAGAATATAGCTAAGTATATGATCTTATAAGCACATAGATATGAAATAAGACCCACCATACTTTCAAAAGAGATTAGACTAACAATGTAAGGCATAGAGCAGAGCAAACATGTATAGATAAAACTTTTGTGAGCACAAGGTTCTTGAAAAAGCATAAGGTAATATTTTCAAATAAGAACATATACAATGGTATGATCAAAGAGTTTTTTCAAACTAAGAGAGTTATGTAAGATCTATATAATATAGAAACAACAAAGATTTTTACTCCCTCTCAAAATATGCATATGAAAAGAAAAAGACATTCTAAACAAGATTGGTACACATGTTGTTCTTTTCAAGAAATAACCATAGAGATAAACAAATCATAAAAGGGGCTACCCCTCAAGATATGCACTTAAGGGATGTATAAGGCATAAGATTGAAGGATTTACCTGCTATGAGTCAGTGGCTTTAGGAAAAAATTTGTACATTAAGCACATAACACATTTAAGCACACAATATCCATTTGGCCAACATACACATAAACAGAGTATAGAATATAATATGCATATATCATTAAGCATCTTATCAAGCACAAGCAAAATACCAACATACATATATATAACCAACACAATATCAAGCAAGCATAATACCACTAGATATGAAAGATATACACATTCAAAGCATGCATATTCCTTAATGCAATTATCATAAAAAATGTGAAAGATGTTTTCTCCCATAAATTTTTTTTTTAAAGAACATATTATGAAAAAAAGTTTATGTTTATGAAAGAACATTTTCAAAAGCATAAGGTGAGCAAAAATATACTATATAGAACTTGAGTTGTTTTATAAAAATATTTATGTTCTTTGCATAACATATATCTCTCAAAAAGAGATACCACTGAGCATATTATAGAAATGCTAATACAAAGATCATAGCTTTTGTTTTTTAAAGAAGACATAAGCCTTTCAAAGTTTTCTAAAGTTCCTTATTTATTTTCAAGAGTAAAAAATTGATTTTTAAGATGAAAGATGTCTGAAAATATTTTTTGAAAAATTGAAACCTTATGTAAAGCAAATAATTCATACATCCAGATAAAGAAAGTAAGGAGTATAAGGTTTAGATGTTTCCAAGAAAGCTATACTCTAAAGATCAAAGCATACCATTAATTACCACTTGTTGATATTACTTTATTGATGCTTTGTTGGTTAAGAATGTGAGACTTAAGGTTCCTCCTTGGTTCCTTATAGTTTAGTATAAAAGATTTGAAGCACAGAGCTTGATTTATGCAGTTATAGGCATCTATAGACACCTATTATTGCTAGTGGGCACCTATAGCTTTTTGTTCTAAACAAATTTGCTTTAAGTAGGTGATATAGGTGTCTATCGAATGCATTAGGCACTATACCCTTCTATTTTCTCCAAAAATGCCCCAGTTGCTTAATTAGGTATCCAAAAGGTCTAATGAAGGATTATGTTCCTTTGTTTTTGTTAAAAAACTTCCATGTAAAACACAAAATCATTTCTTTTGCTGGTACCAATTCGTTTTGGGTCCTTGATGGTATTTTATCAAAAAGTTTAATAAAGATCAAGTCATATTAAGAGGGTTTTGCATAAAGAGCATTAAGCATGAATACATTCATTTCTCTATTCATATTACCCTTAAAGATATCAGCAAAGATGAAGATTAAAGGAAATATATACAAGCATTGTACATTAAGCATGATATATTCACAATGACATTGCAAGGATATGAAACATATAAAAATGATAAACGACATTTCATAAATTTGTAATGTTGTGCTTAAAACATACCACCATACCTTAATGAGTTTCAATAATAGTTACATGAGAGGTTTTATGACTTCTTACCTTGGTCTTGGTGCATGGATAATGCCATTTTCTTACCCCAATTCTTCTCATTGTGAGGTTTTAATTTTTGAAGTTCAGCATTCATCATTGAAAAAGCTATCTTTAGCTGATCCTTGTAAGACATTTTTTTGCAAAATAGAAATGCTTGGAAGACTTTTTGTTACCCATCTCAATTTGGGTCCTTTGATGTTAGTACAAACAAATTTTGAACTTTTAGAAACCCAAATTTGCTTCCTATTTAAATTATTTCTCTTAATAGGACATAGGTGTGAGATATGTCTTTCATGACCACAAAATATGCAAATGATAGATTTGGAGAGAATTTTCTTATGAGTAAGGAAGATTTTCAAATGATCTATTTTAAGATTATTTCATGACTTTTCATAAAAATCATTTGAAAGAGACTTTGAAATGATACTAGTTGAAATTTTAAAGGTTTATCATTGGCAAGATTAGAAATACAACTAGTTTAGCATTTAGGATTCAAGCATGTTTCATCATATAATTTTTCAAAATCACATTCTTTACAAGAACTAATAGATTTAGAAGTGAATACCTTTAGGTCTCCTTAATCCAAAAGGCAATACTTGTTCAATTGTGGCTCAACTTGTTTTTCTTCCATACTATTCTCTTTGTCATCATTAATTAATGCCTCATCTTGAGTGTTCTCCTTTTGGTACTAATGGAGAACACTATTAACCGATTCAAAGTTAGCAGGATATAAACATATAAGAGTTTCCCATATGGCCTTAACATTGGAGCAATGTTTAACAATAATATATGCATATTCATTCAAACCACTAAAAGGAATTTGCATGTCTTTAACATTCAAATAGAATAATTTATTATCACAATGATTCCAATATTTCCTTGATTTAGGGATAAGGCCATATTGTCCAATATCCTATAAATCAAAATCAATAGATTTTAAATAAGACTCTATTTTATCCTTCCAAAAAATAAAGCTTTTAAAATCAGAGAAAGATGTATCTTGAAAAGGAGGTTTATAAATATCAAAACCTTCCATCATTGAAAACCTTTAACTAGTTTCCATATAAACTCTAGAGATGGTTAAGCCTTTTAGTCAGAGCCCAAGCTCTAATACCAATTGTTAGGAAAGGCAAACAACACCCAAGAGCAGGGGTGAATTAGGCGTTTCAATGAAGCATGGAAGATTTTCACAAAAAGCACAAAACAAACACCTTTCATGTATAAGTTTATCTTAAAAGATGTATGAAAACTTTAAAACATTTTAGAAAACACGAAACTTTAAGCAAGTTTTTAGTACAAAAAGAAATAAAGATAATAGAGGGTTGTGAAAGCCAAGCCAAAGATATTTAAGAAAAATCACAATACAAAAATAGCATATAAGAAAACTTTTCATGCAGCAAATTAAAGAGATAAAGAGAGAAAAGTAAACACAACGATTTATCAAGGTTCAACATAACCACCAAGCCATCTTCTTGTCCTCAAGCTACAATTTGAGATTTTCCACTATACCACAAGTTCAACCGAGCACATATGAGCCTCTTTATAACAACACAACTCTATGAAGTTGGAACACACTGGATGTTTTCCCTATACAGCTAAACTTACAACACCACACGGGTTTCCACACCCAACCATATCAAGATTACCTCTCCTTGACTCAAACCTCATGAAAGAATAAGAGTAAACTCCATAAAAACTATCTCAAATAGCCTATAAATATAATTTTAGCATCTATCTTAAAAAACCAAGAAAATAAAGAGCTTAAAGATGAAATGAAAGGTTAAGCATAATTTTTCTTACTTCCCAATGTTTTAAACACCTTATATTTATTAAAAATAAAGTTTATAGCCATTGAAAATAATTTAGTATCAAAATAAATTAATTTTAACTATTATAAAGAAATGAATTTCATTTCTAGCAAGCTTTAATTACTTAACAAATCCTTTAGGCACCTACTAGCCTTTAAAATCCCTTAATTTTTGCTTCTATGTGGCCATTAGGCTTCCAGCAAATCCTTTAAGTGCCTAGTGTTCTATATTTTCAAGCTTTAGCCTTTTAAAGGTCCTTGTAACCATTGTATTTGAAAAGATTGAACCCTTTAGGCTAAAGCTTCCTTTAGGCACCTAGTGGTCACTTCATTTGCAATTTTTCTCACTTTTAAGCCACAAAACACCCATTAAACTTAATAGGCATCTAAAGCACTTTGAAAAAAAAATTGAACAAAATTTTAAAATAAAATCACCATTAAACTTAGAAAAACCATGATCAACATTTTGCAAAAATTAAGAACTCAAAATTTCCTAAGTTTTCTAATTTACATAAAACTAAGGCTAGGATCACCTAAGGAAACAAACAACCTTCAAAGCTTGGTTCCATGCAAACTTGATGCATTGGTGATATATAATCAACTTCAAGAGGATACATGGAGACTCCAAACCTTAAACAAAAGGATAAAAATCAACTTGATGCACTCTCCAATTATGGTGCCAAAATTTGATACGTACTATCGTAGGCAAACCAAAAATAAATAACTACCTTACTCTTCTAAAAATAATGTAGTAGTTGAGTAAGGGTCTATCTTACAAAGAGTAGTAGATGATATTTATGTTTATGTGAATAAAAGGAGGATTTCATTGAAAGCAAAATAAAAGAAAATAACATAAACTAAATTGCAATGAAAAGATAAAAATAAAAGACAATGGTTAGGGTTAACTTCCATCTTCAGATTTTTCACTAGTCATCGTTATAAATTATTCAATTCAATTTAGATATTCATTGTCATAATCTAACCCAATCTTTCCTTAATTTTAGCTAATCTTCAACAAGCATTCCAATTAGCCCTACTTATCAAATAAGCTTCTCTAAGTGCCCAAGATTTAACCCAATAATTGCAATACAAACTAAAAAGATCAATGAAGCTTAATAACTTAAACACAAGCAGTTAGATTTAACTTAGTTGATTATTTTTCCTAAAGTCTAATAATCATTGATAATTTTCTTGTCACTAATAATTGCTGACACATCAAGCTTTTAAACCATATTTTCCTTTTAAGTAAAGGGAGAAAACAATTACAGATTTATTTTTTTAACTTAACATTAGGTTAAACTTATTTAAATACCAGATGTCCGATGTAGAATTCAATCAAGGTAACCATAAAAATATATGCACAGCAGAATGTTCAATACTTAAAATTAAATTGATATACATGAATAACAAATCCTAATCTCATAGCATTAACATATTTGAGGTTTTATCCTTCCTCAATCAATAAAAAAATCAACTATGCAGGGTCACAAAACTAAAGAAAGAAGAAAATATAAATAATAAAAGATAATTAGAGGTCTTCTAGATGGTTGGAGATCCCTCATTCACCATCTATTTACAAACCTTGGTAACTTTAGTGATGTAAGGTTTCTTTTGATCAATTTTTAGCCTATTGGAGTTGGGGTCAAACTCAAATTCTATTTTCTTTTGTATTTTATTTTTTCCCTACTATCATACTAACACCGTTGTGCTAGATTTTCATTGCCATGACAGTAGGTATTCTACATAATTGGCCAAAATTCAAAACACAAAATTTATACCTCCTTGTCTTACCTTTTCATAGCCTCTTGAATCACTTCAATCAGAGTTTAGATAAAAGAGTTATGTCTAATAAGTGAGGAAAGGTCTAGGATTTCTTTATTTTTTTTGTTTTTCTTGAATTTATTCTCTTTTTCTCCTTTTTTACACTTTCTTTGATCCAACAACATAAAACATAAAATTCAACTAATTTCCAATGTAATAACCCAATTTTTTATGTATATGATTACATGTAGCTTGCCTTCCTGAAGTCATTATTTTTTCCTTTTATCTTTGATAGTTTACATTAGTCATCTTGATTCATTAATTAAGAGATTAGTGATTAAGAAATTAAATGGTATGCTCACATCAAATACACCCAAAATAGTAAGGCTTTCATTAGCTTGCGACTATTATCTACATAAGTATAGATATACTATAGTGAGCCGAGGTACTACCTGTAGTACAAAAAGCAAGAGGGTACCGACCACTATCCAAAAAATATCTTGTTACTTCATGTTACTAAGTTACAACAGTGTCAACTATGTATAAGAACATATATTTATGTATAAAAGTTCAATCATCCCTATCACCTTCACCTAGTGACATTAGTGAAGATGGTAACACGTTCACTGAAATTTCAAACAAATCCACTACAACTAGATCCTGGACAATAAGAATGTAGCCTAAATATGGTAGCTCAACCTAATGTACCATAAACACTACAATCAAGGTAAAAATTGGCATACTGTCCCTAGCTATTTGAACACAAAATGAAATATTAATGACAACTAAAGTTCCCAATAGGTTCAATAATAATTACAAATAATGCTTATAGTATATTGCTTGTTATATCCAACTGTATAGGCTACAAAATCTGTTATGCCATAGTTGGCTAATGCATATCTATTGTACATGTTATCATGTAAGTATGACAATTATAAGCATATCAAGCTATATCATCACATCTAATAAACACCATATCTTAATATCACAATTCAAAACTTTCTCATCTTATGGTTTTTTTTAAATTTTTATGTATTAGTCTTTCAAGGTCATTCTAAGGATGCTTGCCTCACTCCATCCAAGCATGGCTAAAAATTCTCATCACAATTTGTTATGTTAGTGAATAGGGCATCCCCTATATGGTAATGAAATTTGGGGATCGAATTTCTTAAGGGAAATGAATGTAATGACTCTAAATTAAAGAAATAATTACTACAAGTTAGAGAAGAGTACTACTGGATTAGAGGATTTTGCTTATTTATCAATTGGTTATGAAGGTTTATATGGAAATGTGAGGATTTAAGGTTTTGGGGTCAAAATATAATTTCTTAAAAGCTTAGGGGTCAAAATGTAAATAACAATAATTTCAAAGGCGTCCCTTAATAATTAAATTTTTTTTGTTTAGTCCCTCACATGATTTTTATGTCAACAGTTGCACAGGAGGTGAGATGACCTTAAAGCTTTCCTTATATCTCTATTTTCTCTTTCTAGAATTTTTTCACTTCTAGATGACAAAATTCAACACCACCACCACCATTGGATTCAGAACACAGAGATATACAAATATGTCTAATTAGTTTCTTATAAACTAGCCAGAAATTGGCCCAAAAATGAAAGAAAAAACCCTCTAGAAAGGTGAGTTCTGAAACTTCTACTTAGAGTTTTGAAAATGAAAAACTAACACCATAAGTGGATTCATGAGGTGGAAAAACTTTGGGAACTCAAATTTTAGATTCATATCACACTTATAGAAGGCTCACATGCCCTCGCGCGTTTCCTTTCTCTTCGGTGTGTAAAGCCTACACTCAACCCCTGTAGTGGTACGTGCAGCACATGTCCCAGGACCCTATTTCATTGACTAAGCTCCCATAAACCAAATTTCATGATTTTATAGTCATTTTTTAGGTTTTTAGACCCTATGGACTCAATTTTGAGGTCTATTTTGCCAAATTCTTCTTAGAAACATACATTTTTGGGCTTTCTAACTTGGGAACCATTACTTTGTGAGTAGATAATGTTTACTATGACTTATTTATACTGTTCTTGAACTTTAAGTATTAAAAGAAAATGTTTTATTATAAGGAATTTACGATTTATTTGTTGTAAACCATGTAATTAGAAAGGAGAATTCTTTATTGAACTTGTGGATTATTGCACTTATTGAGAAGAGTACATTTTTGTACGAATGGCATTGATATGTATGTACTGTTTCCTTTGAAAAAAGATATGGATATGTAATAATCTTTTATTGAAAATTGATTGAAAAAAAGAATTGAACTTAGAAAGTATTTCTTGTTTTGGATGACACCCTATTTTTATACTAAATTTCTTTGGGAGGATTCCTATTCTGAAACACTGTTTGCTAGTTACAGGAAATGCTAGCCCTAGTGCACCTTGAAACATCAACTAGCAAGGATGTTACTAACCTCGTGTGATGGGCAACACGTATGATGTCTTATTGTGAATGAGTGGTGGAATGCCTATATTATTGTTAGGTGAAATGCTAGCTAACTATCTAACTTGTGATTGCCCTCCCTTACTGTGTGCTTGGAACTAAATAATGGTTTTAATTGGGAATCCTATTAAATGCTAAAGTATATATATTGAAGTATATAAGGACATTTTTTTCTAATTGCATAAGTAAAATTTATTTTATTGACATGTTACACTACTTCTCTTTTTAAACTTCTACTTCTCTTTTTAAACTTCATGTTACTTTTAAATTGAGAATATTAATAAGAACAGTTATTTATAGATGTACTTGTGATTTTTCCTTTACCTTGAAAAATAAACAAAATATAAAAAAAATTTATATAAAAGTATATCCATAGGCTGGCCTTATATGAGTGTTGATAAAGCACTGGGTTGTCAAACTCATTACACAATATTTCACTGTTCTTGAGATAAGAATATAGAGTCTAGTCCTTTATATGCGGTTAAGCATATAGTTAGCTGTATATCCAGTGGGTGAGCCTACTTTACTTTAAGGACTCATAGTTTCTAATTTTTACTGTATATTGTACTATGGAATGTGCTCCGAGTGCCACAAGCATGACCCTTACTTCTACTATAATATTGACATATAAACTAGACCTATATATTTGGTTGTACACATGAAACTTATATAAACTTGCTTTTGTTTTTGTTCAATCTATTGTATAGTATGTTAAAAGATTGTATGGAACACGTTTTGGATAAAGATTATTTGCCAATCCTGCTAATCATGTCCCCTTAAATTAGGGGAGTGACAAGTTGGTATCAAAACCTTAGGTTTCCCTGTGGCTATCAAAGCAAAGGATTCCTTAGTAAGACCTTAAGTATGGATATGTGTCAAACCTATTTATACTTAGGGTGTTGTTGAAGAATTCTACAGGATGTCAATTTATTTCAATTATGAGTCTATTCATTTCATTAAATATATGTTAAGTTAAATATTGACATATTTTGAAAAGTGCTTTGTTTTGAATAATGTATTATGCCACCAAAAACTAAAGCAATTTCTAGAAGAGCTATATATTGTACACCTTTTACTAAAGCATCTGTACAATTTGTAATTCTAAAATAGAGAGGCCATGGTAGAGGCTGACCTAGAGGAAGAGTAAGGGGACATACACAGGGTACGAGAACCCCAAGATAGGATGTACAAAGTTGTGTTTTTGATAAAGTTCCTGAGGAAAGAGTAAAACCTCCCTAAAACCCACATGATATAATAACTAAGATGATTACCGATAGACATATGAGCATAGAGACATTAGCTGGGTTAATAGTAGAGCAAGGCAAGAGAGGCTTTCAATAGTTAGAGAGTGCTCTTCTAGCTTAGGAACATGTAAGATCAGTTGAATGGGAAGATAGGCCTATAGAGATTAAGGTGATGCTACTGCCATTCTTAAAGTTAAAGACACTTACTTTTACTAGATCAGATAGTCATAAGGACCAACAGATATTTATGGATATAGTAGAGATAATTTTTAAAGGCTCATGATGCTCTGCTAGAAGATATGTTAAATTGGTATCTTTTTAACTTTTGGATGTGACATAGTTTTAGTTTGAGACTATGATGCAATGAAGAGTAGTTACCTCTCCACCAATGGAGTGTGGAGAGTTTAAGAAAGCATTTATGAGCTATTTTCTATAAGAAAGTGAAAGAGATAGGAGAGTCAGAGAGTTTGAAAAATTGAATTAGACACCAAATATGACAATTTTTTAAAATGATATATGTTTCACTGAGTTGTCTCAATATGCACCCTATTTAGTTCATACTAAAAGGGAAAGGATTTAAAGATTTATAACACTATTGGTACGTTTGTTGTTCAAGTCGGTGGGTCCCTAGATTAGTCAATTTCTAACCTATGTAGCAATTGTGGATTATGCCAGAATAATTGAAACACGAGAATTAGTAAAAATAGAGTCAGAAGAAAAAGTAGAGAGATTGAGACAGTAACATCCAGACTAGTTATGATCTTAATGTGAAAGGACCAAGATTTTAAATTCCACAACGTACCATTCAAGCATAATTCAGTAGCTCAAATCAAGCCTCAATTAGTGTCAATAAACAAAAGGTGATTTAGAAAGATATTAGACCTACCGGTCAACAGGACTCGAGATTAATTCCATTACACTTGCAGTAAGCCCCATACTTGAAAATTTCGTAGCGAAATATGTGCATGTTTTTATTGTGGACAAGTAGGGCATATGGTGAAGAATTATCCATAATTATGAGGTTCAATTCAAGCATCAGTAAAATCAGTTTCACCCTCTACATTTGTGCAGGCATGACCAGTTAGAGTAGCCCCAGGCCAAGCAAGTTGTTGTTGTTCTAGAAGAGGATCAGGAATTCAAGGCCCAGGACAAGCCTGAATCTTTTCTCTAACATAATAAGATGTTCAAGTTTTGAATTGAGTAATGACAAGTACATTACCAGTTTGTTCTTATAAAGCACTTGCAGTGTTCAATCTTAGTTCTACTCATTCTTATGTTTCTCCATGTTTTGTTCAGAAATTGGGTAAAGACCCTGTTAGGTTAAATTATTCTTTCATGGTTGCTATTCCTTTGGGAGAATTCTTATAGGTGAATGATGTGTATAAATCATGTAAGATTTTGATAACAGATAAAGAAACTTTAATGGAACAAATAGTTTTATATATGTCAGATTTTGTTGTAATATTTGGAATGGATTGGCTGCCATTATCTTATGCTACTTTGGACTATCACTTTAAAGTGATCGAATTTAATATTCCTAGATAATCTTCTTTTATAATACAAGGTAATCACAGTAAGGTACCTGATCATTTAATTTCTAATTTAATAGCTCATAAATTATAATTAAATGGATGTCAATGGTATTTGGTAGTGGTCATAGATGTTAATATGAAGTACACGTATAGATCACGTTTCAGTGGTTAGAGAATTCCCTAATGTGTTTTTAGAAGAATTGCTAGGATTACCCCTAGAATGAGAGATTAAGTTCGGTCTTGATTTACTTCCTAGAATCCAACTGGTGTCTATACCCACATATAGAATGGCGCTTATTAAGCTCAAGGAACTAAAGAATCAATTACTAGACTTATTAGAAAAGGGATTTATATGCCCTAATACTTCACCTTGGGGTCCTCCAATCTTATTTGTGAAAAAGAAAGATGGATCACTGTTGTTGTGCATAGATTATAGATAATTGAACAAGGTAACGGTACATAATAAATATCCATTACCTCATATAGATGATTTGTTTAACCTACTAAAAAGTGCTCAATGTTTTTCAAAAATTGATTTGAGATTTGGATATCATCAATTTAGGATAAAGGAGGAAGATATTCGAAAAACTATTTTTAGGACCCGATATAGGCACTATGAGTTTTTATTAATGTCATTTGGTTTAACAAATGTCTCAGCAATATTTATGGACTTGATGAATAGAGTATTTAAACCCTTCTGGGATCATTTTATTATTGTGTTTATATATGACATTCTAGTATATTCAAATAATTCAAAGGAACATAAGCAACATTTAAGATGGTTCTACAAACTCTAAGAGAACATTAGCTATATGCTAAGTTTTCAAAATGTGAATTTTGACTTAGTAGTATATTTTCCTTAGGCATGTGGTTACTAAGGATGGTATTCAAGTTAACCTTAAGAAGGTGGAAGTGATACAACAATGGTCACACCCTACTACAGTTATAAAAATCCGTAGTTTTCTTAGGTTAACAAGTTATTATCACTGATTTGTTAAAGATTTTTCAAAAATTGCTGCTCCTTTGACGAGGTTCACCAAGAAGAATAAAGTTTAAGTGGTCAGACGATTCTTAGAGAAGTTTTCATAAAATAAATGAATGTTTGACTACGACACCGATTCTATATATTCCATCTGGTATTGGAGGATATACAATATATTGTAAGGCATTTAGAGTTGGATTAGTGTGTGTGTTGATGCCACATGGTCGAGTCATTACATATGCATCCAAGCAGTTTAAGCAATAAGAGCAAAATTATCTAACCCATAATTTGAAAATGGTAGCAGTGATTTTTGCTCTTAAAATTTAGAGGCATTATCTGTATAGTGAGTCATGTGAAATTTATATAAATCACAAAAGCCTTAAATATATTTTTCAACAAAAATATCTTTAAGTAAGTTTAAAGGTATTAAAATTATGCTTAATTATGAACACATCAACAACTTTCAGAACTATATATGGACACTACGATTTTTGGTGATGTCTTTTAGACTGACAAATCATTTATAATTTTTATGGAATATATAAATTGTATTTTTTAACCTTATCTAAACCAGTTTATGGTGATGTTTTTAGATGATATATAGAGCATTCTAAAAATGAAAACGAACATAAAAAATATCTTAGGACAAGGTTACAGGTTCTGAAAGCGAATAAATTGGATAAATATGAATTTTGATTAAAGGAAGTAAAATTTTTAGGGCATGTTATTTCTAGTGAAAGAGTGGCAATAGACCCTATCTCACTATTCTTGGTGAGGTTCACATCGAGGGTTCACAACAATTGGCACGAGAACCTAAGTTCTAAATCATGTTTGATATATCCTATTCGATTGCTTTCTTGTTATTTTTTTCCTTCTTATCTTCCTCTATCTTTTGTGTTCTTAGTTCTAGTAAAAAAGAAATGATGAATTTCAAAAAAAGAGAGAGAGAAAATCAGAATTTCAAGAATATAGAGAAAAAAAATAAAAGTTTGGAAAAAAAAGAAAGAAAAAAAGTCAAAATTCAGTATTATTGAAATTCAAGTTTTTGTTACAAGGCTACCATGAACGCCAAAAGGATTTGATTCTATATGGGTAATGATTGATAGGCTAACTAAATTAGAACATTTTATACCTATAAAAACCACTTATAATTAGCTCAATATGCAAATCTGTATCTGGATGAGATAGTAAGGCTTTATGGGGTACCGATATTGATTATTTCTGATCGACACCTGTAACAGCTCCATTTATGTAACAAATTTTTTTTTTTATTTAACATCATGAAGTTATTACCTCAACTTAACTCACAATAACATTTATTTAATTATACAATACTAAGTTTACACTCACATCATTAATACAAACATTTGTACAAGACATACATGTACATATAAGCCCTAATCTTCCACATAGACTATTTCTGGGGCCACTGGTTCGGGTGGTGGCACCTCCGCCGGAATCTCAGTCACTTCAACAACTGATATATCCGCAATAATAGGTATTTGCCCAAGATAGGGCACCTCGATCATACGTACGGCAATAATAATTCTTATTGAAAAAAACTGCATAGCTAATTTTCTGAACATGATATGGAAATATAGTGAGAATTAAATCCCAGTACGTTCAACAATAATTCATTATCAATATAGTTCATCACGTCATGTTCAGCTGTATAAACTACAGAAAATATCTTTAGGTCACATGAATGCACTTTATCATGCACATGAAAATTATACAGTTATGACATGTATGGCATGAATAACTATTTTTTTCGAATTTCATATGATGGCTATCAACTTATTCTTACTTCAAGATACCCCGGTCAGGGTGAGTATTCTCTACTTTTCGGTACGGGCTTATCTCACTCCGTCCGACATGACACACTTTCTCTTTCTTTTCTCATGAATATAATCATAACCGTTGGTAGGGCGTCCCCTACTGGTGCACCACACAGATTGTCATGTGATCGTGCTCATTTCTTTTCTTTTCATATTAATAGCCGAAAATATAATTCCAATAACAAGTATGTTCATTATATTCTCATGCCATAATGTATCAAAACATAATCATTCTCAAAATTCATTGGTAAACTGAAATTATGCCATGAATATAATCATTTTCTAATTTTCACTTTATAAAATATTTCCATGTCAAAATTCCACACTAATACCTCGATAACTGGATAGTAATTGTAGTATGTAAACAGCGCACCAGGAAAGTTCCCAGAAAAGAGAGGTGGGTCACTAATGGACACGCTTAAGTACCAAGTCTTTCCTTGCCAGAGCTTTCCTTAGACATACACTTTTCACAAATTACAATTTTTTTCCAGTAACTAGAATAATTCTTTTCTAATGTGGAAATACTGCAACCACGGAGCATACTAAGATTTTTTTCAAATAAAACCGGCACTTTCAAAACTTCTTGGAAATTTATATGAGTACTAGGGTAAATTCTATGTTAAAAATTACACACTTAAAATGGTAGTAAGTTCATGCAATGGCAATAGCTAAGGCATACACTAGGCATTTATTATTTTCATTTATAAAATTCCTCTTCTTTCTTGAATATTATTTTCATCTTTTCATTTTCTTTATGTCTAGGCATTTAGTCATTTTATTTCTACTTATATCATTTCCAACACATGTTCTTACAAATTTTATAGAGCATTTTTCCTCAAATTGATTTCTACTATTACCTTAAAAATTCATCTAGGGTAGAAAAAAATATTGACAATAGGTTTTACTAACTTTTAACATAGCCTTTGCTTACAAATCAGAGCATAACTCTCTCCTTTTAACTCCAATTAAGATGATCTTAGTGTCTATGAAAAGCTAAGACAATTATCTAAAACTATTATGTTAATCATATCAACAAAATAGTATGATATTGTGGTGTTATTACTCCTTTAAATTTAGTATTATTTCTTCTCGTGTAGATTCTGACCTTTACTGACTAATTAGACCATATCTCTCAAATTTGAACTCCAAATTGAGTTATTCCAGTTGGTAAAATTCCATGAGCCATATATATATAATTGTTATGTTGGCACGCTATTTTAATTCCCTACAACATATTCCCAGAAATTCAAAAACTAAAGCTTTAATAACACACTCTTCCCTGAATAAAACATTTTCTGACCTCTGCTTACTAATCGGATCATATCTACCTCATATGAACTCCAAATTGAGTTATTCCAGTTGGTAAAATTCCATGAGCCATATATCTATAATTGTTATGTTGGTGCAATATTTTAATTCCTTACAGATACTTCCCAAAAATTAAAATACCGAAGCTATCCTAACATATTTTTCCCTGATGACCCATTTTCTGACCTTTGTCTACTAATCAGCTCATATCTCCCTTATATGGACTCCAAATTGAATGATTCCAGTGCCTAAATATCCATGACACATATTTATTTAATTCTTATGTTAACCATTTATTTTAATTCCTTATAGATTGTTCCCAGAAATTAAAATACTGAAGCTATCCTAACATATTTTTCCCTGATGACCCATTTTCTGACCTTTGTCTACTAATCGGCTCATATCTCCCTTATATGGACTCCAAATTGAATGATTCCAGTGCCTAAATATCCATGACACATATATATTTAATTCTTATGTTAACTATTTATTTTAATTCCTTATAGATTGTTCCCAGAAATTAAAATACCGACGCCTAAAATTCTGCCAACCATAGCCATAACCATGCAGAACTATCTACACCAACCTAAGTATACAAACATACATCACATGCAAGATCAATATGTAACATGATATAGCAACATCATGACCAATCATAAAAGTTCTAAGATCAAAATCTCATATAAATATTATAAGTTTCAAAAGTTTTCTTCAAAAAGAAATTGTTAAACTTACCTGGAGCACTTAGTCCCCTAGACTTCTCCTTCCTCTTTCTTCCTTTCTTCCTCTCCTTTACTCACTCTACCTTGCTTCTATTTTTCTTCTCCCTCACTTGGACGAAATTCTAATGTTGTAAGGGTGGGTTTTCTTATATAGACCATCAAATAATTCACCTTTCATGATCATGGGTCTACCTTATCACAATTAAGATACACTTTGTTGAATTTTTGGAAAACAAACAACTTATGTTCTTGTCTTCCTCTTCCTTAGTCAAGATATGCATAGGAAAAGGAGATTTGTATTTTGAAAATTATGATGATATGTTCTTAAGATAAGGGACAAGGTCCCTTTGATTTAGGGATTCATTTCCATTTTCTTTTGTCTTAAACAAATATGATAGGTTTGCCTTTTTAGGTGGCAAATTTCTAGCCCTTGAATCTCCATTATTTGGTTGATATTATTTGTGTGGGCTATGAATGTTTTGTCCTAATACCATGTATTATCATACCACTTGCTAAAATTATGAGTGTAGGATATAGATGTTTTTGTCCTAAAGCCTTGTATTATCATGCCACTTGCCTAAATGATGAATGTAGAATCACACCACTTGCTAAATTTTTTGTCTTAATGCCATGTAACCTAATCTTTATTCTTATTATTATATCATCATCTAATTTATTTTATTTTATTTTTCCTCTTGGATTTGGGCTTATTCCTACCCATTATGGGCTTGTCCTACCCATTTTCTTTGCTTTGGATAAAATTCTTCCTTTCTTGGTGGGCTTGGTCACATTTTCATAATTTTTGGGCTATTGGTGCAATTACTATATCCTAGTCCAAGTCTATGTTTTATTTCTTGTTTAAGTTATCCAATGGGCTTGTTAGAAACTTATGTGAAGTGGAAAAACTCTATATGAAGTGTCCATAGGTAAAAGCCCAATGTATGGGTAAATATTTTAAACTTAGTAACTATAGTTCTTGAATTAGGAAAAATTACCCTAATTCAATGTTCTTGAAATTTTAAGACATTTACTTGTTTCTAAAAATTTATCTTCCTTATCCAAGAATTTTGCATCTCTTTAGTATGTTATTTCTAATTTCTTTCCTATTAGATTTTCCTTCTTTATTTGTTCTCTTAATGTTAGAAACATTTTCTATGCATATACATAAGGTGAAGAATTTCTAAGGACTATATTTCCTTAGATATCTAAAATATTGTCTAATAAATTTTATTTCCTTAATTAAATTTTTTATGTACCTTTATCAATAAAAGAAACGAAATTAAGGATGTTACAACACCTATAGTTCACAGCTCGTTTCTAGAAAGCCCTTCAAGACGCTATAGGGATGAAGTTAAATATTAGTACTACTTTCCATCCTCAAATATATGGACAATCTGAGTGAAGCATTCAAATATTGGAAGATGTGCTTTGTGGTTGTGTGCTTGATTTTAGAGGAAGTTGGGAAAAATATTACCTTTAGCTGAGTTTGCTTATAACAATAACTATCAAACCAGTATGCAAATGGCCCTCTTTAAAGCTTTATAAGGAAGACATTGTCATTCCTCAATTGGATGGTTTAAAATTTGAGAAGCTAAGATTTTAGGACCTGATTGGTACAAGATGCACTTGATAAGGTAAAGTATATTAAAAAAAAATTATTAACAACATAGAGTAGACAAAAAGCTTATGTCAATAATAGACGTCGACCCTTAGAATTTTCTATAGGCGATCAGATTGTCTTAAAAATTTCTCCTATGAAAGGAGTAGTGTGATTTGGGAAAACAAGAAAACAAAGTCCATGGTATACAAGTCCATTTGAAATTCTTGAAATGATCGATCTAGTGGCTTATCATTTAGTTTTGTCGTCTAAATTAAGTAATATCTGGTCTTTCATGTGTCTGTGCTACAAAAGTATGTATCAAACCCTACACATGTTATTCAGTGCTAGGATATTCAGTTAGATAAAGATTTATCATATGAGGAGAAACCAGTGGCTGTAGAAGATAGAAAACTGAAGAAATTATGTTCAAAGGAAATACCTACAATGAAAGTAGTTTCACAAAACTATTCTTTAGAAAAAGCTACATGGGAGGCAGAGGATGATATGTGCAACAAGTATCTGTATATATTTGAACAAAGAGTTTAGTATTTATTTGCATTTACAGTAATGAAATTAAAGGACCGAATTTCTTAAAGAGGGAGGAATGTAATGACCCTAAGTTAAAGAAAACCCTAAATTAAAGAGAAACCCTAAACTAAAGAAAGAATTACTATAAGTTAGAGAATAGTACTATTGGATTAGAAGATTTTTCTTATTTATCACTTGGTTATGAATGTTTATATAGAAATGTGAGGATTTAAGATTTTGGGGTCAAAATGTAATTTCTTAAAAGTTTAGGGGTAAAAATTTAAATAACAAAAATTTCAAGGGCAACCCCATTAATTAAAATTTTGTTGTTTAGTCCCCTACATGATTTTTATGTCCACAGTTGCAGAAGGTATGAAGACCCTAAAGCTTTCCTTATATCTCCATTTTCTCTCTCTAGAAATCATTCTTTTTTCTCTCTAGAATTTAATTACTTCTAGACCTCAGACTTTACCACCACCATCACCAACCAATTCAGAATACCGATATCTACAAATCTTTCAGATTAGTTTCTCTGAAACTAGTCAAAAATTGGCTAGAAAGTGAAAGAGAAAACGCCCTAGAAAGGTGAGTTACAAAACACTTACTTAGAGTTCTCAAAATAAAAAACTAACAACATAAGTGGATTCAGGAGATTGGAAAAACCTTGGGAACTTAATTTTCAGATTCAGATCATACCTTCAGAAGGCTCACACACCTTCATGCACTTCTTCTCTATTATGTGAGTGAAGCCTACGTATAGCCCCTATGGTGTTGCTGTAGCGCATTTCCCAAGAATTTATTTCATTGACCAGTGTTGACCGAACTTTTAGAAGACAAATTTCATGATTTTGGATTCATCTCCTAGGTTTTTGAATTCTCAGGACTCAATTTTGAGGTCTGTTTTGCCAAATTCTGCTTAGAAATGTGCATTTTAGGGCTATCCAACTTGGGAACCATTACTTTGTAAGTGGATAATTCTTGCTATGACTTATTATATACTCTTCTTGAACTTTAATTGTGAATTTAGTCCAACATATAATTCTTTTTACCATTTTCAAACCTTGAGAATGGATAAACTATCATAATTGCTTACTAATTGATATATTTTTTCAAGAATAGCTTTGTTGTGAACATGACGAGATTTAAATGCCTAAACCTCCTTGAATTTAGAATCCCTTGAACATAAGTTTGCATATAAGTTTTCAACATTTTGAGAAGACAGATTCAGGAGTAATTGGATTGAAAAATATTTTTCAAACAACTTATAGTTTGTGTATGTGAAAAGGAAAATGTTTTGCTATGAGGCATTTATGATTTATTTACTGTGAACCATGTAATTGGAAAGGAGAAGTTTTTATTGAAATTTTGGATTATTACATTTATTGAGAAGAGTAAATTTTTGTATGAGTGGCATTGATATGTATATAATATTGCATTTGGAAAAAGGTATGGATATATATTAAACTTTGATTAAAAATTGTTTGACAAAGGAATTAAACTTAAAATGTATTTCTTGTTTTGGATGACACCTTATTTTCATACTATACTTCTTTGGGAGGAATTCTATTCGGAAACACTAGTTGCTAGCTGTAGGAGATGTTAGCCCTAGTGCACCTTGAAACCTCAATTAGCGGGGGTGCTGCTAGCCCCATATGATGGCCAACATGCGGGATTTGTTATTGTGAAGAAGAGATGGAATGCCTCCTATTATTGTTAGGCGAAATACCAACTAACTATCTAACTTGTGATTGCACTCCCTTGCTGTGTGCTTGGGACTAAATAATAGTTTTGGTTGGGAATCCTCCTAAATGCTAAAGTATATATATTGAAGTATATAGGGACATTTTTTTTTCTAATTGCATGAGTAAAAATTTATTTTATTGACATGTTACACTACTTCTCTTTTTAAACTTCATGTTACTTTTTAAATTAAGAATATTAATAAGAACGATCATTTATGGATGCATTTATGATTTTTCCTTTACCTTGAAAAATAAACAAACAAATAAATAAATTTTACATAAAAGTACATATATATGTTGCATATCCTATGGTTAATCATACTTTGCTTCAAGGGCTCATAATTCTAGTTTGTACTGTATATTGTACTTTAGAGTATGCTTCGAGTGCCACATGCAGGATCCTTACTTCTGTTATAATATTGACATATAAACCAGACCTATATATTTGGTTGTACACGGGAAACTTATATACACATGCTTTTGTTTTCATTAAATCTGCTATATAGTATGCTAAAAGACTGTATGGAATACCTTTTGGATAAGGATTGTTTACCTATTGTGCTGATCACGTTCCCTTAAATTAGGGGCGTGACACCTTCTTAACTACATTTTACCAATTACTAAAACTAGAGAATACACTAGGATTGATTCTACCTTTCCTTCCATTAATTCAGCCAAGCACCTAAACGTATCTCTTAACCATGATTTTTTCCTCGTTGGTCATTCTCTTGTATATATATAATTATTCCTTTTATACATACATTAACAAATTATCATCACCCTACCTTAAGGCCTATAATCCATTAGGCAAATGGCTATAAAATCCATTAGGCAAAAGCATGTACAATCCATTAAGCAAAAATCTATTACATAGAACTCAAGGTGCACCAAGACTAGCACTCAATGCTGCTAGCTTGTAATGTTTCTAATTTAGATTCTTCCATATAGTACAATTTAAAAAAATGCAAGAAGATAAATAAATGATTAGAAACATTTCATGAAAAATCATATCTCCAATGATCAACACTAGTCATTAACAATTCAAGCATAATTAACACCTTCCTATCGATAGGCCCATACATGTGCCTTGTACAATCATTTATCAATCCATATGAAATTAAGATATCATCATGATCTAACACAAATCTGGGTATTCTCTATCAACATCAATGGAGAAGTAAAGTATATACGATGCTTGTCCTGCATTCCTAAGGTTTATACTAGGAACCGTGCATTGAAACACTAGTTCATAATATAAATGAATTTCATGATAGTGTGATGAAATCTCATAAGAATTTTTGATGAACCACCAATCAGATAGTTGATTTCCAAATGAATTCAATCTTTCATAGAATAATGCTATGGATGTTATTAAAAGAACAACTAAAATAATGTTATAATAAGTATTATCTACTCACAACACTAGGGATCTAAGGTAGTTGAACCCCTTTTAGTCACTTCCAAAGCTCAAAAGGCTTAATAGATGTCAAAATTATTCTTGTAATATCTCAAAACCTAGAAAAACAACTTCAGAAAGTCAATTTTTAACCATATCACAAAATTACTATTCATACCCATGTAAAACTCACCATAAAGCTATTTATGGCAAAATTTTCAAAAATAGGCTATCTATGGCAAAAAAAACTTTGGAAAGTCAATTTCTAAACAATTTTCTCTTACTATTCATAACCATATCACAAAATTTCTAACCATGTCAATTTCTATAGCTATCTATGGCAAAAATTTCAGAAATAGAAGCTTCTAAGCATACCCATGGAAAAATCACCATAAGGCTAATGTTCACAGTTTTTTGCAAGATTTCATTGAATTTTTTTAAAAAAACCAATAAGTGTATTTTGAAGCTCTCTTCCCCACAAGTCCAAGAGTCGAAACAGTTCATCAATCGGAGGTTTATAGCTATATTAGTGGTTTGAACATGGAGGCACAAACTTTGCAATAGGGACTAGTATATGGTTAGCGTGCATTTCCTCTCCGCCTGCCCCCAATATAGCTACATGCAGTGGGTCATGATGCTAATCTTCCACATCGTAGTACTCTGTGCTCAGGTTTGGTAACACCCGTTACAACACCAATACACTTAAGTTTTTACTTCTTTTCACTGTGAATTTGGCAAAATTTGTCAAAACATCAAACAAAAAAGTTGTTGCCCATTATCTTAGGTTTCATTTGAAACTTAAATAACCTAATTTGGAGTTCTTATGAAATATTTATATACAAAGAGTGAAAAAAGGTCCAAACTATACTAAACCTCTATTTTACAATTTTTGCCCCTTATCACTCTCATTTTAGCTAAACTAGCAAAAAATGCCTAAGTAAAGGTGTAGTTATATGTCATGGCTTTCCATAGAAATTGGAATCAAATCAATTAGAGTTCATATGGGGGAGTTATGCATAAAAGAGTTAAAAAATTTATAAACCACCCTAAAACTTCACCTTTTTCTCAACTTCTTTACTTCAAATGTTTGTAGGTAACCTCCAGAGGTTCTATTTCCATCTTTAATCATTTCATAGAGTAACTAAATGTATTTAAGCACCATTATACACATATTGGTAAAGTATTATGGAATGAAACATAACATGTCGTATATATACTATTAAGAAATTCTCTTCCACTTCCATTCTAGTATTTCAATATGTTGATACAACCCTACTGGTTTCTGATGTTTTACCTCCACTTACTGGCATACCAAACACTGGGTAACAAACTCTGCTACATCCTTCTTCCTTCTATCCTACTAGTATATCTCCTTAAGGTCATTATACATCTTGTTATTTCGTCGATGGATATTGTAAACTAATCGGTGAATGCTCTGTAGAATCTTCTTCCTCAAGTCATCCACATAAGGTACTCATATGTGCTTCCCATACGTCAAAACACTTGTTGCATCTACATTGAACTCAGAATTATAATTATTCTCCGCTTCATCCTTAAGCTTGCATAATCTTGTCTCCTCACCCTGTTTAGCCTTGATTTATTCAACCAATAATTACTGGAGTTGTATATGAGTTATCAATGCCCTTGGTTCCTTTACTTTAAGTCTTATTTGCTCACTTTCTAGTTGATGAATGTCTCTCAATAATGGTCCTTATAACTATGTCATGTGAGCTAGACTTCCTAAATATTTCCTGCTTAAAGCATTCGTTACCACATTTGCTTTACTTGGGTGTGTGCAATCATAATCTTTTAGTAGTTCCACCCATCTTCTTTACCTCAAATTAAGGTCATTTTGCTTAAAGATATATTTGAGGCTTTTATTATTAGTGTAGATTTCACAAGATTCACCATATATGTAGTGCCTCTAGATCTTTACCTCAAATTACTTCTGCCATTTCCAAATTGTGTTGGGTAATTCTACCCATGCTTCTTAAGTTGCTAAGATGCGTAAGCTATGACATACCCATTTGCATTAGCAGAAAGCCTAAACCCATCCTAGAGACATCTTAATACATTGCAAAATCTCTAGTGCCAGATGGAATAACTAAAATTAGGACTGGGGTTAAACACCTCTTCAATGCTTGAAAACTTTCCTCACATACATCAAACCACTTAAACTTCACTCCTTTTCTGTTCAACCAAGCCAAAAGAGTAGCAATCTTAGAGAAATCCTTGAAAAACCTCTTATAATACCCTACTAGGCCCAAGAAGCTACGATTCTCTATCACATTTGTAGGGCATGGCCACTGCTATACTACCTTTACTTTCTTAGGGTCTACCTAAATACCATCCTTTGTGATTATGTGCCCTAGGAATGTGACATTGTTCAGCTAAAATTCACATACGAAGAACTCTGAATAAAGTTATTATTCTCTCAGAGTTTATAAAATGGTTCTTAAATGTTACTCATGCTCTTTATGACCCTTTGAATCCACCAGAATGTTGTCAATAAACACAATAATAAATTGGTCCAAAAAGGGCCTAAACACCTTGTTTATCAATCCATGAAGGTAGCTGGTGTATTAGTCAATCCAAATAACATCACCAAAAATTTGTAATGGCCATATCAAGTATAAAAGTTGTTTTATGAATGTCTTCCCTTTTATCCTCATTTTATGATACCCTAACCTCAGATCAATTTTGGATAAGCACTGTGTGCCTTGAAATTGATAAAAAAAAACATCTATCTTGCATAAAGGATAATTATTCTGCACCATTACCTTATTCAACTGCCTATAATCTATACACAATCGTAAATATCCATCATTCTTCTTTACAAAGAGGACTGGAGCACCCTAAGGAGAGATACTTGGTCGAATGGAACCCTTGTCTAGCAAATCTTATAACTGATTCTTCAGCTCTTTGAGTTCATTAGGTGTCATTCTATAAGGTGGTATTGAAACTGGTTGTTCTCTAAGAAGTAGGTAAATATTGAACTGAATCTCTCGTTTAGGAAGTAATCCTGGTAACTCTTTTGGAAAGACACCATGGAATTCTCTCACCATTAGTACTAGCTTTATATTAATAAAGAGTTTATCAATGTCCCTAACTAAGCCTAAGTACCCGTAGCATCCCTTTTTCAACAATCTTTGAGCCCTCGAAGCTGAAATCAGATTGCTCGTACCTTTACTACGATCACACTAAAACTAAAAAAGAGTTTCATTAAGGATGTTGAACACAATTACCTTATAATTATAATCCAAAGTGACATAACATGCAACTAGCCAATCCATACCCAGAATAACGTCAAAATCTAACATGTCTAAGATGATTAAATCAAAAGAAGTTTCCCTATTGTCCACTAAAACCTTACATGACTGATATACATTTTCCACAGTAAAATAATTACCAATTGGGCATGTAACCATCAAAGGAGTACATAGGTTAGTCAAATCCTTACCTATTCACTTAGAGAAGTAAAGGGATACTTAGGAATATGTGGACCTAGGATCAAACAACATATGTGCTTTATGTGAACAAACAGATAGAATATCTATCATAAATGCATTTGAGGCCTATGCATCTTATCTAGTCAATGCAAAGACTCTAAGTTGGCCTCAACCTAAAAAATTCTAATCTTGGACCTATGATCCTCTACTTGTTCCACTATAGCTTGGCTAGGCACCACTCTCACTGGTTGGGCTACCACTAGGGCTAGTGGCAAAACCGATCATACTAACTCTCGACTTAAGCCATGTAGTCGTGGGTAATCCCTCTCCATGTGCCCAACTTGCTTGTAATGGAAAAAAGCACCTAATTCCTTATAACACTATCTAGAGTGATATTTGCCACAAGTTGGATAAGGGGGTCTATTTTGCTGAACTGACTTTAGCGCTTGCTACCTAGTTGGTTTTATGCCTCTTTAACTTGACCTCTATCCACCACTTCCAACTAACATTAAACTATGAGTTTTGGACTCTAGTTATAACGGGAACTGTTAACTTTGTATCCTAAGCCCTGAGGTAATGGGGCTATGCCCACTTTTAGAATTACTATGTCTATCCCTTTTCTCTTTTTCAACCATTATATTTTAGCTAACTCTTTGGTCTCAATCATTCTTGCATAATCAACCAGTGTAGCATAACTAGGGAATTATTTCATCTATGGTGCTACTGATCTGAATAATGGTCTTACTAGCCCATTAATGAATCTCTTAATGATTTTCCTCTCAATAAGGACCAAGTGAGGTGCATACTAGGACAACTAGGTGAAGCAAATATCATAATATGTGACTGTCATTATTGGAGTCTATTTTTACTCCTCAAATTCCTTTTCCCCAACATCTCTCACATTTTCAGGTAGAAAATGCTCCATAAATGCTTTTTTGAATTTAGCCTATCCCAAAGGTGCAGATGTAGTTGTTCTTCCTCGCTACAAAGTAGTAAGCCATACATGTGCCACCTGGTGCATACTGTTACAAGTACACCAAATATAATACCTTACCTCTCAAACTAATTTGTAGTAGTAGGAGTAAAGGTTGATCCCACAAAGACTGGTATTACCTTTTATGAATCAAATAAAATAGGGTTGAATGATGAAAGTAAAATAATAAAGTAAAAGAGAATGATTGCAATTAAAATAGAGTGATCAAAGATAAAAGCATTGTTTCGGTTGATATCCACCATCAAGGAATCGCAGTAATCATTGACAACATAATCAATCTTTAAATTGAGTATCTATCCCTGTTCCTCCTTAAGTTTAGTAATTGATGACGATCACCTTAATTAACCCTAATTAATAAGTAATTCTTTAACAGATCAGTAAAGAATAACTTATTAATCGTATGAAGAATTAGAGTAACTGATACAGCTAAAACAATATAGACACATCGGCTATATTTTATTTAGTCAATCATTCACCATAGGTCTAATAATTTATAATCCAAAATTATTAATTCTATTTGCCTCTTAAATAAAAATAATGAAAATTTTATTAAAAATATAATTCAGCAGTAGATTAAGACAAATAATTTACTAGTAGGCTTCCCTAGCAATTATATGAATAATTATGAAGAATAAAAGCAGATGAACAATCAATACTCAATTAAGATTGAACAAATCAAATCAAATCCAAATCTCACAATGCATAAAAGATCCTTGAGGTTTCATTCTTCTTCAACCAACAAAAAGGAAACTAGCCATACAAGACCATAAGAAAACCTAAGAGAAGAAAAGAAGAAGAAACTTGAGAAATTGATAATTTGATTCTTTGATCCTTGGATTTTGATTGGATCAATTTTCATGCTTGTTTTCCCTCTTATTTATAGGTTGGGAGAGTCCTAAATGAAGAATGATTGATTCTAGGATAGTTCATGTTCTTTTGGCCTTCATTTTAAGTCAAAATAACCTAAAAATTGTACCCCTATCTAAAATGCTTGTTTTCTGCCACTGCGGCGAGCGCCGTAACTCACTCTTGCCAAAAAAATGCAATACCACATAGGCGCGCTAGCGCCGCTGTGCTAATATTTCTTTAGAATCTGGAAAATAGGTTAAAATGAACATTGTACCCCTATCTATTAGTTTTCTATAGTCGCTAGAATCACCTTAATTGGAGCTAATATGAGGGATATATACCAAAATTTGTGACCAAATGTTAGGATTCATCCTGCTACACTACAATTCTAAATTTCAAGCTCTGCAACGCTCTAAAATCTCTCGAATTTGAGAAAGTGCTCAATATAAAAGTTACAAATTATTGTTTTAGATTTTTGTATCCATTTTTAATCACTTTTATTAGAGTTTATATGTGAGAGATATAGTCTAATAAATGCCAAAGGGTCTGGAATTGCTGTAATTCAGCATTTTTCTATGAATTTCTTATCTTTTTCTCATCTTTTCTTCTTCCTTTGTTCCTACAACACAAAACATAAAACTAAGCTAATTTCAAATCATATTTTACTTAAATCAAACAAAAATTAATCTTAAATGTATTCAAATCATGCTTAATTATGAACACATCACTACCCCTAACAATTGAAATGACACAAACTCCATAAATCGGTTATCAAAACACCCTAAGGCTTTGCAAATCTTTTATATTGCATCCATAAACTACTAGGGATTCTTACTAACTGATGACCCCATAAAGGTTGGTGGTTTCAACTTCAAAAATTGAGACAAGCTCACTTTCACCCCAGTTGGCATAGCAACTTGCACAATAGGCTCCACAGATACTAAAGCTACAGCTACTATTTTTGGTTGTTGTGGCTCTTTTCTGCCTTGTTCTAGTAGTAGACCATTTAAGTTCTCAATTGCCTTCCGCATACCTTGCATAATAGCCACCATTTCAGTCATAATTCCTTTTTGTGATGGAGAGGCATTGCTCTTGCCTCGAAAGCTTTTCCATGATCATTACTCTGCCTATTTTGATTAGATACTTTAGTGGCTCTAACAATTTAATCACTTCCCTTACGTTTGGAACTAGACCTACTTCTACCACAGTTTCTGGATGTAGAGACTACGAATTGAGCAGATTCTTTAGCTATCTGCTTATGCTCCATGGATTGCCTAACAATAGCTCTAGTTCTTAGTGGCATCTTCATTATAAAATCAAGTCTGATTTTAGAATTTTAATAAAAAAACAACGTATGACATATCAGTAAAGGAAGATTGACTCAAATAAGAAAAGAATAAAAAACATCCTACCAAATCTCTTTAGTAGAACATTGAGTATAAATATGTTTAGTTCATACTAATACTCAAGACCCTACTAAAGAATTTGTTGCTCTATGAACATAGAGAAACTTGAAGCTCTGATACCAACTTTTTCACAACCCTATAAGAATATGCATGTGACCGGCACAAGAATGGGGGAAATATCACCCTATAAGCCTCAAGCCAATATATATCAGGATAGTACCATAACACACAATAGATAGGCATAAACAACTACATACATAACATAAGAATTATCAATAAACCATATACCATAAATCCATTCACAATTGTTACCAATCCAAATAATATAGAAATAATCTGTTTCACATGCAACATAAGCTATACAAAAATCTAGATACACATAGGAATCAAGGATCCTATAAGAGCCGGTCTTTTTTTTCTCTCTTAGGATTATTATGGAAACAAATACCACATACCAAGCATCAAATTATACACATGTATAAAAGTAACATATATTTTAATACTGTCATACCAAGAAGGCTACCTCAGTAGTTAGTGTTTATACAAGAGTAACACTGAGTCACATAATTACATTAACCTAACTTTAGGCCCTATACAACACATCACCTCTAGAGTACAAAGGTTGGAGGAACTGATACTAGCATCGGGATCTCCACAAGACATCGCCCTCAACTAGATCTCTATGATCAAGTGCACGGAAACATCTACCATATCATTTACTTTTATTTGAACATAACACCAACAATAATGAGAACAGAAGTTCCCAATAGGTTTAACATTAAAAGTGGCATATAATCAATAAGAAGATCACAGCGTTATGTCTAACTGTGTAGGATACAGAAACATTTATCATTGATAACATGTATATATATATATATATATATATATATATATATATATACACACACATATATAAATGGCATGATAAAACTTGATATGTATAGATGCTTAATTGTCACAATTATAATATGCTAGATCACTATCAAACTTTCATGATAAAGGCATAATATTCACAAATAGTATGATTTAACATATTATGCACAAATCTTGATAGTCATAACTACAGTATATAGAACATCATGCATGGTGGTTGTTCATCTGTCATCCATCTATGTCTTAGTAACAAGGCAATGGAAGCCATTTTTTCGCCCACAACTCACATGCCTTTGTTACCTGTCTCTGTCTCAATAGCAAGCTAATGTGAGACATTCTCCCACCTACTACTTACATACCACTATTACCCATCTCTGTCTCAATAACAAGGTAATGTGAGTCATTCTCCTGCCCGTTACTCACATACCACTATTACTTAATCAGAGTGGCCATACTCCCTTTCAGCTCACTTAAGGCTAATAGGGTTTCCCCTAATTTTGTTGGGTCACCTTACGGCCACAAGGGTCATCCCGCATGTCGCTGGGTCAACTTGCTACCATAAGGGTCATCTCACATAAATTCGTCTAATTCTGTCTCATTTTCTTTTTCATATTCAGCCACATGCATCACATCCTTCTCTTTATAATTAATACATTAAATATGCATTAAGCAACTCACCAATAGTATCATGCTTGCCATTATCAACCAAGTTTGTCACATCATATAACAAATATGTATTAACACTTCTATCATCATGTAACAATGTATGAATCATACTGTCTAATTAGCATGCATTAATACAATAATGTATACATCATACCCTCTAATCATCATCACCATCACAATAGGATCATGCATTAACCAAGTACCTCACTAATATCATACTTGTTATCATCACCACATTATTTAACAAATATGTATTAATACACCTACCATCATGTAATAATGCATACATCATATCATCTAATGATCATGTATTGATACAATAGCATAGGCATTACATCATCTTCATCCTTTAACAAATATGTATTAATACACAATGTATTCCATACTTATTATTGCAAGAAATGGTGAAAACTAGTTTTATATCACAAGGATTAAAAGGTATTCTTATTCAATTTGGTTCCTCTAATTATCATCTAGTTAATGAGGTTCATTTAATGAAATTTAAAACTAAAACAAGGCAAAACCAACTCCAAGCACGACCTAGCTGTGTCTTGGAACACGGTCACGCTTGGTGTTTCCCACACAGAGCACACTTAACCATGTCTTGTAACACAGTTGTTTTTGGTGCCACTTACCCAGAACATGTAACATCCCATAAGAAAATAAAATTTATTAGACAATTTTTAGATATTTAAGGAAATATAATCCTTATAAATTCTTTACCTTACGTATATGCATAGAAATATTCTAACATTAATGGAATAGGTAAAGAGAGAAAACTTAAGAGGAAATATTAAAAATAAATATATTAAAGAAAGGTGAAATTCTTGGGTAAGAAAGATAAATTTTTGTGAAGTCAGTAAAGGTATTAAAATTTCAAGAAGATTGGATTAGGGTAATTTTTCTAATTTAAGAGTTAAAGTTACTAAGTTTAGTATCTCCAACCATAAATTGGGCTTTTACCTATGGACACTTCATATAGAGTTTTTCTACTTCACATGAATTTTTATCAAGCCAATAAGATAGCCCAAGGAAGAAATAAAACATAGACTTGGACTAGGATATAGAAATTGGACCGGTAGCCCAAAAATCATGACAATGTGACAAGCCCATTATGAAAGGTAGAATTTTAACCAAAGTAAAGAAAATGGCCAAGAATGAGCCCAAACCCAAGAAGAAAAATAAAAATAAAAATAAAGTGATGGAATAATGGTGTAATCAAGAATTAAGTGACATGGCATTAAGACAAAAATTTAGCAAGTGGTGTGATATCCTACATTCATAATTTTAGCAAGTGGTATGATAATACATGGCATTAGGACAAAACATCTATATCCTACACTCATAATTTTAGCAAGTGGGTAATAATACATAGCATTCTGACAAAACATCTTTATCCCACACAAATAATTTTAGCTAAGTAAGGAAGATTCAAGGGTTGAAAATTTGCCACCTAAAAAGGCAAACCTATCATACTTGATTAAGACAAAAGAAAAAGGAAATGAATCCCTAAATCAAAGGGACCTTGTCCCTTATCTTAAGACCATATCATCATAATTTTCAAAATACAAATCTCCTTTCCTATGTATATCTTGACTAAGGAAGAGGAAGACAAGAACATAAGTTGTTTGTTTTCCAAAAATTCAACCAAGTGCATCCTAATTGTGATAACGTAGACCCATGATTATGAAAGGTAAATTATTTGATAGTCTATATAAGCAAAACCCACCCTTATAACATTTGAATTTCGTCCAAGTGAGGGAGAGAAAAAAATAGAAGCAAGGTAGAGTGAGGAAAGGAGAGGAAGAAAGGAAGAAAGATGAAGGAGAAATTTAGAGGACTAAGTGCTCAAGGTAAGTTTAACAATATTTCTTTTTGAAGAAAACTTTTGAAACTTATAATTATTATATGAGATTTTGATCTTAGAACTTTGATGATTGGTCATGGATGTTGCTATATCATGTTACATATTTCTTATGTTTGAATACTTAGGCTGGTGACGATAGTTCTGCATAGGTATGGCTATGGGTGGCAAAAATTTTAAGCTTCTGTTTTTAAAATTATGGGAAGAATCAGTAAGGAATTAAAACAAATGGTTAACATGAAAAATGTAGATCTATCTCTCACAGATTTTAAACCACTGGAATCACTCAATTTTGAGTCCATATGACGTAGATATGGTTTGATTAATAAACAGTGGTCAAAACATAGTTAATCAGGGAAGAATATGTTAGGATAGCTTCTGTGTTTTAATTTTTGGGAATTGTATGTAGGGAATTAAAATAAATGGTTAACAAAATAATTATAGATATATGTCTCACAGATTGTTAGCCACTAGAATCACTAAATTTTGAGTCCATATGAGGTAGATATGGTCCGATTAGTATGCAGTTGTCAAAAATTGGTTAATTAGGAAAGAATATTTTAGGATAGCTTTCGTGTTTTAATTTTTGGGAACCTTTTGTAGGGCATTAAAATAAATTATTAACAAAAAAATTATTGATATATGTGTCACACATTTTTAACCACTGCAATAACTTAATTTGGAATTCTTATGAAGGAGATATGGACAGATTAGTAGGTAGAGGTCAGAACCTATCCGAGAAGAAATAACATGTCCTTTGAGGGAGTAATATCACCTTTATTTATTACTATTTCACTAAATTGTTCAACATAAAAGTTTTAGATAATTGTTTTATCTTGAAATTGACACCAAGATCACCTACATCGGAGTTAAATTGAGGGAGTTACTCTCTGATTAGTAAGAGAAGGTTAGATAAGATAAAAACCTACATCAAGAAAATAGAGAAATAAAATTAATATTTAAAAAAGAAGAATAATCTTATAAATGAAAATAATAAATGATTAGTATATGCCATAGCCATTGCCATTGTATGAACTTCTTAGCATCTTAAGTGTGAAATTTTGACATGGAAATATTTTATAAAGTGATATTTGAAATGGTTATGTTCATGGCATGATTACCAATAATTTTTGGTAATAGTTATATTTTGATGAACATACTTGTTATTGAAAACATATTTTTGGCTATCATTATGAAAAGAAGAAATGAGCACGGTCACATCGCAATCCGTGTGGTGCACCAGTAGAGGACGCCCTACCAACGGTTATCAATATGTTAATGAGAAAAGAAAGAGAAAGTGTTCCATGTCGGATAGAGTGAGAAAAACCCGTACCGAAGAGTAGAAAATACTCACCCTGACCAGGGTAACTTGATATGAGAATAAATTGATAGTCATCATATGATATTCTGAAAATAATTAATCCTGTCATACATGTCATTACTGTACGATTCTCATGTGCATAGATATAGTGCATTCATGTGACCAAAGATATTTACTGTAGTTTATACAGCTGAACATGACGTGATGAGCTATATTGATGATGATTTATTGTTGAACTTATTGGGATTTAATTCTCACTATATTTCCATATCATGTTCAGAAAATTAGTTATGCAGATTTTTCTATGGCTCTAGCTTTTAGTGTACGTTAGATCGAGTTACTTTATATTGGGCAGATCCTAGAATCAAATAATATGTTTATGGTCGAGTTGGTTCAGATTCCGGTGAAGGTGTAACCATTCGCACCTATATCTCCGGAATTGGTCAACCAGAATAAATAAGATGTAGTTATTTATGTGTTTGATTTTGTTGTACGTACATTTTGATTAATGACGTGTATGTAAACTCTATATTGTATAATTAATAAATAAAAAGGTTGTTACAGAACACGACCAAAAAAGATCATATATATGCATACAAGCTTTCTTTTTCAACTATAAACATAAACATGAGTGGTTATCTAAGCTCAAAAATTCCATCAATTTCTACTTTTACTCTCTATTTACATGGTTATTTACTAATCATATGGTCATTTACTATTCATATGGCCATTTCAATACATGCACAAGTTTCATCTAACAACAACAACCCACTTGTTATATATATATATATTTAACAAGTGGGTCACACCCAAAACATATATCTAACTCATTACCCAATTTTCGGTTCTAGCCCCAAAGAATGAGGAAATTACAATTTCCCCCCTCTAGTTTTCCTTTTTGTCATTTAGTTATTTTATTATTTCCTAGGGTTTCCTTCAATGTCTTATTTCATTCTCTTTCCTTTCCTTTACTATTAAAATTATTTGCTATTTAATAAAATCGGGGGATGTTATAGATCCTGCCTATAGCTCATAGAGCTACCCCTAGAGTACCAAACAACAAGTGTCTAAACAAAACTGGGAGCCCTAAAGGCAACTTGGGCTCACGACAACCATGCTCAGCTGACTATTCAGTTAGAGTTGGATCTGAGTCTTTATGATTGTCTAAAAAAGGGAAAACATATGATGGGGTAAGTATAAAACTTAGTGAGTAGGTAATCCTTACTATAACGACAATATGATAAGCATGGCACAAGTTTTTGACAAGTAAAGATTAAATGCTAAGAAAATATGAAAGCATACACCCTTGGTAATGAAAACAACATAAATCTTATGTTTGAAAAATATCCTCAATAATAAAATTCTATACTAAGAGACATAAACATAAGAAAAATATTATAAGAAAATTGTTAAGTTGTTTCATAAACAATTATAAACTAAATTTTAAACTAATTATTGAAACTCATATTAAAATCTCATTCATTAAAGAAAGTTAAGAGTTTTTTATAGGACATAAAGGGTGCATATAAACAATAGAGAGAATAAGTAGTTAAAATAAGTTTATAGATTTTTGTAAATTGGAGGACTCTACATCAAAACCTTCACTATTTTCTAAGCACATAGCAAGGGAAGGGGTAATCATCGTGTATCAAGCAAAAGCCCGTAATCCATCAAGAAAATGCTTGTAAAATCCATCAAGCAAAAGCATTTTCATAGAACTCAAGATGCATAGGACTAGCACTCACGTTGCTAACTTGCAATGTTTCTGATTTAGATTCCTCCACAAAATACAGTTAAGAAAACAACAACAAAATGCAAGAAGGTAAATAAAAGATTAGAAATGTTTCATGAAAAATCATATTTCCATTTATCAACACTAGCCATTAACAATTCAAGCATAATTAACACTTTTCTATCCATATACCCATACATGTGCCTGATACAATCATTTATCAATCCATATGAAATTAAAACACCATCATGATCCAACACAAATATGGGTATTCTCAATCAATATTAATGGAGAACTAAAGTATATACGATGCTTGTCCTACATTCCTAAGGTTTATACTAGGATTCGTGCATTGAAATACTAGTTCATAATATAAATGAATTTCATGATAGTGTGATCAAATCTCATAGGTATTTTTGATGAACCACTAATCAAATTGTTGACTTCCAAATGAATTCAATCTTTCACAAAAATAATGCTATGGATGTTATTAAAAGAACAACTAAAATCATGTTATAGTAAGTATTATCTACTCACAACACTAGGGATTCAATGTAGTCAAACTGCCTTGACTCACTTCCAAAGCTTAAAAGGTTGAATGGATGACGAAATTAGTCTTGCGATATCTCAAAACATAGAAAAACAACTTCATAAAGTCAATTTCTAGCCATATCACAAAATCACTATTCATGGCAACCGAAAACATTTTTTACGGTGGCCAGAAAGCTATCATATGGTCATAAAACTTCAATTTCTATCACATTATTCATTTCTAAGGCTATCTATGGCAAAAATTTCAAAAATAGGAGCTTCTAAGTATACCCATGGAAAACTTACCATGACGCTACTGGTCACAATTTTTTGGCATGATTTCATTGATTTTCAAGAAAAAAAATTAGTGGATTTTGAAGCTCTCTTCTCTATGAGTCCAACGGTCTAAATAGTTTGTCAATTGGAGGTATATAATTCAAGATATGGTGGTCTGAAGCTGGAGGAACAAAAAATCAAAAAATCATGGTAGAGGCTGGTTTGTGGCTAGCCTGCATCTTTTCCCCACATGCCTAATATAACTACACCTCAGGTTTGGTAACGCCTGTTTCAATGCCAATGCACTTATATTTTTGCCTCTTTTCACTATGAATTTGGAAAAATTTGTCAAAATACCCAACACAGAATTTGTATCCCTCTGTGTTAGCTTTCACTTACAACTTGAATAACATGATTTAGAGTTATTATGAAATATTTATGTACAAAAGAGTTATAAAAGGTTTAAACCATACTAAACCTCTATTTTACAATTTTTCTACCCTTATTTCAGTAGAACTAGCAAAAGTACCCAACATAATGGTTGTAGCTATATGTCTTGTCTTTCCATAGAAATTGGAATCACATCAATTGGAGTTCATATGTGGGTGTTATGCACAAAATAGTGAAAATAGGTATGAACCAACCTACAACTTCACCTTTTTCTAAACTTCTTTACTTCAAATGTTTGTAGGTAGCCTCCAAAGGTCCCATTTCCATCTTTAATCATTTCATAGGGTTATCAAATGTATCTAAGCACTATTATGAACATATTAACCAAGTATTACAGAATGAAACATAAAATTTTGTATCTATACTAGTACATAGTAAACGTAAGCAATTATATTGAGGGTTATTACATTTGTGAGACATTCAAGTACAATATTATCTCTAGTAATGCTATTTGATTGAGGTTATTCTCATTCTCACTAAATGAAAAAGCCAAGAGATGGTTAAATTCCTTACCTACTAGTTCAATTACCACATGAAATGGTCTTGCTAAAAATGTTTTGGCCAAATTTTTTTAACCAGAAAAGACTGTAAAAATGAAGAATGAAATTACTACCTTTAGTCAATATGATAATGAATCACTATATAAGGCCTACGAGAGATTCAAAGAGATGATGGAAAGATGCCCAAATCATGGACTCCCTGAATAACTATGGGTGCTGATATTTTATAATGGATCAGGTAACTATACTAGAACCCTAGTGGATGGAATAAATAAATTAGGCTTATGCTTTATTAGAGGAGATGACTGCTAAGGCATACTAGTGTCTAACTAAAAGGAATATGCCACAAAACTTTCTAGCATTTCCTAAGGTAGATGCATTTATTACACTCATAGCTTATGTTGCTTCCCTATATAAGAAACTTGATTCTTTGACCACTAATGTGAATGCAATTCACCTTCTAGTAAGATGAGTGACTTATGCAATGGATCTCACTCTAATTCTGAATGCTAAGTTGGTAATCCATTTACTTTATCTCAACCAAACCAGGCACAAATTGTTGGAAACTTTAATTGATAGAATAATCCCTATTCCAACACTTACAGTCAAGCATGGAAAAATTACCCTACTTTTTCATGGAAAAATAGTCATAATGTGATAAAGCCACCTATTGCCCCTCAGTTCTAGCCTCAACCACCTAAAGCCTCTTTAGAAGGGGTTTTTGCCCAATTTATTGTAAAAACATAGACTACTTTTCAAAACCAAGCAACCTTAAATAGAAATTTTGAGCTTTAAATGGGTCTGCTCTCATAAATTCTCACTCAAAGGCCATAAAGTTTCTTGCCTAGTAATACATAGAAAAATCCTATAAAGTAGGTAAAAGTTGTTACCTGTCGTAATGGCAAAGAGCTACCAAAGCTAAAACTACCTATAGTTGGTGCCACTTAATTAGATGAATCCCAAGAAGAGGATGCAGATATCATGCCTAAGAGCTTAGAGAAAGTGGAGAAGCCTAAGTTTAGGCTATTTCCTGATAATTTGGCACCTTATGTTCCCTTGCTGTTATAGCATCAGAGATTCTAGAAGCAAAAATTAGATATGTAGTTTTCTAAATTTCTTTATGGTTTTAAGAAACTACATATTAATATTCCTTTTACAGATACTCTAAAACAAATGCTCACATATGTCAAGTTTATGAAGGACATTCTCTCACACAAGAAAAAATTGAAGGAGTATAAGACAGTGGCATTATCTGAAAAGTGCAGTGCAATTTTGCAAAAAAAATTGTCTCTTAAATTAAAAGACTAGGGAGTTTTGCTATGCCTTGCATCATTTGAAATAGTCATTTTGATAAAGCATTATGTGATCTTGTTGCAAGTATTTATTTAATACCTATCTTTTTTTAGGAAGCTGGAATTAGTGAAGTCAAGCAAATTATAGTGTCCTTACAAAAAGCTGACAAATCCATAAAATATCCTTATGGTATTATTAATGATATCCTAGTAAAGGTAAATAAATGTATATTCATAGTAAATTTTATTGTGCTTGATATTGAGGAAGATAAAGAAATTTCTATTATTGTTGGTCGACCATTTTTAGCTACAACTAAAGCTCTAATTGATGTGCAAAAATGAGATCTCAGTTTAAGGGTATAGGGAGAGTAGGTAAATCTTTCATTTAGAAAGTACATACATAGATAGACCATGCACCAATTTCTGCTTAAACAGATTGTAGATAGTTTTTTTTGTAATATGATCTATACGTACAAATAAATACCCTTTTTTTAATTTTCATAATTTGAGAAATATTTATATATGTTTATCCAATCTTAACGTACAAGTTAATGTTTTTAATGCTATTAAATACCCTTATGAAGTGAAAAATTGCTTTCCAATTGATACGATAAGTAAAAAAGCATGGAAAAGGACATTTAGGTGAGTCATTTAAGTGACCTTTTATAAGCTTGTATAACTAGTAATACTGACATTGAAAGTGCAAAAATTTTAGAAGCTATAAATTGGTTAGAAGTTGCACCTCTTATGTTCATAAAGAAGCTCTTTCAGGAATTAGGAGAAAGAATGCCTAACCTAATGCCATTAATTAAAAAACTACCAGTGCTAAAGTTTAAGCAACTACTAGCTCATCTCAGTTATGTATACTTAGGTGAGAATTCCACTCTCCTTGTGATTATTTCTACTTCTCTAACTAACGAATAGGAGAAAAAATATCATGGGTATTAAAGGAGCATAAAACTGCCATTGGATAGTCTATTATTGATATCAAGAGAATTAGCCCTTTAATTTGTGTGCATAAAATTTTAATGAAGGACAATTACAAGCTAAATGTGGAGCATTAAAGGAGCAAATATGAAAGAGGTAGTAAAATTAGAAGTATTGAAGCTTCTGGATGTATGTATAATATATCTTATCTTTTATAGTGTATGGGTAAGTCTTGTACAAGTAGTTCTTAAGAAAGGGGGAATGACTATGATAAATAATGAAAAAAATTAAATTAACCCTTACTAGGATAGTTATAGAATGCGGGGTGGGTATTAATTATAGGAAGTTTAATAAAGCTAGTAGAAAATATTACTTTCTCTTACCCTCCATTGATCAAGTGCTTAATAAATTAGTGGGGCATGAGTATTATTGCTTTTATATTGTTATTTTGCATATAACTAAATTTATATAGCCCTTGAGGACCAAGAAAAAACTACCTGCATATGCCTATATGGCACTTTTGCATTTAGAATAATGCCTTCTAGCCTATGTAATGCACCATCCACTTTTTAGAGGTGCATGATGGCCATATTTTCTAACATGGTGGATCACTTTATAGAATTATTTATGGATGATGTCTCTATTTTTGGTTCCTCTTTTAATTCTTGTTTGTCTAACCTTACAAAGGTACTAACAAGATGTAAAGAGAAAAATTTAATATTAAATTGTAAAAAGTGCCATTTTATAGTACAAGAAGAAATTGTGTTAGGCCATAAAGTTTCAGCAAAAGAAATTGAACTAGACCAAGCAAAGATTAAAATAATTGAGAAATGCCATCACCTACATCAATGAAAAGAGTTAAAAGTTTACTAGGCCATGCAGGCTTTTATTGCTACTTCATAAAGGGCTTCTAAAAAATTATCAAGCCCTTATGCAATCTACTTAAGAAAGATGTACCATTCAAGTTTGATGAAAATTGCATAAAAGTCTTTAAACTACTACAAAAGGCTTTAGTTTTAACCCTCATAATAGTTTCTCCATATTAGAACTTGCCCTTTGAGCTTATGTGTTATGCAAGTCACTATTCCATATGAGTAGTTTTAGGCTAGAAGAGAGGAAAATTTTTGCATGCGATCTACTATGCAAGCAAAACCCTCAATGATGCTCAACTAAATTATGCCATAACTAAAAAGGAGTTATTGGCAGTGGATTTTAATTTTGATAAATTCAGGGCTTATTTAATTTGCAATATAGTTATTGTTTATACTAATCATTCTTCCATTAAATATTTAATTAAGAAAAAAGATGAAAAACCTAGAATAATTAGATAGGTTCTATTGCTGTAGGAATTTGATTTGGAAATTAGAGACAATAGAGGCATAAAGAACTTAATAGCTTATCAATTATCTCACTTAGTGGAGGGTGAAATTGAGGCTAAATGATAAGCGCCAATTAATGAAACATTTCTAGATGAACAACTCTTTACCACAAACTCAGGTAATATACCTTGGTTTACCGATTTTATTAACTATTTGGCTTGCAATGGGTTGCCTCCATATCAATTAAGCCAGTAAAGGAAGAACGTCTTAGTTGATGTCAAGCACTGCTACTGGAAGGACCCTTTCTTATACAAAAATTTCTTAGACCAAGTGATTAGGAGGTGTGTGCTTAGTGAAGAAATAAATAGCATCCTACACCATTGCCACTCCTTAGAATACGGTAGTCATTTTGGAGCTAATAAAACAACTGTAAAGATATTACAATATGTTTTTTATTGGCCAACACTATTTAAGGATGTCCAACCCTAAATAGAAGCATATAATAGATGCTAGAGGACTAGAGGAATTTCCCTTAACTAATGACTTTAAGTAGGACACGTTCCATGAGATGCCTTTAAATAATATTTTAGTGGTGGAATATGAGGAATTGACTTCATGGGGCCTTTTCCATCATCCTTTAATAACCACTAGATTCTCGTGGTTGTTAATTATGTCCAAGTGGGTTAAAGCAACGGTCCTACCAACTAATGACATCAAGCACATGATGAACTTCTTGAGAAAAAATATTTTCACTTGCTTTAACACCCCAAGAGCAATAATAAGTGATAGAGGTACATATTTGTATAATAAACAATTAAATGCTCTTTTAACCAAATATAGGGTCAAGCATAAAGTATCAACTACATATCACCCACAAACTAGTGGCCAAGTTGAGATTTCTAATAGAGAGCTGAAGTGGATTTTAGAAAAAAATAGTAATTTTCAATAATAAAAAAAGATTGAGCCAAGAAGTTGGATGATGCACTCTAGGCATATTGGACAACCTTCAAGACACCAATTAGCATGTCACCCTATTAGTGAAATTAGAGCACAAAGTATATTAGGCAATCAAAAAGTTTAATTTTGATATGCAAGCTATAGGAGAAAAAAGAATGCTTTAGTTAAATGAGTTAGATATATTCTAGCATGGTGCATGTTAGAATGATAAGTTATATAAAGAAAGAACAAATATATGGCATAACAAGAAAATATTGGTAAGAGAATTCCATTTGGGTCAGAAAGTGTCACTCTTTAACTCATGCCTACGTCTATTTCTAAGTAAGCTTCATTCTAAATGGTCTAGTCATTTTGTAGGCCATATGAAATTTTCCTCATGGTGTAGTGGAAATCTAAGGCAAGGATCATGGTTTCAAAGTGAATTGACAACATTTGAAAGAATACATTAATGGTGGGGAACTTTTCCAAAAGTTCTCAATTGCCTTTATTGATGCAAGTTAAGAGGGAATCACTATGCAACTGAATACATTAAAGCATGCACTAATCGGGAAGCAACTCAAAATTAGAAAAAAAAAATCAAAATTTTTCTAAAATAGTCAGGCCGCAATGCTAACTTATTGCCATCACAACACCAAAAAAACCCAACTATAGAGATAATTTTCCAGAAAGCTCAATTTCACGACACCAAGTAGATGATGAAGAAAAATACCAAAGGGAACACAATGAGCCATGTGCATTTGTCAAAAACACTCCTTCGTGCCCTATAAAGAGAAACTGAGACCCAAGAATCCCTAAAGCCACCCAACTTGCATCAAATTAGTAAGAAACACGTGCAACCCCACCACACCAACATCCTCGACTCAAACCCATGCAAATCAACATGATTCATACACAAATTGGCAATAATCCACCTAATTGGAAGCCATATTCAGGCCACTTCACAACCCTAACCCAAGTATAATCATCCTCAATATTTGGTTGATTTTAGATTAAATTCCTATAATTAACAATACTTGGATTACTTACTGTGAATTCGTTAGATAAATTGCTATATTTAGGAGATAATTGGGATTGAATTAAAATAGTTTTGTGCATTACCAATAGAGTGCTCACAAGGTGTTTGACAAAAAGCCTAATTGAACAGTTTGAGCCATTCAAGTGCACTTTTCCTAGCCAAGTACTAGCAACCTAGTTAGAGCACTTTCCATAGTTAACTCTAGCATAAATAGAAACACTTAGCCTATTGATTTGAGGTTGTATCATGGAACCCAAGATTACCTAAGCCAAACCATCCAAGAAAAAGAAAATGGTGGAGTAAACACTAGCATTTAACTTGAAGATATTTATCAATAAGGATATCTATAACCACTACATCAAGGTGGTTATTATCAAGATAGTGGTATAAGAGAGAGGCTTTGAATTGACATACCGTTATTTTCCCTTTAGAGGAGACATACAGAGAAGGGGTTAGGAGATGTTTTGTAGCCATCCCAAGGATAAAGTAGTGTCTATGGTGCAAGATTTTTACTTAAATGACGTAGCCCATCAGCACCATGTGACTTATTTTAAGGGAAAATAGGTGCCCTTCACTTCCAAGTGATAAATGTTTACTACTCACTTCTAGATAAAGACCAGGATGAGTTTAATACTTTTGCCCAAAGGGAGGTAGATTTAAAGGAGATTATTACCACATTGTGCACATCGAGGCCTAGTGGAGGCTAACTAATAGTGGTGAGCTGAGCTATAATGATAGGCACGCACTAAATAAGTATGCCAAGGCATGGCATTACTTTATAGCAGCTGGGATTATGCTAGTGTCACATAAGAGTAACATGCGAAGAAACATCACTTTACTAATTTAAGCACTGATGAAGAGACTTTCAATGGATATGGGTAAGCTAATCGCCAAGTCCATAGTGTAGTGCCTCTACTATGAAGTTGGGGGCTTATTTGTCCCTAGCCTAATCATTGCAATATATGGATATGACATAGTTGAATGATAGTCTAGAAAGGCTCTAATACACCTAATGAAGAATCACAGTCCTAGATTTTTAAAAGTATAAGTTGCATACCACCACCACTTGTAAGGTAGTTGTAGTCTCACACATCACAAAATAACTTGTATTAAATGTGTGAGTGTGTGTTAAATTTTATGTTTTAAGTGACTTGTTAGAGTAAACAATACTAACAGCTAATGATTTAATTGGTTTTAAAATGTTTATAGCTTTTGAAAATTGTATAAAAATTATATTTATGTATGAATTTAACTCTTAATGAAATTTATATTTTTCTTAATAATCCTAAAAAAATTTGAGAACCTAAATCTTGGACATTGAATTATTTAACACTTAGTTAAGGTTTATGTGACTCAAATATTATCTATATGATCTTATTGAACTCTATAAGTGATTTGATTGTTGCTTGAAGTTAAATCCTAGGCTAACATCTCATCTAGGAGATGATTTAGGCATCTTTGGATAGTTTAAGTCTTTCAAGCCAATCCATAAATTATTATATCCCTAATCTTCCTATTTTGAGCATCATTGAATCATTTATTTGACACCTATATAATATTAAATGAGTGGCTAATAGAAAATATATCATTATACTTTTACCATATTCACTCGAATACATGATTATTATTGAAACTTCTATTAAGAGATCTAGTGTTAAAGAGTGAAAGGGTTAAGCACAAAATTAGAAAAAGAAGGAAGTTATAGATAAAAAACATTTTGCAATGGAAAAAAAGAAGAAAAGGATAAAAAAATTGAATAAAAAAAAGATGAATGCAAAAAAAATGAATGAAATAAAATGATTAATAGAAAGGGAGAAGAAAGAAAGTTAGGGGGAATCCCCTAATGAATTAGAGAAGATCAAGGAAAGAACTCATAATAATTGTGTTCTTGGGTGATTTGAACCTAAACTAATATCTATTATCCTACATTAAATCCAAGTCATATTACAAGCTTAAAGAAGCCATATTGATCCTAAGTATGGTGCACTGCCTACATTAGTAGAGAGTGACATGAAAAATAAGTCTATGGAGTTCCTAAAACTTTAAATATCGAAAGATTTGCATTTCAAATTTTGAGTTGCATAAACTCATCTGAGTGAAAGAGATTAAATATTACATGTTTACAACCAATATAACTTTAAAAGGGACCTTGGGCTATGAAATTTATAGCCTAGTGAGGTAAAACGAAGTTAAAGAATCCCTTGGCTTGGAGAAGGAACATTTAGCAACTCAATCGTAGATCAAAACTCCTACTATATCACCAAATTCTCTTTTCATCTTTTTCTATTAAACCATATGTTTTTTTTAGATGATTTTGTTCCTAATTATGAACTAAATTTTATTTTCTAAAGCTATGATGTAGCCTAATTCTAAACTTTTGAATTTTTCAATCAATTTAATAAAAGAGTTGATTTTCCTAATTGAGTTACTACATTGTTCTTAATATTTCTAATTACCTAATCACCAATTCAATGAATTGTTGGTCATAATGATACTAGGAGATAATTTATGTTTCTAGTTCATTATATAGTGTTGTGTTTATTTTACTAATTACCGCAAGCGCACGGCGTAGCTGTAGCTAATCCAGCGAGTACAGGTCATATCCCACAGAGAACAATGACAATTACTAGAATGATGTGAAATATGCTATCTAAATCAATGTAATTCAAGGGAGAGTTTGTCACAATTAAATAAATTAAGGTTTCAATTAACTAAAGCCTAGGGTTAGGGTCCACTATACTTGTGATATTCAACATCCAACCTATACCTCTAATTGCAATTATCTAGACTAGTTGGGGATGGTTTAACCTTAATTAACTAGCAATCTCTTTCAAGCATTACTAATCGTACATAGGTTAATCAAATTGCCTACTTTCGTGGTTCTTAACTTAACCTAGGTTCATTAAGTTCTATGCTAACCATAGAAGTCAATTAATCGGTTTTCTCTTGCCCACTAATTGATTCATTCCTAGAGAATCTTAAACTACTTTTATGATTAAGATATCCCTAATTAACTATTAAGTTCTGGTATTAATTTTCACCTTTCAGTTCATCAATTAAAAACCTAAGACGTAATAGATTGATAATCAGGCATTCTACCAACTCCTATTCATGCATATAATAGTTAATCCTAATCAATCTAGAAGTATCACAATTAGGGTTCCAACATTCAACAATATAGTATCATCATATCACAAGTAGGTTTACCAAAACCCTAGATCAAATTTACTCACACAACATAGAAATAGAAATCAAATTCATTTTCATTGTGTAATTCATTCGAGTTCAGTACAATCTAAAGAGAAAGAGTAGAAATAAAAGTAGAGAGTTAAGGTAGAAAGATGTAACCTGGTTTGCACAAAAGTAAGATGAAAATACAACCTTCAATGAGTGTAAATCCTATTCTAGAATATAAATTCAACAACGATTCAAGTAAAAACCTAACCTATGAGTGTTTTCTATGCCTAAAAACTGAGTCTAAAGTGTCTCTCTGAGTCTGAATGTCTGCCTCTGCGTTTTCCCCAGACTATATATCAACTTGGTAGCCAAAAACCCTAAAAATCATGTGCAGTACGAACCCAAAGCATGGTCATGCTTTGGGCTAGATTCTGAGAAGCTTCTACATCTTTCTCCTAGAGCACGGTCTGGCTGTGTTGGGGGCTGCCATGCTCCTTTCTTGCCAATTTTTGGTGTGTTGCCTCCTTGCTTCCTCCTTAGCATTTTCCAAGTCCATATGGCTCCTTTCATGATTGTTTTCCCTTTCTGCTTGGCCTTTTTTGCTCACTTACAAGCATAAAACAAACCAAAGCAGTATCCAGAGCAAAGCATAACCAAATGCAAGGAAATAATCACAAGTTTACTATTAATTAAGGGATAAAATATAACCAATAAACACTCAAATTTCCCCTTTATCAACTCCCTCTTTCTTAAACATGTTCTTGTCCTCAAGCAAATAACATGACATATCAAAGCAAAAGGGAGATTATGCAATCAAATTTCAGATAATAGATAAATGCAATACAGGAAATTCTTCACTCAATCAGTGTACACACAATAGATATATGAATAGACATTTACCAGATAGTCTCTATTCTTCTAAAACTAAACCAAAACTCTCCTATTATATATCTGCTTTTATTGGTACCATTGAATGCATGTATCTACTTGATTTTTAGTCACTCAAGTAGGCCACCTCATCCTTTAGATCTCCATATGTTGCCTTACCTTTACTTCTATTTTTCTCATTCTTTTTCTTTTCTTTTGTCATCATCATTTTTTCTTTTCTTTTGTCTATTTCATTCATCTCCTTTTTTTATAAAAATATGCAATGAGTGCATTTTATGCTCCATCTCACTAGGGTAAAGGCAGCTAGGTACTCATACTAGGGCTTTTTGGTGCCTTGAAGGGGTACTTAGAGTGAAAAAAAATTTGGGTGTTATATTCCCTCATTTTTCACCTCTCCCAGCCTTCATACTCTCATAGTGTTAAAAATCAATAAAGAAATATTATTCAAAGCACAATAGGAGAAATATTTTTCAGAAAATTAGAGGTTTAATGCTAAAAGAGAGAGACTAAAATTTAAACTACCTATTTCATACCCTATTGTGCATCACATGTTCATGAGTTAAAATCAACCCATATTACATCAATCTATCTTTGAAATAGTAAACTATGTGATTTTGCAATGCATTATGAGATATTCAACCAATAATAATTAAACAGAGAAAACCAGAGAAAACCATAAGTCTAAATTTACTCCCCCATGCTTAAACTGGACATTATCCTCAATGTTAGTAAGAGCTGAAAGAAGAGGCAAAGGGATAAGGAACTTACTTTCTCATTGCTCATCTGGAGGAGGTTGTGGTAGGTGCTAACCCAAGTGTCAAGTATACCATGCTTGCATCATGCTCTGCATGCTTTGGATGGAATCTTGCATGTCATGTAGGGTAGCTCGCTGTGCAAGTTGCTCTACCTTAATGCAGTTGAGCCGTGAAGAGATGGAATCCTGAGCCTCCAGGGAAGCAGAAGATGGACCTGTATAGCCAGTAAAATGGGAGTGGGGTAGGGGTGGGAGAGCCAAAAGTGGCTTATGGGGAATTCATCCTCCTCTGGTGGAATCTCGTCACCCTCTTTACCCTTCTCAAATAAGAAGATCCAGTTATCCCTATTGGTGACTACAGTCCTACTAGGGTTAGGGACGCAGAAGATTGTATGTCTTCTGAGATACAACCAATAGTCAGCATTTTTTTAGAAAATAAATTTCATATGCAGGAAGGATTCCAAATCAATCCTGCTGCTGCCAACTACTATTTGTAATCCCTGGAGATTGGCCTCAAATCCTAACCCTTTAGCTATTGCAGTGACCAGGGCCACCATGACTACCTTTCCATTCATTGCACCACCTACCTTAGCCATCTGGTAAGCCATGAAGGCTCTGGTATCCACCTTGGTATCGTGTTTCATAGCATAAATAAAGTAAAGCTCTCTTTGATTTGCAACCCTGTCACTCTCAGCCCAACCAAAAATAGTATGGGCCATAAGACGCTGTAAATATCGAAAAGTAGGATTGCAAATGAAAGAGGCTTTGGAACTTGATGCACTATAATGCCCCTCAATAGAAATTGAATTCAAAAAAGTTTGGGCTAGAAAATTGGAAAGTACTAATCTAGTTCCCCCAGGAGGCAGTGTAAATAATGCATTAAAGTCAGCCAAAGTTAAGCTAAAGCTACGGTTAAACAGTCTAAAATTAACGCGGCCTTGATGGACGTCGAGACCCCGAAACAAGACTACGTTAATTGAGCTGAAAAACTCTAAGGTAGGCTTAGGATAGGATGGGTAGCGTAGGGTGATGAATGTATTCCACCCAATCTGATCAACTAAGTATCGAATGTCATTTAAGAGACCTAACCGGTCTAAACATTCCTAATCCATATATCAGGTACTCAGCATTCCCCGTTTGACGAAAGTATCGTATTGTGTTCATTGACTATCATTAACAAACACAATACTATACTCATTTATCTGGTGAGGGAGTTGGGGTGGTTGTAAAGTTCGTCCTCTACATTGTTGCTGGGATTGGGAGGAGCATTGGCCAGTTTTGGCTCTTTTAGGACCCATGGAGAATGATAGTAATCAAATGTAATAAGAATGTGGAGATGCAAAAGCTAACTAACAGACTATGATGTCAGAATGCAAAGCAAAAGAAAATGCTAAATATGCTATGTCTATAGGCTGAACACAGAGAATGTGGATTATCCAACTTATACAAGTTTGAGACCAGCCTCAAGTCCAAATTAAGGCACACAAGCATCCAAATATTCTGGCAGAACTTCGAAGGGTTAGCATGCAAAGGCAATTTAACCAGTTAAGTCAAAGTTATCCAATCTTAGAAAAAGAACAGCCAAAGAATGCAGGAAATATACAATCTAAATTCTGCAACAATTTCATAAAACCAGTCTAATAAAACCTCAAGTGCAGAAAATTTAGATAAAGGAATGTAATCCAATTCAGAAATTGTATATGGGCAGATTTTCAGAGGTTACCAGGATGAATTGCAATGGAGAATTTAAATCAGAACAGTAAGCATGTGTATGTAGGGGCAGTCATGTTAGTCCAGCAGGTGTAATGTATTAAACCAGCATCAGAATTTTAAATGTGAAAGCAGAACAAAGCAATTTTATTTCAGCCACTAAGAACAGAAATTAGTGCATAAAACCAGTAAAATAAATGTAAGTGCAGAAAGTAAATTCCAGCTTAACTCAGAAACAATTTCCCAATGCAGAGTTTCCTAACTAGTCAGGTAAACAAGCAGGGAAGTAAGAGTGTAGAGTTACCTGGTTGAAGCACATCAAGATGGAGAATGAAGAAGGGGGAATGGGTTTTGTGTATGGGTGGAGAGATGGGGGGTTAGCCAAAGTTGAGCAAGGTGGAGGGAATGGGGGGTAAATCACAAACCAGGGGATTCGGGTATGGGGAGACTGATAGGGTGAGGGAGAACAACGAAGGGGAATGGGGGATGGGTTAAACCAAGAGGATGAGGGTTTTGTGTTTGGGGAGAACAAAAGAGTGAGGCAGAACGAGGGGGTAAAGGAGAATGACGAAGCGGAATGGAGGATGGGTTAGGGCACAGTGTGGGGGATGGAAGGGGAGGAAGTTCAATTGTAGAAGGAGAGGGAATTTGGCACAGTTTAGGGGACGGGTTATAGGGGGAAACACGAGAAGAAAGGGAAGAAAATAAAAAATAGGGGGTGGCTTACCTGGCCCAAAGCACGGCCGTGCTCCTAAGCATAGCCAACCCGTGCTTCGGGCTAGAACCTGCATTCCTCCAAGGTTGGCCCGTGTTGCACAACACGGGCCAAGTGTGTTGGCATGGGCACGGCCGTGTTTTGGGCTGGTCTTTCTATGTGCTTCCCTTTAAAAAAAACAGACTTAGACCACGGGCTGGGGCTGGGCTGTGTTACTCAGCACGGCCCACTCGTGCTGGGGCCTGGAAATCCAAAAGCCCTTGGATTGTGCTCATGTCAGCCAACTCGACGAGGGAGTGTTGGGCTTCACCTGGGGAACGGCCTGGCCATGTTGCTGGCGGGTTTTCACCAAACTTGCAAGATTTGGCCCGTGCTTGAAGCACGGGCATGGTGGAGGACATGGCCTACCCGTGTTGCTGACCGGAACCTTCAAATCTTCGAATTTTGCCTCAGCTTTTGATTCTCATTGATTTTCTTTCATTTTTAGCCTTTTATATCACCTTGGGCACATGGGAATGAACCTGAAAATCAAAAGAAAACATTAATTAAACTTCTAACCTAAGAAATTAGCTAAATTAAAGATGGAAACTAAATCTTAAAGCAAGAAATCAAACAAAAAGAAACTTAGAAATTAAAATGTGGGTTGCCTCCCACAAAGTGCTTGTTTTAAGTCATTAGCTCGACTCCCTTGCACTTTATTAGATTGATGGGGGCTCTAAGAGAGCTTGGGTGACTCTCTTTTCAACCGATTGTCCTGTGACAAAGTGCTTAAGGTGTTGTCTGTTAACTTTGAAGGATCCGATAGCTTCACTCTATACTTCCACTACTCCATATAGAAAAACTTGACTTACTTGGAATGGACCAGACCAATGAGAACGAAGTTTTCCGGGAAAATGCTTTAGCCTTGAATTAAAAAGTAGGACCCATTCTCCTACTTGAAATTGACGCATCAAGATGTGCTTATCGTGTCATCTTTTTGTTCTTTCTTTATATAACTTAGCACTATCATAAGCATCAATTCTCAGCTCATCTAGCTCATTCAATTGAGGCATCTCCTTTTTCCAGCAGTTGTCAAGTCAAAATTAATTGTCTTGATTACCCAATACGCCTTATGTTCAAGCTCTACTAGTAAGTGACAAGGTTTTCCATATATTAACCGAAAGGGTGTGGTGCCTATCGGTGTCTTATATACTGTTCTGTAAGCCCACAATGCATAATCAAGCTTGAGAGACCAATCTTTTCTTGCCTTTGATACGGGCTTCTCCAAAATTGCTTTGATTTCCCTATTTGATATTTCCACTTGTTTGAGGGTGATAAGCTAGAGCCATTTTGTGAGTGACTCCATATTTCTTTAAGAGATTTTGAAATTGTTGCTTAGTGAAGTGGGAACCTCCATCACTTATCACCGCTCGAGGTACTCCAAATCTTGAAAAAATCACCCTCTTGAAGAGCTTGGCAACCACTCTAGCATCATTAGTGGGAGATGCCACTGCATCTACCCATTTAGATACATAGTCCATAGCTACTAGGATATACTTGTTCCCACATGAGGAAGGAAAAGGACCCATAAAGTCAATACCCCAAACATCTTATATTTCTACTTCTAAAATACTATTTAGGGGCATCTCATTCCTTCTTTATATGTTGCCAATTCTTTGGCATCGATCACAAGCTTTTACAAAGGCATGCTCATCTTTGAAAAGAGAAGGCCAATAAAAACCAGCTTGAAGAATTTTAGCTGCAGTTTTTGAGGTACTAGTATGGCCTCCACATGGTGAATTATGGCAGTGAAATATAACACTATATACTTCTTCCTTTGGAATACACCTTCGGAAGATGCCATCTGCACACTATTTGTATAAACATGGATCATCCCAATAGTAAGACTTGATATAAGAGAAAAATTTCTTTCTCTGATGGTAGCTCAACCCTTCAGGTAAAATTCTACATGCAAGATAGTTCACAAAATTCGCATACCAAGGAGCATTAGTATGAGTGACTGCAAAGAGTTGGTCATCAGAAAAAGAGTCATCTATAGGCAACTCATCTTTATCATCTCTCGTTGAATCTTGCCTAAGTCTTGAAAGATAGTCTGCAACCACATTCTTTGTTCCTTTCTTATCCTGAATCACAAGGTCAAACTCCTGCAATAGAAGGATCCATCTAATCAATCTTGGCTTGACATCCTTCTTGCTTAGTAAATATTTGATGGCAGCATGATCTGTGTATATAATGACTTCGGATCCCAACAAATATTGACGGAATTTGTCAATTGCAAACATTATTGCCAGGAGCTCCTTTTCTGTGGTGGAATAATTAACTTGAGCTTCATCCATGGTCTTGCTGGCATAATAAATGACATAGGGCTTTTTATCTTTTATTTGCCCAAGTACAGCTCCCACAGTATAGTCACTTGCATCACACATAATCTCGAAGGGAAGGCTTTAATCAGGAGGTTGAATGATAGGTACAAATATTAGTGCCTCCTTTAACCTGTGAAAAGTAAGTAAGCAGTTATTATCAAATAAAAATAGGATGTCCGTAATGAGCAAATTAGTTAAGGGTTTAGAAATTTTGGAGAAGTCTTGGATGAATCTTCTGTAAAAGCCCGCATGCCCAAGAAAACTCCTCACTTCCTTAACATTTGCTGGTGGTGGCATTGTCTGGATTACTTTAATTTTTGCTTTGTCCACCTCTGTTCCTCTTTCAGACACCAAGTGTCCAAGCACTATTCCTTTCCTTACCATAAAATGGCATTTTTCCCAGTTCAGTATTAGGTTGACTTCCTCACATCTCTTAAGTACCTATGTTAAATTATTTAAACAATTATCAAACGAGGTACTATAGACAGAAAAATCATCCATAAATACTTCAATTATATCCTCGATAAAATTCAAGAAAATAGCCATCATACATCTTTGGAAAATGGCTGGTGCGTTGCACAACCCGAATGGCATCCTTCTATATGAAAAGGTGCTATAGGGACATGTGAGTGTTGTCTTTTCTTAGTCTTCTAGATGGATAGGGATCTGAAAGAATCCTGAGTATCCATCTAGATAACAAAAATGTGAATGTTTAGCCAGCCTTTCCAACAATTGATCAATAAAGGGTAAAGGGAAGTGATCCTTACGGGTGGCCTTATTTAATTTCCTATAATCAATGCACATACGCCAACTCATAACAGCTCTAGTAAGAATTAATTCATCATTATCATTCTTAACAACAGTCATACCCCCTTCTTAGGAACCACATGAACAGGGCTTACCCACTCACTATCTAAAATAGGATAGATAATACCTGCATCAAGCAATTTAAGCACTTTTTTCTTGACTACCTCTTTCATGTTTGGATTTAATCTCCTTTGGTGCTCCCTAGAAGGTTTATGATCATTATCAAGTATAATGCGATGCATGCAAACAGATGGGCTAATCCCTTTTATATCATCAATATTATATACAATCAGTTTCTTAAACTTTCTAAGTACATCCAACAACTTAACAGTTTCTTCAGCATTCAAATCAGCATTCACAATGACTAGATATCAAGAGTTAGGGTCCAAAAATTCATACCTCAGATTGGATGGAAGAGGTTTTAGTTCTACCTTAGGTGCTTTGATCTCCTTAATAGTTGGTGATTTTTTATTATGGTTCAATTCTAGCTTTTCAGATTTTACTTTTGAGGTGAGCATGGGACATTCATCAAGCATTTGGGCATATACATCAGCTTCTACCTGTTTAGCACAAGAAATAGAACTATCCACAAGGCAAAGCTCAAGTGGGTCAATAGAACAAAAGCTTAATGCATTATCACAAATATTCTGCTCAATTACATCAACCATGCAACAAGTATCACCTAAAGATGGGCATTTCATTGCATCATTTAGATTGAACCCAATATTTTCATTTCCTACATTCAAGGAAAGCTTTCCATCTTTCACATTGATAATAGCACCTGTAGTGGCTAGGAAAGGCCTTCTAAGAATGATGGGTATTTGGTTATCCTCCTCCATCTTTAAGACAACAAAATCAACAGGTATGAAAAATTTACCTACCTTTAGAGGAACATCCTCTATGATACCTACTGAGTGAGTAACGGATCGGTCCGCCAACTGGAGGGAGATAGTAGTAGGCTTCAAATCAACCATCTGGAGCTTCTTGCATATGGATAATGACATAAGACTCACACTAGCTCCAAGATCACATAAGGCTCTAGTGATTTGCACATCTCCAATGGAACAAGGTATAGAGAAGCTTCCAGGGTCCTTGCGTTTAGGAGGCAATTTATTCTAGATCAGTGCACTACACTCTTCAGTCAATGCCACAGTGGCATACTCCTCAATCTTCCTCTTGTTAGAGAGGATTTCCTTTAGAAATTTAGCATAAGAAGGCATTTGAGAGACAACTTCCAAAAATGGAATATTAATGTGCAGCTTTTTCAGCACATCAAGGAATTTTCCATATTGCTTCTCTAATTTGGCTTTAAATAGTCTCTGAGGGAAAGGAACTGGTGACTTATATGGTTCAGCACATATTTAAGCTTTTCTTCCTCTTTCCTTTCACTAACTTGTTCTTCTTCTTCAGTTGCTCTTTCAGGTCCATCTATCTTCTCTTGCTCCTTATCTTTTTCCTTTTCCACTGATTCACCCAATTTCTTACCACTTCTCAAAGTGATAGCTTTACAATGTTCTCTTGGATTCTCAGGCTGGCCAGGGAATTTACCAAAATTTCTATTTGAAGAACTCGCTTACTGTGCTATTTGAGTCTTTAGCACCTTATTATGTGTAGCAAGTGAGTCAACTTTAGAAACTAAGTCCTTTATGGTCTCATTCCTTGAATGATTCTGGGCTCTAAATTCTTCATTCTGTTTACTCTGTGTGGAAATGAAATTCTCCATTAGAGCCTCCAAATTTGACTTTGGTTGAGGAGGAGAATTGAATTGCCTCTAATTCTAAAACCTAGGAGGTTGTCTAAAATTAGTTTGAGGCTGCTAACTTGCATTCGGCTTGTATGAGAGATTTGGGTGGTTTCTCCAGCCTGGATTGTAGGTATTGTTGTAGGGATTGTTTCTTTGGTTGTTCACAAAATTAGCCTGCTCACAATCCTGAACTGCAGGGTTTCCAAGCTAAGATTCATTGGTCAAATGACCAACACCTCCACAAATCTCAAAAAATGAAGATGAAAAAGGGGACCCAACAGTATTGATGTTCAATTTATCCAATTTTTGAAACAAGGCATCAACTTTAGAAGTTAGATGATTAAATGCATATACTTCATACATATCTAATGGTTTTCTTGGCTGCCTCTCACTAGACCAGGAGTAGTGATTTTGAGCCATATCTTCAATCAGCTCATAGGTCTCATCTACAGTTTTATTCATCAAAGCTCCTCCAACTACAGCATCCACAGACATACGGGTGCTATAAATCAGTCCATTGTAGAATGTATGGACTATTAGCCACTTCTCCAACCCTTGGTGTAGGCATACTCTGAGGAGCTCTTTAAATTGCTCCCAAGCTTCATATAGTGACTCCCCATCTTTTTGAGCAAAAGTAGTTATCTGATTCCTAAGGTGAGCCGTCTTACTCGGTGGAAAGTATTTGGCCAGAAAAGCTTGAGAAAGCTGCTGCCATGTGGTAATGGACCCTGATGGAAGAGAGTGCAACCATGCACGGGCCTTATCCCTTAGAGAAAAAGGGAACAATCTTAGTCTGATGGCATCAGAAGAGACTCCATTCAACTTTAGTGTGTCATAGTACTCCAAAAACACTGGAAGATGGAGATTAGGGTCTTCAGTAGGTGACCCTCCAAATTGGTTCTGCTGAACCATCTACAAACGAGAAGGCTTTAGCTCAAAATTGTTGGCCTCAACAACTGGCCTTACGATACTGGGATTCAGGCCATGAGTATCCGGGCGCTAAAGTCCTTAAGAGATCGGTTATCTCTTTCTGCCATGATAGGTGTAGAATTTTCTTGCTGTTGTCTTTTTCTTATCCTTCGTAGTGTGCATTCAATTTCCGAATCAAATTCAGCAACGAACTCATGATCTCTTCACATAAAAGAGAAACACACCTATAAAGGAAGAAAATAAGCAAAAATAAACAAGATAAAATAATGCAGAAAAATTAAAAGAAAGTGATCTAGTTTAGCTATTTTGCAGATATCTAATATTGACGATTATTCCCCTGCAACGACGCCAAAAACTTGTTGTGTTTATTTTACTAATTACTGCAAGCGCACAGCATAGCTGTAGCTAATCCGGCGAGTACGGGTCGTATCCCACAGAGAACAATGTCAATTACTAGAATGATATGAAATATGCTATCTAAATCAATGTAATTCAAGGGAGAGTTTGTCACAATTAAATAAATTAAGGGTTCTATTAACTAAAGCCTAGGGTTAGGGTCCACCATACTTGTGATATTCAACATCCAACCTATACCTCTAATTGCAATTATCTAGACTAGTTGGGGATGGTTTAGCCTTAATTAACTAGCAATCTCTTTCAAGCATTACTAATCGTACTTAGGTTAATCAAATTGCCTACTTTCGTGGTTCTTAGCTTAACCTAGATTCATTAAATTCTATGCTAACCATAGAAGTCAATTAATCAGTTTTCTCTTGCCCACTAATTGATTCATTCATAGAGAATTTTAAACTACTTTCGTGATTAAAATATCCCTAATTAACTATTAAGTTCTGGTATTAATTTTCACCTTGCAGTTCATCAATTAAAAACCTAAGACATGATAGATTGGTGATCAGGCATTCTACCAACTCCTATTCATGCATATAATAGTTAATCCTAATCAATCTAGAAGTATCACAATTAGGGTTCCAACATTCAACAACATAGTATCATCATATCACAAGTGGGTTTACCAAAACCCTAGATCAAATTTACTCACACATCATAGAAATAGAAATCAAATTCATTTTCATTGAGTAATTCATTCGAGTTCCGTACAATCTAAAGAGAAGGAGTAGAAATAAAAGTAGAGAGTTAAGGTAGAAAGATGTAACCTGGTTTGCACAAAAATAAGATGAAAATACAACCTTTAATGAGTGTAAATCCTATTCTAGAATATAAATTCAACAATGATTCAAGTAAAAACCTAACTTAGGAGTCTTTTCTAAGCCTAAAAACTGAGTCTAAAATGTCTCTCTGAGTCTGAATGTCTACCTCTGTGTTTTCCCCAGCCTATGTATCAACTCGACAGCCAAAAACCCTAAAAATCACGTCCAGTACAGACTCGAAGCACTACCGTGTTTCAGGACACGGCCTGGCCGTGCTTCGGGCTGAATTTTGGGAAGCTTCTGCATCTTTCACCCAGAGCACGGCCTGCCCGTGCTTCATGCACACCAAGCACAGCCTGGCCATGTTAGGGCTTGCCATGCTCCTTTCTTGCCAATTTTTGGTGTGTTGCCTCCTTGCTTCCTCCTTAGTATTTTTCAAGTCCATATGGCTCCTTTCATGATTGTTTTCCCTTACTTCTTAGCCTCTTTTACTCACCTACAAGCATAAAACAAACGAAAGCAGTATCCAAAGCAAAGTATAACCAAATGCAAGGAAATAATAATAAGTTTACTACTAATTAGAGGATGAAATATAACCAATAAACACTCAAATTTTCCCTTTATCATGTAGTTAACCATGGATTGCATATAAGATAAGGATACACTCGCTGGGTCTGTATAGTCTTTAATTAAATGCCATAAATCTTAATGAATATTTAGGTATTTTAATTCACATAGGGATATAATGGATTGGTATCTAAAGATATTTATGTTAGATCTTGGAAAAAGTTAATGGTTAAATTAGGATGACTCAATTGTCAATTAAAGTAAAATTTCTAAGTTAAAAAAATTAGGCATTCAAGGGGATTAGTTATGGTGAAATCAAACACATTAAAGCTTGATGGATTGAATTTTTCTTGGCCAACTTACTTTGTGTTATGTTTGCTATTTTTACTTTATTCACTTAAAATCAATTTTTGAATTATTTAGTTGGAATTAGAATTGATCTAAGTACAATATTGAATAACGTCAATTCTCATGAGTACAATACTTTATGCTCGTGTAAACATTTTACCGCTTGATAGTAATAGTGTACACTTGTACTTTAACAGAATTGAATTCTTGCATATCACTGGCAGTTTTAATCGTTGTTGTATGTTGTTTTCAATTTAAAAAAAAGACGAGAATAGGGACAAAAAATTTCATCTTAGATTTAGAGATAGAATTTTTATGTTTTTTAGATGTGAGAACTCTATCTCTAACTAGAGACATATTTTTTTTTTTTCAAATGACAAATGAGTTAGAGACAAAAAATTGTCTCAAAATAATGTAGAGATGGAATTATTGTTACTAGAGACAGAATTTTTCAGCTCAAAACCCCCTTTTTTTGTGCCATGTTTTTGTGACCATACTTAAATTAAACAAGATTGAAATATTGGCATTATTGGCTTACTGTAGATTGATCAATTCTCAAGTTGGTTCTTAATATATTTTTATTTTTATTTTAGGTTTACACTTTTTAAAATAGTATTTATCTAGTCTCTTCATCAATGAACAGTAAACTTTGTTAATAAACTTAATGATGACACATCATAAAAGTGTGTCATGTCACTGACTTCTTTAGTAACGTTAACGGTTGCCTAATAAATGAAACTAAAATAAGTAAATAAGTATTATTAAATTATCCTTTAACTTATAATAGTTATCCATTGAGTATTATCAAAATTGATGACAACTAATGGCTTTGGTATCTTAAAATTACTAATGAGACTTTATGTTCACTAAGGGAGAGACCATCAGTAATGTTAATGTTTCCACTAAAAGATGATGAGACCTCAAGTAATATATATATAACAGTAAAATAAATAAATCAACTATTGCGGAGACTTCAAAGAAAAATTGAATACAAAGTTTTGACCAAAAAAACTCTTGGACCCTAAGTTTCGTTCCTTCTTAAAATTCCAAACTTGTTTTTTTTTTTCCTGGCTAATTTAACATGGCTAAATATTTTAGATTCTTTTGAAATTTTATAATGTAAATGGTTTATCCATATAATCATTAGGGGGGTTGTGTTATTCTCCAAAATTTTATATAATTTTGAATTATCCTAAAAAACTAAAAATTCATCGTTTGTATTTGCTTGATATCCCTTTTTACACTCCTTTTTATAGCAAGATATTTGGATAATTTCTAATAACTAGATAAAATTATCAAAATATTTTTTTGTTTGTTTGATACTCCATTTTGTAATCCTCTTTACGAGAATGGTATTTTGATAATTTTATATAATTATTGTTAAAGTTATTATCTAATTTAAATTATTGGGACAAATTGAAAAAATTAATAGATTAAGAGAGAAATTACGATTGGATAGAAAAATATAGTGAAAAAGTATAATTTCTCTTTCTATATGGTTTTTAACACACTTTTTCACATTAAAAAAAGATGTCCTTCGAGCTCGAAAGGTAAATTAAATAAAGCACAAACCTACTTATTGTGTGTTGAGATTCATTTAATTATAAAGAATAGAGATAGAAAAATTGTAGTACCATGTCAACAAATCACAATCAACTTAAAGTTCAAGATATTAACCGGAAGCTCTTACCTTTGTAAATTTATTTATTTCACACAAAATAAGAATTTTTGTTTAAAAAAGTAGAGATTCTTTTTCAAATGTGTTTGATTTCATCCATGATAGGCCACTATGACGCCGTTTGATCTATGTAACCGACTCCACTTAATAAAAAAAGACTTAATTGTTGTTGTTGTTAAAAAATATTGTATTCTAAATACTCTACAATATGATTATGAAATACTACTAAATAAATCAGTTTTAGAAAACAGTGGTTTTAGAGACAACAGGGAAAAAAATTCTGGGAAAATTTATTGGAACAGGTACTTCTAGAATGACGGATAAGAACGCGCGTGACTTATGACGACGATACATGTGGCAACTCGAACACGGTTAGAACACAGGCACTCAGCCTTATCGTCCAAGTTACGTGAAACAAATAGCTCATTCAACAAACGGTCAAAATCTCAACCATAAGTCCTACCAACATCCCTACAAGCTTCCAATTTGCCACTTTATAAAATCTCCCAAGCCCTTCAATCCCAACCTCATCCTATCTGTCCAACAGTTTTGAATTTACTGGGAGATTATGTCTCACCATAGGCATCCTCCTCCTCCAGGTCCACCGCCACCAGGGCCGCCTGGTCCACCACCGCCTGTTTACTGGCATCCACCACCACCTCCATCTCCATTTGCTCCCCCACCACCACATCCACCACCGCCAGGTCCAGGTGCTCCACCACCGCCTCCATATGTTCACCACCCTCCGCCACCCAGGCCGTCTAGTCCTCCACCACCTGGATGGCCACATCCTCCTCCACCGCCACCCTATTAGCATGCATGATGTAATTTTTCTTTTTTTGGTCAATATGATGTGTAATTAACTCTAGTTGTAATGTTACATATCCACAGAATTGCGCTACAGTGGGGGTCATGTTATATCTATATCACCCTTAGGATTACGGCACCATTAGTCAAAATCTAGACCATTAATGTTCATGGCATATTACTTTGGATACAGATTTCTGATTCTATTTGCTAAAATGTGGTAGAACTTATTTAATGTTAATTAACTCCTGGCATATTCAGTTCTGTTTTAGAAGAATCATCAGTTTCCAGCAGATTATTCTATGTCTTTCAATGCTTTTGTTTCTTTGCCCCAAAGTTTCTTTTAATGGTTATGGCAGAGAGGTCGTCAGATAATTTTAGAAAGGTAAAATTTACACGTGATTTTTTTTCTTTTACAAGAATATTTTTTTGTAAGCTCGAACCCTTAAAGTATTTTAACTACTAAATTTAAGTATTCATTATCAAGTTTTAAAACTAAATTGTGACGCATAAAGGGAAGAGTATTTTGTGTGTATACTTGCTGAATTTAATTTATTGAAAAGAAAATTAAAAACTAGAAGGAGGATTTTGGAGATAAACTACTTTTCTTAAATATTTTATAAGAAATTTAAGCATGAAATATATTAAAAAAGAATAATTTTTATGCTTATTTATTTGATATTTAATATACAATGTTCAATTCTTTTATATATTTTATAAGTCTCTAAACGCTTAAGAAATTAAATAGCTACGTAATAGATGATGAATGCTGTGCTTACTCCGCCTTCGGGAAGCTATACACTCTTCTCATCTACAATCTAAAAACGATATAAAATAACCAATGAGTCACTTGGTATATGGAGTTGTCTACGAGTTGGTAGTCTAAGTTTTAGTCAGAATCAAATAAAAAATAAGAAGATATCATTTATAAACTTGCTATGTCGTCATATACTATTGGTAGTTTGGCACCACATAGAATAGGATGGGAACATTTGTTAGGTTGAGTCCATTGTATGAGCCGCGGAAAAATGTATAAAGGCTCTCTAAATTTTGGTTCATTTGTATTTAACCACTTTTTAAATCTAAAAGTTAGAACTTTGTCCAAAAAAAGTTCTAGAAATTAGACCGTTTTACTATAAGAAAGTAAGAAATAAATCCTCCAATTAACATTTTGTTAGATAAACAATGAAATTCGTATATTACATGTTTGGTACATACATATTTACACATGTCACATTGTTTTATTGATCAAAACCATACAATGATGATAAGAATATATTTTCATATATAAAAAATCATTTTTAAATTTTTCATTTTCTTGCCAAAATATATAAAACATGAGTTGTTTTGGCCAATAAAATAATACCAATTGTAGAAGTAAACATTTGATAAGGACGTGACATACAAATTGCATTATTTATCTAACAAAATGTGGATGAAAAGAGTTACTTCCTATTTCTATATAGTACATTGCACTACAAAAAAAAGATATTTTACAACCAAATTTGGAGACCGAAATATACTTGTCTCCGCGACCGACAAGCCACTATTTGCGATTGAATTTAGCTTAAAGTAATTTATACAAAATCTGCTACTAATATAGCGACCGATTTTGGAGAGGCAAACATAATCGGTGACAAAAGCGTGGTAATGTAGTCGCACATTACTATTTTGCGACCGAAATTAGTGACCATCAACTATATGTCACTAATGGCGATCGAATTGACACTGTTTGTCACTAAAATCAATTTTAAGAAGCTGATATGGGCATCAGTGTTTCATTTTGAGCCCTAAATCCCAATTTTCCCATCTCTTCTCCTCTATCAAGCCGAGCCACTTTTCTCTCTAGCTCTTCTATCCCGTCATTGATCTCCTCCTCCGCAAGTCTCCAGCCACCGGTAGCCATTCTCCAGTCACCGGTATTGTATCCCCATCACCGATCGTGCAATTTAGCTAAGTGAAGTCCATAATTTTTGACTCCATCAAAGCTCTCAGCTAGGTATCTTCTCGTCATGCTCTATTTCATTTTGGGTGGAGATGTTTCGTTTTTTTCATTTTGAATTTCCAATGTTTTGCTTATCATGACTCTATTGTTGCTTCAGAATGATGCTAGTGTTGTTAAATTTTTTTTTGGCTTCGAAATGATGCTCTGTTCTGGTCTGACTTTAGCGTATTTTACATTGCATTTTCTTTTTCCATTTATTTCTTCCCCTCTTGCATTTACTTCTAACTTCTGTGATTAACAGGAATGGGTTTTGGCTGGAACATATTTGCTTTTACTTTGGATGCCAATTGCTTCTATGTATGTTTTGGGAATGGGTTCGGTTGCCAATTGATTTTGTGATGGGCTAGTGGAAAATAGGAAACATAATAGGCACTCAGGATACAGCAAACACGATGGGTAAATATGGTTTGTGATGGGTTCCATTGCCAGTTTCAATCAATTGCCTAAGTTTACTTCCACTTAATGCGTAGAAACCCACGCTTTCTACTTTCATACCCAAATGCTGAATTTTTGGCTTAACTATTTCCATCATCTTGGCTAACTGAAGGTAGCACAAATTAGAGAATGTATGTGAAATCTCTGGGATTGAAGGTAGTGAATAGTTCTTCAAAAAATTCTTTAAAACAAGCTGTTATCTCCCTTTCATCTTCTACCCATTCATTCTTCCATTTTTCAAGTCTCAACACCTTTTTCTTTTTTACCTCGTTTGAATGGTGACCGAGTGGGAAAATACTAGTGTTTTTATCCCCCCATTTCAACTAGTTAACCCTTTAGTTTTGGAAATGTAAAAGAAACAAGAGAAGTGTTTTAGATTTTTTTTAGCCCAACTATCACTATGAAGGCTTGCCACATACATTGCATAAGATCCATATTTCAGCTGATCTAAGATATCATTTTGGACTTAAGCCTCATGTGGACCTTCTTTGATGTTCTTGGAACTCATTTGAAGCATAGGTAGTTAGGATTTCTTGAATATGTATAAGAGTGTTGTGATATTTTTGAAAGTTTTGCTTCACGTAAAGTGGGAGACATCAAGGGTATTGGGGCTTTATTCTCATATTGCAGAACTTGATTTGCATAAACTAGTATGATCAGCAATGCCATCATTGTAAATTCTGCAATTTGCGAATTCAAAATCTTACTCTTTCTATCCATGCCTGACTTTCGTTTATTGATCTTGATTGTATGAATTTGTGTATATACATCCATATTATGTAAATTTTTATCACAAGGCAGCATTTGGTGGCTACCCTTAGGTTAATTTTCCTTTTTAATGTTTAGTTTTTCCTTGATTGAGATTGCATAATTATGACATACGTACATATAAAAAAACTCTTAAATAGATTTAATTATATTTATAAAATATAATAGTAATACTTGTCTCTAATATTTTCATATTTTCATTTATTATTAATTAGGTGTATTTATCATTTATAGACTAAGTAGACGGTCTTTGCTTATTGAACAAAGTCTTTTTTAATGTACGAATTTTTTGTAGCTTAATTAAGACACATCTGATATGTCAAAGATAAGTGAAAAGAATTGCCTTCTGAATTGATCAAGGAGTCAAGTAATTAAAGGAGACCTTTTTTTACTTTTATTATTTTACATGAACGTGAGTGATAGTTGGTGATCCAGTATGTAACTATGTGAATATTTCTTGTAATGATAAATGTGTAATGTAAGGTTTATTATCATGTACTTCTAGATATGGTGATATATTTTTCAGGCACTGAGTCCAAGTGACTCACCTCTATTTTTCTTCATGTTTTTAGCTCTAGGTACCATTCTAATCCACCACTAGAATCTTGAACTTACTATTCTAAATAGTATAAGATACTTTTAAAAAAATATTAAAAATTATCATTATCACAATTTTAACTTAAAAAAAATTCTTTAAGTAAATTTAATTTCAAATAAAAGCAAGTAGATCAAATAATTAATAAATATATATATATATATATATATATATATAAGCATAAAAAAATATTTGAAAAAAAATATGGTAACATACTTGCACATTGATACATAATGAATTCAGTCCACTATTTTTCATAGACCAATTTTTATCCAAAATTTTTTGTTCATGTTAAAGGTCTCTTCCAACTTTCCATCGTCCTTATTATTATAGCATCTACGACCAAGTATGTATATCCCAAACGGTTCTAGCTTTCTTCGGTTTTGACACTTCAGAGAAAGAAGAATATAACTACAAAATTATGATATAATTTTTGTAGCTCCTATATTTACACAATAGTAGCCTATGCAATAATTTCTATGTCATTATCTTACTCTTTACATGCTTGTTTTTCATCACAATATGTGGATTTATGAAATAATACCATAACTTATCCACTTATAGCTTGTCCTACAGTTGGTTATCAATATGAAAATTCTAAAGAATCAAAGGTAGATGTATAATAGGTTAAATGAGAAGAAGTTAGAGATATTGGATGAGTCTATGGATGAAGTTGTTGAGTTCATTTGTTTTGCTATTAGTGAAAGCGAAAATGAAACATTTGTTTTGATTAGGTGTCCTTGTGCAAAGTGCAAGTGTCAGTCGTACAAGTTAGTAGATGATGTTAAAGTTCATTTGTTTAGCAAGGGATTTATGCCAAAATATTACTGGTGGACGGCCCATGGAGAAGCATCACCACAGGTGATGTCAATTGTTAGTGGAAGCTCATACTACAATGAAGATAGACAAAGGGAAGATTACAATCTCTATCACCAAATGATTATAGACACAGCAGAACTTGAAATTGGTGCTTAATTAGAATTTGGTGAAGCCATGACTGAAAATGTGAAGGAGGAGTCGAATCTAGCTACTCAAAGATTTTATGAGATGTTGGCTTCTTCACAAGCGCTGTTGTGGGAGGGGTATGAGACTTAGTCGGAGTTGTCCATGTCTTTGTGGGATATGAGTTTGAAGTCATATTATAATATGTCCCAAGGTTGTTTTAATCGAATGGTTAAGGGTATTGGTAGTGCATTACCAAATAGAAATTGTATGCCAGATAAACTTTATTATACAAAGAGGAATGTATCGCAGCTTGGGATAAGATGTGTTAAAATTAATTGTTATCGTAAAGGTTATATGTTATTTTACAAAAATAAAGAGTAGCTTACACGTTGCAAATTTTGTGAAGAAGAATAATATAAAAGAACTTGTTGAAGGGGCAACTCAAAATAGATCCCTAAATCCCGAATGTGGTATTTTGCTATTGTTCCAAGACTCCAAAGGTTGTATTCATCAATGTCTACTACTGGTCATATAAGATGGCACAATGAGAACCAGAGAGAGGATGGTGTATTGTATCATCCCTCTGATAAAGAGGCATGAAAACATTTTGATAAAGTGTATCCAGAATTTTCAAAGACCCTTACAGAGTGAGATTTGGGCTATGCACAGATGGATTTAATCCACATGGGCAATCTGGTAAAACATATTTGTGTTGGCCTAAATTTTAACTCCATATAATCTTCCTCCATGGATATGTATGAAGAGAGAATTTATGTTTTTGACAATCATAATTCTGGGTCCATCAAACCCTAAGAGTAAGATAGATGTGTATATGGAGCCACTTATAGATGATTTGAAGATGTTGTGGAGTGAAGGCATGTGTAACTTATGATGTGTCCTTAAAGAAATTTTTTTTGATGAAGGCAGCATTGATTATAAATGAATTCCCTGCTTATGAAATGTTATGAGGTTGGTCAACTATAGGAAAGCTTGCTTGCACAATTTGTATGAATTAGTCAAAAGCATTTTATCTTAAGTACAGTCGTAAGGTATTATTTTTTGATTGTCACCATCAGTTTCTTCCACTTAATCATCCTTACAAGAAGAATAAAAATTCATTCAAGAAGCGTTGTGAGGAACACTCTCTTATTCCAAAACAGTTTAGTGGTGAAGAGATATGAGATATGGTTAGAGCAATAATACCTACCATCCAAGAATCTCAAGGAATACATCTACCCGGGAGTAATAGGATCATAATTGGACAAAACAAAGCATATTTTACAGTTTTCCATATTGGAAAACACAACTTCTACCGCACAATATAGATGTGATTCACACAGAGAGAAATGTGTTTATGAACATATTTAATACAGTAATTGACATAAAAGGTTAGACAAAAGATACATGTCAAACCAGACTTGATATGGTTGAAATTTGCAGACGTAAGCAACTTGAGATGCAAAAGATTGGCTATGATAAGTACATAAAGCCCAAAGCAAAATATGTTTTGAGTAAATTACAACGGTTAGCAATATGTGAGTGGGTAAAAGATTTGAAGTTGCTAGATGGATATGCATCCAATTTGGCTAGGTGTGTGGATATGAAAGAGGTAAAGTTGCACGGTATGAAATGTCATGATTGCCATGTGTTCATGCAACACTTGTTGCCCATTTCATTTGATGCATTACCAAGGCCTATTTAGAATCCACTTATTGAGCTTGACTTATTTTTTAGGGATTTGACTTCTACGATGTTAAAGGTAGATCATTTGACGAGTATGGAGAAAAATATTCTTATTATATTGTGCAAGCTTAAATAGATATTTCCTCTAAGCTCTTTGATTCAATGGAGAATCTTCCTATCCATTTGCCTTATGAAACTTAGATTGGAGGTCCAGTTCAATATCGATGGATGTATCTTTTTGAAAGGTGTGTGTCCATTTGCCCAAGTAATTTAATTTATGTAACTAATATATGATTTATACTACTTAGTGAAATTCTTGATTATTGTTTAGGTTTTTGTGAACTTTAAAAGAAAAAGTCAAAAACAAAGCTCGGGTGGAGGGGTCTATATGTGAAGCATATTTAGTAGAGGAAATGTCAACATTTACTTCTTATTACTATCCATTGGATTTATGTTCAAGAAAGACTAGATTGTCATGTAATGATAGAGGTGAAAGTTCTTCCTCTCACACACCAATGTCAATTTTCAACTATCCCGGATGTGGCAATGGAAATTCTCGATCTATATTCCTTGATGACTGTGACATGAGAGCTGTCATTTTGTACATTTTTAATAACTACGAAGAGGTTCAGCCTTACTTAGAGTAAGTACAAATTTAAACATTACACATATAAATCATTGTGCACTTACTATCGTATTCAAAGTCAACTTCACAATTCATTTATATTATATTCTGTAGGATGTACACTAACTTTTTGAAAGAGCTTGTTCTGAATATATCAGAATCTCAAATTGACTCTGAGATTGCTTTCAATTTTCCTACGTGGTTTAGAGAATATGTAAGTATTTTACTTAACTATGAATTTGTTCTTGGCTCATATGTTATATAGGATAATATCTTTTTGAACTAGGTGGAAAACCCAACAAATAATATTCAAGATCATATTTTACAAGGTTTAGCTTAGGGTCCACTTACGAAGGTTGAATCATGGCCAGTATATATAATTAATAGGTATAATTTTCATACTCTTAACCTTAGTGAAGGCAAGCAAGCTTTAAATTATGGTGTATGTATACGAGGCACTAATAAACAAAGAGAAAATGACTTCTATGAGATATTGACTGATATTTTTGTAGTAAGTTTCATTGGTTGGCCTATCAAAAGAGTAGTTCTTTTTAAGTGTCAGTGGTTTGACAATACTCCTAATCAAAGGACAAAGGTACATCACAATTATGGAATTGTTGAAGTAAAACAATCGAGAAGATACAACTGGGCATACAATCCTTTTATACTTGCACAACAAGCTGAACAAGTGTATTATACATCATATCTAAAGGGTCGTAATGGTTGGTTGGGTGTTATTAAAATAAAGGCACATAGTACAATAAATGCTCCTAGTGCTCAACAAACTGAAAGAGATATTCCGTATCAAGATGAAATTCAAGATCTTCCAATGATACAAGTTGACACAGATGTATATAAAGATTCACTTGTAGATGGAGATGGTGATGTAGAGGAAGTTGGTGGTGACATGTTAACCAAGCAGAAATAGATATGTCAAGTGAAGATGTTTATGCTTATTTAGATAGTGAGGGTGAATTTAGTGATTCAGAACCATCTATTGACTAGTTTAGGTTAGATTATAATATATTGTAATGACTTTATTGTAATAATGAAAGGAGTTATGATTAATTTTATTTTGATATTTTGTATTAATTATGAATTTGTTTTCTTTTTAAAATTTATAGATAGTTGACACAAGTCGAGGATGTAGTCGAGCCACTAGGGCTCGTGGGAGAGGACGTGGCAAAGTGACTTGTTCCACTCCCACTGAGGCTGATTCCACTCAATCCACCCCAGTCGTTTAGGGATCATCAGCACCATCTTCATCCACATAGCCTTCTCTTGTCACATTGGGTGCTCAGGCACCTTTATTTGCTCATTCTCATGAACCACATGATGGGAGGACTTTGATTGCTCCTAGAGATGTCCATTTTGAGTAAGTAAACTACGTTTATTATAATACTAGTTTTTATAATTAATTTGGGGATTTCTGCTAACTTACATCCTTTCTTTGAAATAGGATTTGGCATTACTAGAGGACCATCAGATATCATTGCTGATGCTATTAGGTCTCACTTCACTGGACCTTGGACATGTTGGAGTGAGGTTTCTGAGCGTAAGAAGGCTGTATGGTTTGCAAAATTTTGTGTATGTTTATTTGTTTTTAGTATATTCTTAATTAGTATGCAAGTGTATTTTATAATTGTTAACTAACTAGTTTTTTTATTTGTAGGAAACGTATAGATGGTTCCTGCTCATGACCATACAATTAGGAGGTTTTTTTACCATAAGGGTCAAAAATGCCTCAAAAACCTTATGAACAAGCTTAGTGCAGGAAAAGGAAAAACCAACTGAGTTCATCCATCTGTTAAGGAGCAGTTGAATTAAACATAGAGGAGTCCTTAGTGGCAAGAGAAGAGTAACGAAGCCAAGCAGAATCGATCAGTGAATGTAGGTGCTTCATCATACACTGGTGGGTCGATCTCTATAGTTGAGCATAGAAAGAGATTGATATGATTATGAAAATTTTGTTTAATTCCAATTTGTCATGTTACTTTTTCTCAAATGTATTAACATTTTAGTGATGAGTTTATCGCAGAAAGATGACCTGCACAGAGAGCCTACTGCTTTCGAGATTATGGAGCAAACCAAGAAGTTAAAGGATGGACAGTGGTCTTATTAGAAGGCTCAACATGTTGCTGTATGTATATAATTCTTAATATGTAAAGTTAAACATATATCTTTTTATGTTTAACTTGTCATTTTTATCATTAATTTTAAATGTGCAGACTGAGTATCACCGGCACTGGGCTCAGTCCACAGAGAGTGAGGGAGAGAGCTCATTAGCACCTAATAATACTCTCTACCTAAAGGTTATGGAAGGTTTAGGGCGTAAGGGCAACGTCTTTGAGATGGGTGAGCTAGGCCCTATGCTGCTCACTTCTACACATATTGCATCATCTTCTCAGGCACCTGATAGTGCAGAGTTGATCCAGTTAAGGACCAGGGTTGCTGCCCTTTCCATGGAGCTCATAGGAAAGGATGCTATTATTAGTGAAATCACCTATCACCTCCACGAAACTGAGAGGGCAACACGGTTCTTGTTTTAGCACCTTGGAGTTCCTATTCTTCCAAGTAACACTTAAGCGCCAGATCACCAGTCTTCTGATTCTTCAATTCATAACCAGCAGTCTGACCTATCACATGATGCTCAGCCAGCTCCTCCTAAACATGATTATGATGCGGATGTTGCTGATGATCTATCATAAGATAATATTGAGTTGTATAAGTTTATTTTAAACTATGTCCAATGATAACTGCATTTCACTATAGTTTTTATGTGCTGCCCATGATTGTTTACTGAATTTTTCTGGTGTTTTAAGCACTCTTACCCTCTGATTTAATTGAATGGGATGACTTTTCTGGATATAACGTTTGCTACCTCATTGCTGCAGCATTTCAGTAAGCATGAATAGCAACGATAGCAAAACCCCAGGTGATAGTGGGTGAGTTGCCTCCTCTCTCTCTCCTGCAATACGATGATACTGTTTGATTTGGTGCAGGTGGTAGAGCTGCGCAGCAGGAGCAGCCACCAGTGAGCAGGAGACAGCAGCAGGGACACTGCAGGCTGCTGGTACAGGACTGCCCCCACTACTGAAAGTGGAGAAGAAAAAGCTGTACAACAAGGGCGTCGGCTGCAGAGCAGAAGGAATGTCAGCAATTCCGGGGCACTTTACTAGGACCACAAAGGGCTGTTTATAAAAGGCCATAAAGCAGCTGTTGCAGGGGGCGGTCAAAAAGGAAGAAGAGAGAATTAAGGAGAAAAGAACACCATAGCCTGGAGTGCTGTTGACACCGGGAGGTGCAGCATGAGGGGATAGTGCGCTAGTGTAGAAGGGAACTTTGATTTCTGTTGTTGTTTTACTGTTTTATCAAAAAAAAATAACTGCATTTTGAAATTTAGTTTTTATCTCTTAGAATGCATACTAGTGTTTCTGGGATTTTTGTAACCGGTGCACCCATGAGGCTTGGCTAATTTCCAGTTGGGGTTGCACAAGGGTTGTAATAGACTGAAGCACATTTATCAATACATTTCGCTGCAGTTTTGTTTACCATTCAATTGTATTTCCTGTAGCTTTTCTTTCCTTAATAACGGAAGTTTGGAGGAAAAAAACCAAGGCCACCATTCACTTGGGAGGGTAATGGAGGCTGGAAAAAAGCTGAATGTAAAAGGGTTACCTCATGTAGGGATATACGGGTATCCCATTAGCCCCATAATGGACTTCATGCACAATTCGGAGGTGAGGACTGATGCAGGAATGCGTGTCTAAACCTTGGAATTGTAAGGTATGGCAGTCTGGGAAGACTCCATCCATGACTGAATTTGGCACTCAGAACAATTGCTGCAGCAAAGCTTAGAGCATATATGAGTGCAGTAGTCCATGACAATCCTGAGCAACCCCAGTTCTCCCCATATAGTTTTCTTTCTATTCCCTATTACTTTTCATTTTAGTTACAGTAAAAGTCCGTCAACCCACGTCTATTCCAATTTTGTGAACAACTCAGCGTTGCTACAGCATTCATACAGCAAAAGTCTCTAAACAGTTTTAGTTCACTCCTCGTGGGACGATACTCACTCATCACTTTATTACTTGGTCACGACACGTGCACTTACGTTCTGACACTGTATTCATGTTTGTATGAATTACAAACCCAACAAGTTTTTGGCGCCGTTGCCGGAGAGTGTCAACTTAAAAATTGTTTTTAGATACCCCACTGTGTGAAGGATTGTTTTGCTTTTACTCTAGTGTCTTGTTGAGCAGGTAACACAGTGCATGAGCAGGGCTGACAGAGAGCTTCTACCCCTTGATCCAGAGATAGAAAGAACACTTTTGAGAAGAAGAAGAGAACAGTTAACACACCAGCAGCAGGCAGAGATGACTAATCAGAATGGAACAGACAACATAGACGATAGAGATAGGGTCTTAAATGCTTATGTTCAATCAAACCTGAATGGGTTGAACCCAAGCATTGTGAGACCAGAGATTGAGACTCTACATTTTGAGCTTAAACCAGTAATGTTCCAGATGCTGCAAACTGCTGGGCAATTCAGTGGCATGCCCACTGAGGACCCTCACCTTCATTTAAGAGTGTTCATGGAAGTCACGGATGCTTTCAAAATGAATGGGGTAACAGAAGAAGTGCTCAGGCTAAAGCTGTTTCCTTATTCATTAAGAGACTGAGCAAGTGCATGGTTGAACTCTCTGCCACCTGACTCTATCGCTAACTGGAGTGATTTGGTAGAAAAATTTCTGCTGAAATACTTTCCGCCCACCAAGAATGCCAGATTGAGAAATGACATCACCTCTTTCCAGCAATTAGAAGGTGAATCCTTGTATGAGACCTGGGAGATACATAAAGAGCTATTACGGAGATGCCCCCATCATGGAATTCTTTACTGCATTCAGATGGAGACCTTTTACAATGGTCTCAATGCCCAAACTCGTACCATAGTGGATGCAGCAGCTAATGGGGCACTCTTGTCCAAGACATATAATGAAGCACATGAGTTGCTTGAAAGAATGGCCAGTAACAACTATCAATGGTCAATGGACAGAGTTTCAACTGGAAAGAAAGCAGCAGGCATGCACGAAGTGAGTGAAGTGACTTCTTTCACAGCCCAGCTAGCCTCACTAGTTAATGTCTTGAAGAGCCAGCAAGTTACCCGCCCTCAAGCAGCCAATGCAGTCTAGGAAATTGGACCATCTTGTGTACTATGCAATGAACCTCATCTATTCGAAGCTTGTCCCTCAAACCCAGAATCAGTGTGTTTTGTGGGTAATATGAATCACAATAACCTTTACTCCAACACATATAACCCAGGATGGAGGCAACACCCCAATTTCTCCTGGAGTAACTATGGTACAGGACAAGGGAGCAACTCTGCCCCACAAAGACCACAGGGTCCACCAGGCTTCCACAGCAAAGACAACAGCTTCAAGAAGCCCACACTTCACTGGAATCCCTGCTGAAGGAATATATGGCAAGGAATGATGTTCTAATCTAGAGCCAAGCAGCCTCACTGAGGAATCTGGAAACTCAAGTGGGACAGCTTGCCAATGAACTGAAAAGCAGACCTCCAGGGACACTTCCTAGTAATACTGAAGTCCCTAGGAGAGAAGGGAAAGAGCATTGCAAGGCTATAGCCCTGAGGAGTGGGAAGATGGTGGAAACACCAAAAGCAAGAGGGCAAGACCAGACAGACTCCACTGTACCCCCGGAGAACAAAAAAGACAAGAAGAAGCAAGGGGAGGAGATAAGCAAGGAGGAAACGATATCTGGAGAGAATGCTGCAGCTATGCCGCAACAAAAGTCGGCAACTTTGCCGCAGCAGGGCATGCAGCAAACCAAGTCACCTCCCCCTTTCCCTCAGAGATTTCAGAAGCAGCAGAATGACCAGCAATTTAGAAGGTTCCTAGATGTCTTGAAACAGCTACACATCAACATCCCTCTGGTGGAAGCACTGGAGCAGATGTCGAACTATGTGAAATTCATGAAGGACATCCTTACCGAGAAAATGAGATTTGGCGAGTTTGAGACTGTTGCTCTCACAAGAGAATGCAGTGTTGTGCTGCAAAATAAGTTGCCACCCAAACTTAAGGATCCAGGCAGTTTCACCATACCTTGTTCAATCGGGAACCAGTATTTTGGCAAGGCACTTTGTGATTTGGGAGCAAGTATAAACCTTATGCTAATGGCCATCTTTAAAAAGCTAGGAATTGGAGAAGCTCGGCCTACCACAGTCACACTGCAATTGGCAGACAGATCCATTGCTCATCCAGAGGGAAAAATAGAGGATGTCCTGGTTAAGGTGGATAAGTTCATCTTCCCAGTAGACTTCATAATTCTGGATTATGAAGCTGATGCAGAAGTAACAATTATATTGGGCAGACCGTTCCTAGCAACTGGCCGAACACTGATTGATGTTCAGAAGGGTGAATTAACCATGAGAGTCCAGGATGAGCAGGTTACATTCAATGTGCTCCAGACCATGAGGTTTGCCAGTGAAGAAGAGGAATGTGCAGTGGTGTCTATGATAGACACATGAGCATCAGAACAATTGGAAAAATGCTGCAAGGAGCCACCACCAGCGGCATGGACAGACCACTCAGATTCCGAAGGAGAAGATGAGAAGGAATGGGCCTGGATTGATGTCAGACAAGGCTTCAGGAAGAAGGAGTCAATAAAGGAGCCATTGTATGAGACCACGCCAGATTCAAGGCTGCTGAAAGCATCAGTGGAAGAACCACCAGCTCTGGAGATGAAGCTTCTGCCAGCACACCTTAAGTATGCATATCTAGGAGAAACAGCTATCCTTCCTATGGTTATCTCAGCACTTCTGATAGAGGAACAAGATGAGAAATTGGTCCTGACACTGAAGAAATTCAGAAGAGCCATCGGCTGGACACTTGCTGACATTAAGGGAATCAGCCCCTCATTCTGCATGCATAAGATCCTCTTGGAAAGCAACGAAAAAGGGTCCATAGAACCCCAGCGAAGGCTTAACCCAATAATGATGGAGGTGGTGAAGGAGATCAGCAAATGGCTGGATGCTGGAATCATTTACCCCATATCAGATAGCTCCTGGGTGAGTCCGGTCCAGTGTGTTTCCAAAAAAGGGGGGATGACTGTGGTGGAAATTGATAGCAATGAGCTCATCCCCACTAAGGTTGTAACCGGTTGGAGGATTTGCATGGACTATAGGAAGCTGAACAAGAGCACTAGGAAGGATCACTTCCCTCTGCCATTCATTGATCATACGTTAGATAGATTTGCTGGAAGGGAATACTATTGCTTCCTGGATGGGTACTCAGGGTATAACCAGATTGCTATAGTACCAGAAGATCAGCATAAGACCACATTCACATGCCCTTATGGTACCTTTGCATTTCGAAGAATGCCATTTGGGCTGTGCAATGTTCCAGCAACATTCCAGCGATGTATGATGGCAATATTCACAGAAATGGTTGAGCAGTTTGTGGAAATCTTCATGGATGACTTCTCAGTTTTTGGAGACTCCTTTGATCTATGCTTGGGAAACCTTGCTAAAGTCTTGCAAAGGTGTGAGGAAACAAACTTGGTGCTGAATTGGGAGAAGTGCCAGTTTATGGTAAAGGAAGGGATTGTGCTGGGGCATAAGGTATCTCAAAGAGGACTTGAGGTTGACAAGGCCAAGGTGGAAATTATTGAGAAATTGCCTCCTCCCACCTCGGTCAAGGGCATTCGAAGTTTCTTGAGACATGCAGGATTTTATAGGAGGTTCATCAAGGATTTCTCTAAGGTTGCCAAACCTTTATGCAGTTTGGTAGAGGACAGAACCTTTTGTTTTGATGAAAGCTGCATGACAGCATTCTGCGACCTCAAACAGAAATTGAGTACAGCCCCGGTCATTGTGGCACCAGACTGGACCTCCCCATTCGAGCTGATGTGTGATGCCAGTGAAACAGCATTGGGAGCTGTCCTCGGGCAGCGCAGAAACAAGTTGTTTCACTCTATTTACTATGCTAGCAAAATGCTGCAAGATGCCCAGCTGAACTACACTGTGACAGAGAAGGAATTGCTTGCTGTAGTGTTTGCCTTTGAGAAATTCAGAGCATATTTGGTAGAAGCAAAGGTGATAGTGCACACAGACCACTCTGCCATCAAACACTTGGTTAGGAAAAAGGATTCCAAGCCCAGGCTCATTCGGTGGGTGTTTTTGCTTCAAGAATTTGATTTAGAGATCAGAGACAGGAAGGGGGCTGAAAACCAAGTGGCAGACCATCTCTCCAGGTTGGAAGGGCACAGCTCTGGAGCAGAGGACATTAATGAAAGATTCCCAGATGAGCAACTCTATCTCCTGTCCCAAGATGATGTGCCATGGTATGCTGATTATGTAAATTACCTTGTGAGTGGAATGCTCCCACCAGACCTGACGTGGCAGCAGAAGAAAAAATTTCTGCATGAAGTCAACTCATACTACTGGGATGAACCATATATTTACAAGCAATGTGCTGATCAAATGATAAGGAGATGCATACCCAGCGAAGAGATGGAGCAAATCTTGCAGCAATGCCATGCTTCCCCTTATGGAGGTCATTTTGGAGGAGTTAGAACTGCAAACAAGGTGCTGCAGGCAGGGTTCTATTGGCCTTCTCTATTCAAAGACTCCCACTCCTATGCAAGGCAATGTGACCGGTGTCAGAGGACAGGGAATATATTTCGCAGACATGAAATGCCACTGAACAACATCCTAGAGGTGGAATTATTTGATGTCTGGGGCATAGATTTCATGGGACCATTTCCCTCGAGTTTTGGCAACCAATACATCCTTGTAGCTGTAGACTATGTCTCAAAGTGGGTGGAAGCCAGTGCATCCCAGACCAATGAAGCCAGAGTCGTGACCAGATTCCTGAAGAGGAATATCTTTACAAGGTTTGGAACCCCCAGAGCCATCATCAGTGATGGAGGGACCCATTTATGCAATCGGCAGTTCAAGGTACTGCTTGCCAAATATGGAGTCAGACACAAGGTAGCAACCCCTTATCACCCACAAACAAGTGGCCAGGCTGAAGTCTTCAATAGAGAGATCAAGAGAATCTTGGAAAAAACAGTAGGTCCCACAAGGAAGGATTGGTCCTCAAGGTTGGATGATGCCCTTTGGGCATATAGAACAGCTTATAAGACACCTCTGGGTATGTCACCTTGTAGGTTTGTATTTGGGAAGGCATGTCATCTACCAGTAGAGTTAGAGCATCGAGCATATTGGGCAGTGAAGAAGCTAAACTTGAACCTGGAAGCTGCGGGTGAAAAGAGGATGCTGCAACTAAATGAGCTGAATGAATTTCGTGGTCAGGCCTATGAAAATGCCAAACTATACAAGGAGAAAGCAAAGCAATGGCATGACAAGAGGATACAACCTAGAAACTTCGAAGTGGGACAGAGAGTACTACTGTACAACTCCAGGCTAACCCTGTTTCCTAGGAAGTTGAAATCACGTTGGTCTGGTCCTTTTCGCATAAGTAAGGTCTTCCCATTTGGAACTATTGAATTGGAAGAAGAAAAGGAAGGGAGGACATTTAGGGTTAATGGGCAAAGAGTCAAGCACTATCTGGGGGGAGAGGTGGATAGACAACACACCTTCATTCAGCTGCAAGAGGAATGAGCAGGAGGAAAGTCAGGCTGAGGACTCTAAAACAAGCGCTCATGGGAGGCAACCCACGTTTAAATTTGTGTTTAAGTTTTAAAATAGTTTAAATTATGAGTTTGATAGCTTTGTGTTTGTTACGCAGGTTAGGAAGCAAAGAAGTTGCAGAACCAGTTTTTGTTTTGCTGTAGCAACGCTACACTAAAGATAGTTCCTGCTTTGCTATAGCAGGATTGATAACAAGCACTCTCTGCTGCAGCAAAAATCCTTGGTAACTAAGTTTCGCTGCAACATTGCTGCAGCAACACTGTCAGCTTAACACCAAGGGTTCCCCTCTGCTATGCTTCATTTATTGTTTAAAAAAAAAGGGAGACTAAAAAGTGGGCGGGAAAACTGGCAGAAGGCCATAAGACACCCACGGTCTTTAAACCTCTACAACTTCCAACCCACTTCTTCCCCGAGTTAAGACACCCACGTTTTCACCTATGCAACTTCGCTTCTCATTTCACCTCTCCCGAGTTTTCAAGCCCTACAACCTTCTCACCTCCTTCGTTCCAGAAAACCTCTACCTCCAACCCCGCGAACCAGTCATGCCAAGAATCAAGACAGTGGCTAGGAAGGCAAGCAAGGTGAAGAAATTCACCTCTGAAGAAAACCAGAAGAAGCACGACGACGAAATCGTGCCCAGAAACTTCTGCGCTGAGAAAGGGTTCACCTTCACCTTTGTTGGCGATTTGGGGATGCCAATGTACGTTGGCACGGTGGTAAAGCAGAGGGCTTGGAAAAATTTTGCAAGCCATCCGCAAACGGCCCTCATTCCGCTGGTTCGGGAGTTCTATGCGAACTTCTCACCAGAAACTAACAAGTGGGTGAGAGTTCGGGAAACGAAGGTACGTTTTGATTAAGCTACAATCAACAAGGCCTACAATTTACCCGACGAGGAGGATAAATACGAGGACTATCTGCATAGTCTACGGGACGAAGACCGGGAAACAATGCTCACTCGGGTGTGCCTTCTTGGCACCACCTGGGATAAATCTTCTCAGGGCTCTACCACTGTCAATCGAATCTCCCTGGTGCCGGCAGCGAAAGTCTGGTATTATTTTCTCAAGACCCGTCTGCTACCTTCCACCCATGGGCAGACTGTGAGCCGAGACAGGGTAGCAATGGTGGATGCACTCATCCTCGGCAGGCCCCTCAACGTTGGCCGCATTATCAGTGGCCAAATCCGAGCATGTGCCAGCCGAAAGAAGGGAAGCCTACTCTTTCTCTCCCTCATCACCATCCTCTGCAAGAATCATGGAGTACCAGTCTTCATTGATGAAGAGGTCTTGAAGGACACCAATCCCATCACCCTTACCACCATTGCTCGCATTGTTCTGGAGAAAGCAGCCTCGCACCCACCAGCTACCTCTCGAGACCCTCCACGAGCTGCTGGCCCATCTGCTTCTTCCTCTTCCGCTCAGCCTGCTGACAAGACCCTTTAGCACATTCTACAGCAGCAAGCAACAATCCTCAGACAGCAAGCACAGCTGTTGCAGCACCAGCAGACCTTCTGGCGCTACAAACAGAAGAGGGACTTTGCCCTCCACATCACTTTGGAGCAGAACTTTAAGCAATTTTTCCCATTCCCGGAGTTTCCAACTGACCTGCTCCATGCCACTTTCGAGGAGTCAGCCCCAGCACCTGCACCATAACCAGAGTAACCTAAGGACTCTGAAGGATCCTCCTCCAGCAAGGAACCCCATCCGGAACCCCACCAGACACCAGAGGAAACTGAGTCCTCCGATGACGATGAGCCCATTGCCAAAAGGGCAGCAATATTACGCAAAGGAAAGGCCCCACAACAATCAACACAGCGAAGAAGTGGGCTCAAAAATTCATCAAGATCTTCTGGGGGTCAATGACCCTAGGGTGTTACAGCATACCTGCTAGCACCCTCAGGAAGTTCCCTCAACCCTTATTCCTTCTCTGCTATATTTGGAATTCCTTTGTTTCTGTTTCTGTTTGTGGGTGTCTTTTGTTTTCTGGCCATTGCATCAGCAGTGAGGGCACTGCTCATTTTAAGTTTGGGGAGGGGTAATGTCTGCTGGGAATAATATTGTTGTGGCACTTTTGTGTTTTGATTCATTGTTGTAGTATTGCTGGAGCATATTGCATAGTTAGTCTTGCTTATTTGTGTACTGCTTATCTAGGTGATTGTTTATATTGCTGTCCACTTGTGTTTTTGTCTACCTGTGTTGAATAAGTCTGTCTTAGTAATCATTGATTCTGATGGAGATGAATACAGTTATAATTGTTTGATAAAAAGTTTCTAAAAAAAAGAAAAAAAAAGAAAAGAGGGTGAAATAGGTGCATATTGCATAGCTTGCTGAAAGTTTTGGGATACTCCATGAGGAAGATTGGGTAGTCCGCTAGAAACCAAAATAGGAAACCTACAGCCTCACCCAATCACACAGAACCCTCTTCTAATGAACACAGGATTATGGGTAGTTTGCTAAAGAAAAATTTGGTGATCTTTCAGAAATTAGACCTAAGTCTTAGAGCTAGTATTGAGAGCTCTCTAGAATTATAAAAGAGGCAGACGCATAAGGGTCAAAAAGGCTTAAGTTTGGGGGGGGAAGGTAGGAAATAAAAAGAAAAATATGGATACTCTAATACGTTGTAGTTCTTTAGTAACCAGGGGTATGCATGAGCCCCATGTGTGCCTTTGCGTAAAATAAGGACATAGTGTGGACACTCCAATGCTCTGTAGTTCCTTAGTAACCAGGGGTATGCATGAGCCCCATGTGTGCCTCTGCGTAAAACAGGGATATAGAGTATGAGTGAGAAGCGGTTTAAGGGTGATAAGGCTAAGTAACTGGGTACTTGCATTAAACATGTTCGCGTTCGCATCAAAAAGCTGTAATGACCTCTGCTAGAGCAAGATCTATGCCAAAAAAAAAACAATAAAGAAAGAAAATCAGTGAGCTGCCAACCCCCACATTTGTTGCCCTGTCTGCACCTATGATGCATGTCATCCTAACCTAGGAAGCTCGAAATATTAGCATAAAAGTCTTAGGAACTCTGGCTGTTTTTGACCCAAGTAACTCTTAGGAAAACTGCCCATGTAACACACACAATTCAAAGAAGGTTTTTGATGTGATTGGGAGTAAGATTTGTGGTATCCTTTATATGAAAGTAAACCTGAGAGTTGAGAGCTATCAGCAGGGTTATGGATGCATGCATGAGAAAAGTATGGAATTTCTAGGTGGTAAGGTGGTAGTGAACAGAGTAGGATGCTTGGGGACAAGCAATCCTTTAAGTTTGGGGGGATTTGATAACTGCATTTCACTATAGTTTCTATGTGCTGCCCATGATTGTTTACTGAATTTTTCTGGTGTTTTAAGCACTCTTACCCTCTGATTTAATTGAATGGGATGACTTTTCTGGATATAACGTTGGCTACCTCATTGCTGTAGCATTTCAGTAAGCATGTATAGCAATGATAGCAAAACCCCGGGTGATAGTGGGTGAGTTGCCTCCTCTCTCTCTCCTGCAATACGATGATACTGTTTGATTTGGTGCAGGTGGTAGAGCTGCGCAACAGGAGCAGCCACCAGTGAGCAAGAGACAGCAGCAGGGACGCTGCAGACTGCTGGTATAGGACTGCCCCCACTACTGAAAGTGGAGAGGAAAAAGCTGCACAATAAGGGCGCCGGCTGCAAAGCAGAAGGAATGTTAGCAATCCCGGGGCACTTTACTGGGACCACAAAGGGCTGTCTATAAAAGGCCATAAAGCAGCTGTTGCAGGGGGGTGGTCAAAAAGGAAGAAGAGAGAATTAAGGAGAAAAGAACACCATAGCCTGAAGTGCTGCTAACACCGGGAGGTGCAGCATGAGGGGATAGTGCGCTAGTGTAGAAGGGAACTTTGATTTCTGTTGTTGTTTTACTGTTTTATCAAAAAGAAATAACTGCATTTTGAAATTTAGTTTTTATCTCTTAGAATGCATACTAGTGTTTCTGAGATTTTTGTAACCGGTGCACCTATGAGGCTTGGCTAGTTTCCAACTGGGGTTGCACAAGGGTTGTAATGGACTGAATCATATTTATCAATACATTTCGCTGCAGTTTTGTTTACCATTCAATTGTATTTCCTGTAGCTTTTCTTTCCTTAATAACGAAGGTTTGGAGGAAGAAAACTGTAACAACCTCTCTTTTTTTTTCCTTTATTATTATACAATATTGAGTTCACATACATGTCATTAATCAAAACAGACGTATAACATATCAAACACATAGATATTTACATCTTGTTTATTTTGGTTGACCAATTCTGGAGATACAGGTGCGGGTGGTTGCACCTTCACCGGGATCTGAGCCAACTCGACCACAAACATCTTATTTGATTCTGAAATCTGCCCAACATAAAGTAACTCGATCCAATGAGCACTAAAAGCCAGAGCCTTAGAAACAAAAGCTGCATAAATAATTTTCTGAACATGATATGGAAATATAGTGAGAATTAAATCCCAGTAAATTCAACAATAAATTATCATCAGTAAAGCTCATCACGTCATGTTCAGCTGTATAAACTACAGAAAATATCTTTGGTCACATGAATGCATTATATCTATGCACATAAGAATCATATTGTAATGATATGTATGACAGGATTAACTATTTTCAAAATATCATATGATGGTCATCAACTTATTCTCATTTCAAGCTACCCCGGTCAGGGTGAGTATCCTCTACTCTCCGGTACGGGCTTTTCTCGCTCCGTCCGACATGGCCCACTTTCTCTTTCTTTTCTTATTATCATGATCATAACCGTTGGTAGGGCGTCCCCTACTGGTGCACCACACGGATTGTCATGTGACCGTGCTTATTTCTTTTTTTTTCACAATGATAGCCAAAAATATGCTTTCAATAACAAGTATGTTCATCAAAATATAATTATTACCATAAATCATTGGTAATCATGCCATGAACATAACCATTTCAAATATCACTTTATAAAATATTTCCATGTCAAAATTTCATACTTAAGATGGTAAGAAGTTCATACAATGGCAATGGCTATGGCTATACTAGTCATTTATTAAGATTCATCTTCTTTTTTAAATACTAATTTTATTTCTTTATTTTCTTGATGCAGGTTTTCATCCTATCTAACCTTCTCTTACTAATCAGAGCATAACTCCCTCAATTTAACTCTGATGTAGGTGATCTTGGTGTCCATTTCAAGATAAAACAATTATCTAAAACTATTATGTTGAACATTGTAGCGAAAAATTAAGAAACAAAGGTGATATTACTCCATCAAAGTACAGGATAGTTTCTCTCGGATAGGTTCTGACCTTTACTGACTAATTAGACCATATCTCCCAACTTGGAACTCCAAATTGCGTTATTCCAGTTGGTAAAAATCCATGAGCCATATATCTATAATTGTTATGTTGGCGTGCTATTTTAATTCCCTACAGAATATTCTCAGAAATTCAAAAACTAAAGCATTAATAACATACTCTTCCCTGAATAAACATTTTATGACCTCTGCTTACTAATCGGATCATATCTACCTCATATGAACTTCAAATTGCATAATTCCAGTGGGTATATTTCCATGAGACATAGATATATAACTTTCATGTTAACCATTTATTTTAATTCCATACAGATAATTCCCAGAAATTAAAATACAAAAGCTGTCATAACATAATCTTCCCTGATGAACCATTTTCTGACCTTGGCTTACTAATCGGACCATATCTACCACATGTGAACTCCAAATTGAATGATTCCAGTGGCTAAAACTTCATGACACACATATCTTTAATTTTTATATTAATCATTTATTTTAATTCCCTACCAATAATTCCCAGAAATTAAATTACGGAAGCTATCCTAACATATTCTTCCCTGATGATTCATTTTCTGACCTTTGACTACTAATCAGACCATAGCTACCTCATATGGACTCCAAATGGAATGATTCCAGTGGGTGAAAATCCGTGACACATATATCTTTAATTCTTATGTTAACCATTTATTTTAATTCCTTATAGATTGTTCCCAGAAATTAAAATACCGAAGCTTAAAATTCTGTCAACCATAGCCATACCCATGCAGAACTATCTACACCAACCTAAGTATTCAAACATACATCACATGCAAGATCAATATGTAACATGATATAGCAACATCCATGACCAATCATCAAAGTTCTAAGATCAAAATCTCATGTAAATATTATGAGTTTCAAAGGTTTTCTTCAAAAAGAAATATTGTTAAACTTACCTGGAGCACTTAGTCCCCTAGACTTCTCCTTCCTCTTTCTTCCTCTCCTTTCCTCACACTACCTTGCTTCTATTTTTTGCTCTCCCTCACTTGGACGAAATTCTAATGTTGTAAGGGTGGGTTTTCTTATATAGACCACCAAATAATTCACCTTTCATGATCATGGGTCTACCTTATCACAATTAGGATACACTTTGTTGAATTTTTGGAAAACAAACAACTTATGTTCTTGTCTTCCTCTTCCTTAGTCAAGATATGCATAGAAAAAGAAGATTTGTATTTTGAAAATTATGATGATATGTTCTTAAGATATGGGGCAAGATCCCTTTGATTTAGGGATTCATTTCCTTTTTCTTTTGTCTTAATCAAGTATGATAGATTTGCCTTTTTAAGTGGCAAATTTCTAGCCCTTGAATTTTCCTTACTTAACTAAAATTATTTGTGTAGGATAATGATGTTTTGTCATAATGCTATGTATTATTACCCACTTGCTAAAGTTATGAATGTAGGATATAGATGTTTTTGTCCTAAAGCCTTGTATTATTATGCCACTTGCCAAAATGATGAATGTAGAATCACACCACTTGCTAAATTTTTGTCTTAATGCCATGTCACTTAATCTTGATTACACCAATATTTCATCACTTTAATTTTATTTTTATTTTTATTTTTTTCCTCTTGGGTTTGGGCTCATTCTTGCCCATTTTCCTTACTTTGGTTAAAATTCTACCTTTCATAATGGGCTTGGTCACATTTTCATGATTTTTGGGCTACCGGTCCAATTTCTATATCCTAGTCCAAGTCTATGTTTTATTTCTTCCTTGGGCTATCCTATTGGCTTGCTAAAAATTCATGTGAAGTAGAAAAACTCTATATGAAGTGTCTATAGGTTAAAGCCCAATTACGGGTGGAGATACTAAACTTAGTAACTTTTGCTCTTAAATTAAGAAAAATTACTCTAATTCGATCTTCTTGAAATTTTAAGACCTTTACTTACTTCACAAAAATTTATCTTTCTTTACCTATTCCATTAATATTAGAACATTTCTATGCAGATATGTAAGGTGAAGAATTTCTAAGGAAAATATCTAAAAATTATGGGATGTTACATTCTTTCCCCCTTTAGAAATTCGGTCCCCGAATTTCAATCCATCCTACCACATGTAGGGAATAAAATTAAGGCATTATTCAGAGTTACCAAACTTATTACCTAAATAATTAGAGATATCTTTTCTGTATGACATCTTTACTTTTTAATATGTCTATTCACTTGAGTGATTTTTGCCATATAACTTAACCATAAGGATTTCTTTCACTCATAAACTCTTCAATTGATATCCTCTAGCCCGCATGGATATATCTATGGGTCGATATTAGAAAACACACATATAAAGGAACATATACACCTTCATATTGTGTAACTATCTTTTCTTATTCCAAACTTCTATCAAGTCAATTTTTTTTTCATATATCAACATCATCCCCTGAATGTCATCATCTTAATCTATCATCTATTTTTATCCTCAAATCCTTTAATCAATATGTTAAACATACGTAGCAATAAATCCTTCAAACATTTAATAACGTTTATGTACCATTGACACATGTCTAATAATTCCAACTTACATCATCACAGTAATTCTATACAAGCTTATTAACACCATTAAACTCATTGTCAAAAATTTTAATTATTTCTTCTATCATATCCAAAAGCACCTCATTCTAGCTTATGCCAATCCCATTTAATTCACCCAATCATTTCAAGAAGATTTGTGTTTTTTTTTCCTAACAATTACTCATACATGAATTCTCAATTCCAACATAATTCACATCCTATATACTAGACTCAATTTAGCATGATATAATCCTTTAAAACAAATATCTTGATAACCTACATTATTTTCAGACATGGTTCTCAGAATATTCTCTATATTTCCAAATTAAGAGTTCAAAGACTAACTTAAATCCTACTTCCTATATTTTATTCCTCGAGAACTTCAACACCACTAATTCTCTTAATTACATTCGTCAAAACACCATAAGACCATCATCCGTCCATTCTTTTTAAACTTTTCATTACTTTAACCTACTAACAACTTAGACACCATAATAACCGAGTTTTAAAGAAAAGAAATTATCTTTCATTGCAATGAGGGAAAATAACCTTGCATTTAATGCCAACCGTTAATGAGTGAAACAGACGAAAAGCATAATAGAGAATGGTGCCAAAAGCGAAAGTCAAAAATTTCGACAAAGCATTGAATAATATTAAAATCGGTGGCCGTAATTCTTGAAAATCTGTAAACAAAATCTATCTATGATTTCAGCAAAAATCGGTGGCCGCAAATTTTGAATATATGTGTCAGAATCTACTTTAAATCTATTGGTATTCGGTGGAAAGATATCACATGGAAAAGAAACATTTCTGAGCTTATAAAAGTCTGTGAAAATCAAAGAATATGTAGTTAACTGGTAGGATGCAGTTGATTGCTTCAAAATAGATGTAATCAATCAACTGTAAAAAGAACCAGTCTAAATTAAAATTTCTCAAAATAGCTAGTCGACTTAATAATACTAATAGTCGACTGGCAAAAACATTGAGAATACAAAATAAATCATTTGATTGCATTTTTTTTTTCAATGACGGCTATCACCTACAACTTTTCTACAAGAATCAAAACATCAATGCTTCATCAAAGACAACAAGATAAAGACAGATTTCTGGTGATATCTTATCTTATACTCTTTATGTGCTTAATATGGGTCACAGTCATACTACTATACATATACATGCTTTGAGGTGGTATAAATTCTCGAAAGTTTTAGCACTATAATGCTAAAAAAATACTGTTGCGATGCCAAAGAAATAAAAAAGCTAGCACTGTGATGCCATATCACCTCCATCGTGGCACCATAAGTCATACGCATTAAGAAGGATTCCAAAAGGTCACCATTACAACACTAGATTGGCATCGCCACAACACTGGTGTAGCAAAAGTTTTTATAAAGCTTTGAGGTAAGGTTTTTAAAAATAGATAGAAAATAGACCCTTAGGCACTTTTTAGGGCAAATTTTCCCAAACAACTCAATCATATCCTCCCTCTTCTTCTTTCTTTACATTGATTTAGATTTTCTTATGGATTTGTATGGCTAATTCACTTTAATCGTTTTAGTTATGCTAAAATCTTAGGGTAGTAATTATGAGACATGGCTTTGATTTAATTGAGCAATTTATGGTTTTGGTATTAGTTGCTCTTCTACCCCTATTTCTATGATTATGTCTTTTAATTGCTAGAAGGTCTACTAGTTAATTAATTGATTCAACCTAAAGCTAAGTTAGAAACCAAATACATAATCATTTGCTCTCTATACCATAAGAGGAAACTAGGGTTAGTAATTTTTTGTGTCAGCAATTGTTAAACCTAGGCAGATCAATTAACTATGTTAAATGTAACTGCATGTGCTTGTGTTGCTTAGCTTTACTAATTCCACTAACTATTAATGATGTTATTAGGTTAAATCCTTAACGCACGTTTAGCACTTATTTGATACTTAGAGTTAATCAGTTCGTGAATTTATGATTAACTAAACATAAGAAGGGATAGAAATACGATCTCAATGGTAAATATCTGAATTATGAATTAAATGTTTGTTAAAGATCAATGATGAGTTTCTAATGGTGGATGTGGACCTAAACAATGTTTTTTTATTGATTGAATTTACCCATTGCATTTTATTATTTTTTCATATATTGCTTATTTATTCGTATGATACTAAATACTCTATTTCTAATTGCAAAAGTGCAATTTGTCAATTGATCACTCCTGTGGGTTTGACCCTTACTTCCACTACTCCAAGTTACTATGAAAGGTAAGGTAATTATTAATTTTGATGTGCCTGCAACAGTATATACCAAATTTTAGTGTTGTTGCTAGGGAGTACACCAAATTGGTTTGTTGTTTTATATATTTTAGTTCTACTTTTTTTATGACTACATTTGATTCATCTAACCCAATTGAATTTCAACAAAATCTAGGGAAGGCGGAAGTAATCATGGTTAGAAATCTTACTCTCAGGGAGTTAGCTACTCTCAACTTAAATCAATAACCTTTATGCATTACTTTCCCTAATTTTGAAACTAATGTTAATTTTGAGTCTAGACTAATACATGTTTTGCTTATTTTCCATGATTTTGCAGGTGAGGATGCACACAAACACTTAAAAGAGTTCGGTACAATGCATGAGTATGAAATGAAGTAGATAAAGTTAAGATCCTTCCCATTTTCTCTAAAGGATTCATCAAACGACTAGCTTTATTACTCACTCTCAAGAACAATTGATATGTCGAATAATATGACAAAAGTATTCCTAGAAAAATACTTTCTAGCTTTAAAAGTGTTAAGTATCCAGAAATAAATTTTTAGGGAAAAGCAATGTGAAGGAGAATGCTTACATGAGTTATAGGAACATTATAAAAGATTGTGTGCAAATTGCTCTTAGCACCAAATCAGTGAGCAAATACTCATCCAATATTTTTATGAAGGTCTTTCACCCATGGATCAAAGTATGGTAGATGTAGTAAGTAGGGGAGCTTTAGTTGATAAAACACCAAAAGCTACCAAATGATTAATTGCAAGGATGGCAAAAATCTCCCAGCAATTCTGTAATAGACATAACCTTCCATCAAGGTATGCCAATAAGGTAAATATTTATTCCCTTAAATAGCAAATTTTTGGAATTATGTCTCTTGTCCATCAAATAGATATAGGTATATGAAAATAGCAAAAGTATACAAAATCTATTCGGCAACTGAGCACCCTACAAACATGTACCCAACCCTTCGGGAATAACCTACCACATATAATTCAAAATGAAGGAAACCTAAGCAATCTGGTTATGAACACCAGAGTTATTAGCAACTTCAGCATCCATACACTCTCGGGAAATAACAAAACAAAAACTCAGACCTAGGTAAGTCTTTAAAGGAAGTTTACCAAATATTGTTAACTAACACTAAAAATTTTAGACAGACCATAATGACTAGCATTGAAGAATTAAGAAATCAGATTAGTCAAGTGAACAATAACATTGATGAGCTGAAGATTCAAATCTCATGTAATACACCCTATTAAACAATAGCAAATGCACAAGAAAATACAAGTGCTATCATTTTGAGGCATGAGACAGAAATAAAAGGATCAACACATACACCCTTACAATTAAAAAAGGAGAAGAAAGACCCTCCAAAGGAAAAAGAAACACCAAAGCATAAGTTTCCTCTTCTCTCTAATTATGTTCTTGAACTCTTTTTCTCTGAAGCTTTTCATGAAAAAAAAAGGTTATTGAAAAGAATTTTAACCTATATGATACTTTTAGAAAGCGTGAGGTATATATTCTTCTTTTAGATGCTATTAAGAAGGTACCCCACTATGCCAAATTTTTGAAAGAGTTATGCACCATTAAGAGGAAACTAAAATTGAAAGGTGCAAAAAGGTAAGGGTAGGGGAAAGTGTATCTGCTGTGATACAAAAAAAACTTCCTCCAAAATTTAAAGATCTAGGTATGTTCACAATCCCTTGTAAATTAAGAGATATTATGGTAGAAAATGTAATGCTAGACTTAAGGGCACCCATAAATGTCATGCCATATTTTATCTATGCTTCATTAAAACTAAGGCCTTTAAATGAGACCAATGTAGTCATTCAAATAACTAATAGTTTTAATGCATATCTTAGGGGAATAGTAGATGTATTAGTAGAAGTAGGTAATATGATTTTTCTTACTGATTTTTATGTTATGGACATGGAGAATGGTGACCACACAACTCCAATTTTATTAGGAAGACCATTTATAAAGACATCTATGATAATATAGATGTGTATAGTAGCAAACCCACCTTGAATTTGATGGTGAAACTATTCATTTTAATATTTATGAAGCCATGAAACACCCAAATGATGACATTCATGTTTATTCTATTAGAATAATTGATTCTTTGGCATAAGAGGTTATTGAGTTGGATGGCAAAGATGAGCTAGAAATAGCCATCAGCAAACCCATTGAGAAGGAGAGTAAAGATTTAAATTTAAAGGTTGAATTAAAGGAGCAAGTTGCTGTACTAAACATATCTCCAAAAATTCAACAGCCAGGTGAGGTGTCTTACATTGTATTACCTGTATCTAATGAGAAACAATTATCATATGTTTTGTAGGCTCCTAATCCAAACTTAAAGCCTTTATGGGTGAATCTTAAATATGCATTCTAAGAAGAAGTGGTCCATTTCAAGTGATTGAAAGAATCAATGACAATACCTACAAGCTAGATCTTCTAGGTAAGTATAATATTAGTGCAAGTTTTAGTGTTTCTTATTTGTCTCTTTTTAATGTACGTGATTATTTAAGGAGAAATACTCTTCAATAGGGAATGAATAATGAGAATAAAGGAGTACTGAATGATCCATTACAACTTCTAGTTGGGCCAATTACAAGAGCCATGGCTAAAAGGTTTAAATAATCACTTGATAGGTTGATCTAAGAAATTTAGGCTAATTCTAAAATGTTAAAGTTCCAAATAGGCCCGAATGATGATCAAGGCCCAAAAGAAGGGGTTGAATCTTAGCTTTGGACGTGGAAAACATGTAAAGGACTTGCCAATTTTAGTTTTTTCTTAAAATGGGCTGATTTTAACGTGTTTCCTAAAAGAGATTGATTGCTAACACAATAAAAGACTTTTCTATTTTTTTTTATAGGCCATTTACTTCCCTAATTGTAAGGCATTAATTACCATTAGATTGCTGCCTATTTTTTGTGTTCCATTTCAAACCATAAATAGGCATATATGTTATTGAACAAAGTAGATTTTGGTGAATGAAATTATATTTTCAAAATATTGTTTTCTCTTCGATCATGCACAAATATATTCTAAAATTTTCAATGTTTTCTTTTGGTGTTCAATCTAGGCTCACGACTCATAACCTTCTTCCTTTTTCTTAAGTATTTTGTCTACAGTATTTCTAATGCCTTTGGGTATTATCTCTTTATAGATAACAGGTCGAGGTCTTTTTACTTATTTTGTTATAAATCTAAATTAGAACATGATCCTTTATTGGTTCTAGGTCTCACTATTTTTGGTGAAGTTCATATCATGGGTTCATATCAGAACATCTCTATGGTATGTACTTTGTAGTCAAGATGTTTTTGCCCTAACATATATACTCTACTTTATTCTATGGTCAATATGAGTCATTCCCTAGTCTTCTATTATATCAGCTTTGTTGTCAAAGTGATTGATTCACTAATCTTTTGAAATATAAGGTTTATGGTAATGAGAAATGATGCCTTGACATCCTACAATATAACTCTAGTTCAATGAGACTTGAAGCCTTGGATTCTCTGGCCTTTGTCTATTTTGATTGTACTTGAACATACTCATGACTTTGATTATCTTGTTTTTACGAAACATCATTATGTAACTAAATTTTTATGTGTGTGTGTGTGTGTATAAACATTTCCTACTGGTTGTGTGATGCTAGTATCTCTTTAGTATCCTTTTTCTCACTAAGTCTAAAAGACTCATTTGTCTTCTTATCTATGTTTCTAACTCCAATTGTAGATTTGACTTCCTCTAACTACTCGACTTGCTGACTAGTCTTAACAAGGTATGTTTTGAAAGAAATAAGCTTGGATGTCAATGATAAACTTGCAGTCACTATGGTTTATGTAGTCAGCCCTTGGTGTAGTATTGTCTTGTATAAAAAGTCTTGATTATATCGTTATCAATTGGAACAAAGCTCTATTTATGTTTTTTATGTTGGTTAATATGTTTGTATTTATATGGGAAAGTCCTCATTTATGGAGAGACTTTGCTGGATTTTTGTTTGAACTTATGATTTTGTTTTAAAGAAATTCCAAGTATTCTTTCAAAGGCAAAATTTTTATTTAAGTTATGACATCTCTATGTAGTGTATGATGGATGGTCATAAGGTATGCTTATCTATTCCTTGGCCAATCACATTCCAAGTTTAGGGGTGTGACAATGGTGGTCTTGTTCTGTTTTGGGGTGATTATATGCATGTAACAATGGTAGATACTTTATCATATTGGATTCGTATGAATATCAAGTATCCAAATGAAATAACATTTTGGTTTACCTTCATTTATGGTTATCCCCAGTTGGGTTATAGTTACATAGTTTGGAACTTTTTAAAGAATCGTAACAACTACATCAATAATGCTTTGGCTAGTTCTTGGTAACTTCAACTAGATATTAGACAATAGTGACAAACCCAACAGGAATGGTCAAACTGAAAAGGCTGCCTAAAGATGTTGTTACTCATTGTGGTTTTTTAGATGTTCAAAAGAAATGCAATCGGTGTCCCTAGTTTAATACGTCTAAGAGGGTGAATACAATTTTTTGAAAGGCTTGATAAAGGCTGCTACAATCAATAATGGATAAGCATGTTTACTGAAACATGGATTAAAGCTTAGGTGATAGTAGCAGCTTAGTGTTCTTATATGTATGGTTCAAAAGCTTTTTTATTTGTGCATAAAATTAAACAAGTGTAAAAAGAATTCAAAAATTGGAATAAGGAATAGTTTGGTGACATCCAACAAAAGATTAATGAATTGAAAAGCACCTTGCAATCCTTACTAACTAACAACTAGATACTAAGCTTGGAGATTGAATCAAACATTAGAATGGAACTAGAGAATGTATTGTAGAAGGAAGAAACTTTTTTAGGTACAAAGGGCAAAATAGTTATGGAATATAAAAGGGGAAAGAAACAAAAATATTTTTCATCTAGTAGTTAAAAATCGAAGAGCTAGGAATTTATTTATGGTATTAACCACCACCAGAATGGCTTAGTGGAAGACCAAGAGGAAATCTACAAAATTGGGGAAATTTTCTTCACTCAGCTCTACACTAACTCTAGCAAAGCAACTACAGATGAAATTATATAAGTACCTGAAAAGATCAATATGCCTAACTTGCATAAGGGGCATAAAGATAATCTAGGAAAACATTTCATTACTTTTGAGATAAAGAATGCACTCTTTCATATAGGAGAAGATAAGACCCCAAAACTGGATGGGATTAATGCAAGATTTTATCAACATAACTAGCTTTTAGTGCAAAATGAGCTTATAGGCACGGTTTCCTGTTTCTGATCTCAAGACTATTTGCTCAAGGAATTACATCAAACATATATTACCTTGATTCTGAAGAATAATTACCCCAAAGAGTTTAAGGATTTTAGACCTATAAGCCTTTGCAATGTGGCTTACAAGGTGATCTCAAAGGTGTTGACAAATCAGCTTAAAATGATTATGGATGATATTATTCTGCCATTCCAAAATGCTTTTTATAAGGGGGAGACAAATTCAAGACAATATAATGTTAGTGGGTGAAATTTTGGAACAGATGAGGAAAATGAAGGATAAGAAATATTACTGGGTTATTCTTAAAGTAGACATCCATAAGGCTTATGATAGAATATCCTAGCCCTTTTTAGAAGAGGTTTTGGTTTACATGGGATTTTCACTTCTATGGTGCACTATGATTATGTAATGCATATCAACTATTATAAATGGGTCCTAAGAAAAAAAACATCCTTTTTCTCCAATTCTTCCAAAATGTGGGTTGAGGCAAGGAGATTCAATATCTCCTTAGATATTTTTGGGGTAAGATTAATGTACTCTATCATATGCTAATACATAAGAAGCAGGAAGGTGAGTTAAAAGGAATTAAATTAGGGAAAAGTTTGATGATTAATCACCTGCTTTATGCTGATGATTTGATGATGTTCTTCAAAGAAAACATTCAAACATGCAGCAATATCAAGCAAATTCTAGAAGATTTTGGTGCTCTAACAAGTTTGTTTATAAACCTTGATAAGTATGAAATTGTATATAGTAATAACAACTAATAGATTTCGACGGATGATGTCCAAATCTCTAAAAATTAGAGACTTAAGGTTTACGAAGATATTTGGGAGTTAGGCTATTACATGAGACAATAAATTAAGAAAGACAAAATGAACTGGTTAAAAATTTAAGAAATATTAGAAAATAAACTTGAACCTTGGAAGGCCTAACTCATGTCACAAGCGACTAAGGGTATGTTAATTAAATCAATCCTGACTTCATCTTTGGTTTATGAAGATCTCTAAAAGATGGTTCTGCTAGATGTGATAAGGTGATTAGGAGTTTTTGGTGGGGATAATATGCCAAAAAAAAGTCGCTTAAACATAATTGTTTCGAAAAGTGTATGCAAGCCAACTTGGGAAGGAGGTTTTGGTTTTAAAGATATTGGAAGTTTTAATGAAGTACTTTTAGCAAAGCATTTTTCAAGGATATTAACTCAAACAAACTTTTTTGTTAGGAAAGCTATGCACAAATGCTACAAGAAATAGGAGAGTTAGAATATGGATGGGAGTATAGAGGTAAAAAAAGAGCTGATTAAAAGGCCAGGCGCTTTTAGCATATGGAAGGATATTCAATCATGGATACAAAATTCATTGATCCTAACATAGAATAGAGGATAAGACAAGGGAATGAAATTAATCTAAAGGATTTCATATGGATTAGAGAAGAAAGGGAGTCTCATAATCAACATGTTGATTTCTTAATTAATAAAGCCAATTAGATTTGGAACATATAGATAGTTTGAAAAATATGCCAAAATCAACAATGAGAGAAAATTATGCATATTCCTCTATTTAAAATGGGTGCCCCGAATAAGATATGTTGTAAGTTAAACTCTTAAGAAGAGTATACAGAAAAAAAATGGGTAAAAGTTTTTAACAAGAGAATATTTACAAAATGGGGAAACCCAAAATGCAATATGGAAAGCCCCTATCATACCTAAGGTGTCGCTATTTTTATGGAAGTTACTCAATAATGGATAACCTACTAAGGAGGAGTTAAATAAAAGAGGTATTCAGATAGACTTTACTTGTGTGTTACGCGAAGAAGCTTTAGAATCAATTAATCATCTATTCCTTGAATGCGTCTTTACTAGGGCAATTTGGTTTGCAACAACTCCTACCCTTAAAACAAACCGTATCACTATCTCTAGTATTGTGGAATGGATGAAGACCTTGTTAACTAATTTGAAAAATAATATACAAAATTATTAATTCACAATGCTACTATAAATTGCATCATACACTGTCGGCTAATCTAGTTCGATAGAAATTAGAAAATTTGTTATGAACATGAGTGGCACTCATCACAGGTATTAGAGTATAGTCATAGAGTAGTTGTTGGCATTACATTTACATCTGTTTGTACACATGGCTTTAGATCAGCCACTTGCTGAAGCTTTATATAGCTGTGCTATAAACATTTTGATAGTAATATACAAAAGCTACGAAACATTTAACAATTAATTATTTCTCTCTCATGCTCTATCCTCTTCTACACTATTTCTCTAAAGCTAGGTTACAATGTAGATTCTTTCATGGTATCAAAGTGCTTGGTTCGTAAGCAGCATATATGGTTTTAAGCTCCTCGTCCTCCTCTAGCAAATTTGTTCCAATTAATTTCTCAACACCAGTTTCATCTAGGCTAGATGATACAAATTTTTTTCCATGGAAACATCAGGTCCTTTCCATAATCAGAGGCTATAATTTGCAATCACATATCCAAGGTAAATCTCCACCAAAGTTTTCTTTAGAACAAGATGAGATTTGTGGAAAATATGACTAGAAATATCTCAATTGGGAACAGCAATGTTAGCTATTGGTCTCGTGGCTTTTGGCCTCTATCTCAAAGAGTATGACAAGAAGAATGGTTGATTGTGATTCTTTATATCAGATTTGGACAAAGCTAAAACTTATTTTGCATCTCATACTCGTGCAAAAATAAACCAAATTCATCAATAATTATGCACTACAAAGAAAAGTACTCTCTCTGTAACTAAGTACTTATTAAAGGTTAAACGATTGATAGATATGTTAGCTTTAGTTGGTGCACTGATTGAACCAACTGAAGCTATATATCGTAGATGACATTACTTCCGTTACTTCACGGCTTTAATGGTCTAAGTGAGGAGTACAATGGTTTTATTACTTCCGTTATTTCACGGCTTGATCTATATATTGTAGATGATATTGAGGCTTTTCTTACGGCTCAAGAAGAGAAACTTGAGAAGTTTAAGTAGGAACTTGATTCAAATATATTACAAGCTAATGTTGTTTAGCAACAAACTCTGTCTAAAAGAGGTGTTCTTCGTCAGCCTCTATATTTTAATCATTCTTCTACAACAAATGCTCTTGGTAGAGGTGGTTTTTCTAGTAAAGATTTTGGGCGAAATTTTCAAAATTTTAAAGGTAAATATCGAGCTGAATTTTCTCACGAAAGAAGTAACAGAGGTGGTAGATTTTTATGGGGTGAGAGGCCACAGTGTCAAGTATGTGGCAAGGTTGGACATATAGCATCTTACAGGTATCATCAATATAATCAAGCATATAGTGTTGACTATTTCCAGCAAAATTATTCTACAAATCAAGAATTTAAATCCTCAAATCTTATTAGTGTTATGTTGGCAGTACCTGAGGTGATATATGACCCAGAGTGGTATCCTGATTCGGGTGTCACAAACTATGTGACAACTAATGTTGATAATCTTAAACAGAAGGCTAGTTACAATGGTGGTGTGCAACTTCATATGGGCGATGGTGCAAGTTTTCAAATTATGAACATTGGAAAGTCTAAATTTGTTTTTAATTCAAATCCATCTATTATCGTCTTGTTAAATAAAATGTTACATGTTCCAAATATTACAAAAAATCGAATTACTGTCTCCAAATTTGCTTTGGTAATAATGTCTTTTTTGAGTTCCATGTTGACACTTTTTTTGTAAAATCTTAGGTGACTCATCAAATTTTACTACAAGTTCACTTAGAGATGGCTTGTATGTTTTTGACAACATTAAGCTTCTTCCATCTGTTGATACTAAAAATTTTGTCTCTTCTAATATTGATTAATGTTTTATTTGCAATCTATCTTCTAGTTATAATTCTGAGTCAAATATTTTGTTGTGGCATTATAGATTGCGACATCATTCCCCTATTACTGTAAGCAAAGTTCTACATTCATGTAATATTCCTATAGTTAATAAAACATTCTCACTACAAGAAATTAGTTTTTCTGTGGCAACCTTTCAGTGGCGACCCAAAAAAGTCGCCACTGAAAGGTTATTTTTAGTGGTGACTCACAGAAGTTGCCACTGAAAGGTCCACTTTTTAGTGGCGACTTTACTGTGTCGCCGCTGAAAAGTAATCTTTTAGTGGCGACTTCTGTGAGTCGCCACTAAAAGATCCATTTTTAGTGGCGACTTAGAGAAGTCGCCACCAAAAGTTGATTATTTTTGTTCAATGGCGACCTATGGTCGCCACTGAAAGTTAAAACTTGACTTTTTTTAACACATTTGACTAAATTATATTTGTAGTGAAAATAAATTTTAATTATGTAAAAAATGTGTTAAATATTAATTGATAAAATAAATTTAAATTTATTTAACATAAGTTGATTTTTAGTTAAATATAAAATTGATAAAATAAAATTTTTAAAATCAAGTTAAAAATGTATATATCTTTGAAAAATGGTAAATTTTTGTTATTATTATTAAATAAATTAAAAAAATGTAAAAGAAAAAATAATTAAAATACACCAATAAGTCTAAAAATTAAATATGGTTTAAATAATTATCACAACTATTATATATCTAAATAAAATTATCTAAAAGAAAAATAAAATAAACTAATAAGAAATTTTAGAAGTAAAATTAATTATATATATATATATAAGTAAAATAATAAAAATGAAAAAAAAATTAAAACAAATTAAGGCTTGCCATCTTATTTTTTCCGATATAAGCCTTGGATATAAGCAAATTCTGCCCATCTTAAAGCAAAGCCTGGCCCTCGAATCCACTTAGCCTCACTTGCACGTAGACCTTCATTTGACCCTCCCTCACTTGCCCCTCACTTGGACGTAGCCTCTCTCGGATACACTAAACAACAGAAAGATTGAACCCCTGGGATCCACTTAGGGTGTGTTTGGATTGGCGGTGGAAAGCTCCAAAAGCCCGTTTCCACTGGGATTTTGCCAGAAGCAACAAAATGTTACTTTTGCAAATTGCCCCAAAATCACGTTTGCGTTGGGAAAAAAGCCAATCCAAACACACACTTAGCCTCTCTCGGATACACAGATATTTTGCAGTTCAACCCCGCGAAGAAGCTCCCAGAACTTTGTTTTCCCGCGAACAAAACCCAACCTCAACCTAAACCCCTCTCGGATAACTGAACCTTCTCGGATGCATTTCCCTGTTGCTCAACCCCGCAAAAAAGCTCTCAAAAATTTATTTTCCCTGTTGCTCAACCTCGTGAAGAAGGCCCCTGAATTTGTGAGGTGGAATACCGAAGAATTGAGAAGGAAGGGAGAGGGGGGAATAGCTTCTCTGTTAGTCAAAAAAGTAAGAAGCTTCATCTTTTAATTTTTACATATACTTCAAACAAAAGGAATTTCAGGATATTTTAGCTATTTACTCACTTATTTATACCATTCATTTTTCATGCTTGTAAGATTTTTTTAATAAAATTTCTATCATTACAAAAATTTATCGATTAAGTTAGCTTATGACGCAATATTTTCCATAATGATTGTGGTAGAAATGGGCATTTCCCCCACATTAGTTTGATCCCAAATCAAGTATTTTTTCACATTCCCTCACTCTACCCTGATAAAATCTCCTCGGACTACAAGCTTAGATCACATGCTCAAACAATCACCCTACTAGCTCCTTTCATTGTTGACCAATAGCTACTTCTGTCAAATAGCTCTCCCAAAAAGAATATTTTGCCAGCATTTCTTCTAATAGTCCCAGACGATCTTGTTCTGATACTATCTGTAAAATAAAGCAAGTGAAAAGAATAAAAGCGTTTTATTACAGTAATTTAATGTTTATTCTTTTACTTTATCATCTGAGACAGAATGAACAATTTTTTTTTCCTAATTTCACTAAAGCAATGACTATCTACAGATATTGTCGTGTCTTGAACGGTGTTCTTCAAATTTAAAAAGTAAGTTAACCGTCAACCATTTTTATCTTCTGCCCAAACACTTCAAGGTTAAGGTTTTCTCGCTTTAATGGTAACCAAGCTCTAGAAATTAATGGTGTAGCTATTGTGAGCTTTGGAAATGTTTCAACTGCGCAAAGGAAGGAAGCTGCGGAATTGGGTGCATCCTGCTTCTCCTGGGGAGAGTTCCTCCAATTGGTATGATGTTAAACCTGTTTTTCAATTGCCTGCTGATGTTAAACCTTAAACCACTTTCTCAGATATTTTTCTAACATTTCATTCATGTATCTTCCTTTCTCTAGGGAAGTTTGGATTGGGATCTACCATCAAAAAAGAAGACTAACATCTGCGCAATAATGTACACAAGTGGAACAATTGGAGAACCCAAAGGTGTTATAATTAAGAACGAGGCTTTCATGGCTGAAGTGTTGTCTATTGATCAAATACTTTTGTTAACAGACAGAACGGTAAGATAACCATTCATTGCTACATTTTTAGCTCTAGCAACCTCTGCCACTTCGCTCTTTCTCTGACTAATGTTGATACATTTCAAATGGATTCTTAGGGGAATCATAATTATGTTTTGATATGTTCTATTCTTTTTGTATATATAAATTTGTGGGAGTTATACTAGATAATTAAGATCTTCAAGTTCATTACTTTCAACTTAATTTTTATAGAAGCATATGCTCACGGCTTTGTTATCATTCATTGTAACATAGTCTTCAGCATGATGCTTATCTTGATAAGGCTAGGACTGAATATGTGTGGCAATTAAATCAACAGTAGTGTCAATATCAATAAATCTTCTTTTATCATGCATTTCGGCTAGAGAATATCTTATTTATCTTTGTCACAGTGATTTAATGAGGTTTTCTTGTATGATGCCAATGCTCATCAGTTTCCTCAGTGATGCATGTTAATTCTATTAATAATGTTTCAGATTAAGATAATGACTGACGAGTTGCAAGATACGGTTGAGTTTGTCATCTTTTTGTAATGCTAAAGTGCTGACCAAAAATATGTGCCATTTGTAGGGAACAGAAGATGTATACTTCTTTTTTCTTCCTCTAGCTCATGTATATAACCAGATAATAGAGAGCTATTACATCTATAAGGGCTCCTCAATAGGATTTTGGCAAGGCATAAGATTTGAATTCAAACTTTCCAATTAATTTATGGTTCATTCTTTCAGTGTTCTCTATCTTTTCTGCTCTGTTTTAGTCTTCATTAGGAATTCTTCATGTTAATTCTTACAGGATGTTAGGTTCTTAATGGAAGATGTTCAGGCACTTAAACCAACTATATTTTGTGGTGTTCCCAGAGTTTATGACCGTGTTTACACTGGTAAGAAAATAATACTCTCTATGCTCTTCCATGGTTGAAACCATCTTATCTAAATTATTGTTCTAAGCATTGACTTTGAGCTTTTTGAGTGAAGGTATCATTAGTAAAATTTCATCTGGAGGAGCACTGCAGAGTACATTGTTTCATTATGCATATAACTAGTATGTTCTCCCATTAAACTCTTTATTGTTTTAAGTTTTCTATTCTAGTGTGAATTAATCTGGGATCTACCGACAGCAAGCTGAGATATCTGGAGAAGGGACTTCCACAAGACAAAGCAGCACCTTTGTTTGACAGGCTTGTGTTTGAAAATGTCTTCCACATTTATCCTTACGAGTTCTATTCAGAAATTGTTGTTTGAATTCTAAATATTGGTTTTATTTATAGATATAACAAGCATTAGGTGGACGAGTTCGAATCCTGTTGTCTGGAGCTGCACCTCTACCTAGCCATGTGGAGGAGTTTTTAAGGGTCACAATTGGATCTACATTATCACAAGGATATGGTATTGTACATGAATCTTCTGCTTTAAGGGATTTTTTTTACAAAAAATTCATAATGAATTTTCAATAAGGAAGTTTTCTACAGTTTAAGGAATTAAGAGCACATTTTGAATGCTATCATCTCTTGTGTGAAATGGTTCCATCTTAAGAACTGCCCTTGCATTGTGCCATTAGCATTTAAATGCTTGCACATCACCTTTAATCTCTCTTCTATTCCTTGATTTCTTGATTTTTCTTCACAAGTCTATTCGAGTAGAAACATGTTTAATTGATCAAATTATGTGTATTTTTTGTGTAATTAAGTCGTACTAATTTATTATTATTTTGACATGATAGGTCTTACCGAAAGTTGTGGCGGGTGTTTCGCAACAATAGGAGACGTGTTTTCAATGATGGGAATAGTTGGTGTGCCTATGACAACCATTGAAGCCAGGCTTGAATCTGTGCCAGAGATGGGATATGATGCAGTTTCCAGTCAACCTCGTGGAGAAATTTTCCTAAGAGGAAATACCTTGTTCTCTGGTTACCACAAGCGCCAAGATCTAACTGAGGAGGTCTTAGTTGATGGGTGGTTCCATACAGGTAAAACTCAATAGAATTAGGGACTGAAACTAGATCCACAAAGTCAATGAAGAATTTAAGCATTCTTCATCAAAATTTAATTCTCAATTTAATTGCTTTAGCATCACTCAGTAATATTTTATTGGGCTTTGGGTTTGAGTAGTTTTATTTGGGCCGAGATGGACTTGAATATAAAAAAGTAATTTAGGCAACGCTGAAATTATTTTATTCAAAAAGCTTGGTCTGTGATTTGGTCTATTTTTTTGTTTGGCACCTGGCTTGAACAAACTAGTGAAATTGCTACTAGATAGAATGACAGGCATTTGAAAAAAAAATTGACAATCTGAGTTTCCTTGAAAGTTTGATATGCTTAAAGTGGTTTAGGAACGTTTTATTATTTTGTCTCTGGTTGGTAGTTGGTTGTTTGATTATAGCCAAGTAACATGGACATTTGGGTGTCAAAATCCATAAGCAGTGGAGATTACCACCAAAAAGAAGATTTTGCATTCTTTAAATGTGTGTTTTCTTGTTGAACTAGACAAAATAGATGGACTGGAATCTAGCATTATTTAACTTCCATATCATGGGATTGTGATTTTCATAATTTTTTAAAACCACAAGGGAAAGGAAAAGGAAAATTATTGAGCAATGTTGTATATGTTTCTCCATGAATGCCACTTGCAACCAGGGAGATATGAAACTATTTTGATTATATCAACTTAATTGGAATGAAGATGGACAAGCATTTTTTTTGGGACTTACATCATATAATTCATACTGTTGCAACTCAACCAATTGTTTCAGGTAGCTCAAAAATGCCAGAGTACATTTACTAAAAATGGATCTGATGGGCTTTCTCAGCAAGACTTGCAGACAAACATCAATATGTGAGTAGCATTGGTGTCTTGTAAATTCTTTTGCTCAGATATCCTGTTTTCATAGTTGATTGTGTGCTATATGTAATATTAAAGTTGTAGTCTAATATAAATCAGTCCCTTTGGTGTCTAGATAGTCTAGAAATGGAACCACAAAATAAAAGAAGGTAAAACGTGTTTATCATTATATTCTTACCAGAAAAGAAAACAAAAAGATCTTAGTTGAATATGGGTGCTCCTTTATTTAGATCCTTTCTTTGACTCTGGCTCTTTGACGTATTATGTATCTTAGTAGTAGCATATTTGAGTCTTCTTATCAGAGCCTGCTGTAATGATTGACAGATATTTGAGGTTGTGAATAGCATGAAAGATCTTATAGACTTCTGCCGAGAGCAAAAAGTTGGGCCAACTGGTATGCTTATCATATAATTTGATTGTATATATATTTTTTATCACTGGCACTCCACTATCCTGCATAAATACGCTGGTGCATGCAACTTACTTTACTGATGCATCAAGGTAGCTTCTAAGCTATAAGTATTGCAGGCATAATAGAAATAGATGTGGCTGATGGGGCAGGAAAATTTTTATATTGAAAACATTTTTTCTTTAAGGAAGAAGAGATGGTGCAAGCAAATTTTTATGCTTTTTTCTGATATAGACAAAAATCATAGAGATATAAAGTGCTACTAAAATAGAAATAGATGTGGCTGATGGAATGGTGATATTGTATGGACATAATAGTCTTAGACATCTTTGCCTTTTATTAAGCACTAGGGTGGACTCAATTAAAGCTTTCATTAAATGTTGAGACATTGCATAAAATTATTTTTCCTTCTTAATTAGTTTATTTAATTTTGTTGTATGTGAGTGATAAGAGTCAAATTATTGTATTTTTGTTATGATTTAAATGTTGATATTTGTGTGAAAATTGTGTTTATTTGATTATTTAATCCACAAATGTCATTTCACAGGTATTTCGTGTTTAAAGTGCAATTTCAGATAAAATTATAATTTTGGAGAAGTTTGAGACAAATTTCAATAAAAAAGACAGTTTCAAAATTTGGAATTCCTGCCGCCGGCGAGAATATTCTCACCGTCGGCGAAAATATTCCAGAGAGCACGAGATTTGGCAGATGCAAACCTCGCCGCCGGCGATATACCTTTCGCCGCCGGCGAGAATATTCGAGCCGTCGGCGAAAACATTCCAGAGAGCACGAGTTTTGGCGAATGCAAACCTCGCCGCCTGCCAAATGCATTTCGCAGCCGGCGCGATACCTTTAGCTGTTAGCCAAATTCATCTCGCCACCGGCGAGAACTTGAGATCCAAATCTCGCTGCGGCGAGAATAATTTAGCCGCCGGCGAGTTTCGTCCGAAAACACATTTTTTATGTTGTTTTGTTCCAAAATTGCCCCCAAAACCTTAGATCTATATATTCCATAAGATACAGAAAGAGGGGACGACGGAGAGGACTAGGGCTGAGGCATTTTTGGAGGAGAAAAAGCAATTTTGGAGAGAAAGTTTGGAGAATCTTGAAGGATTATCACCATTGTTGCTGCCAAGTGTTCATCTCCAAGAGTTCTTCATCTCTTCTCCTTAACTTTCATTTTCTACAGTTTATTCCGATTTTGTATTCATGGATTCAGTTGAGATAATATTTGTTATTATTTCCATTATGAACTAATTCATTTTTGCTAAGGCTATGATGTAGTTGAATCAAGAAAATTTGATTTCTGTTGTTATTGTTATATGAGTTCATTGTTTTCAAGTTGAGTATTTATTTCCATGCTTAATGCTTTTAAATTTTTGGCCAAGATTTAGATGATTTGTTGCATTATATTGAGACCGAGAGGAGATATGTAATGAATGCTTCTTGTGATAAATACCGTATGTTGAATGCGAGTGTGAGACCTAATGCATGATGTATATGGTTATTCTAGAAATTCCATAAATCGTAATGTGCTTGTTTGTGATTAAATCTTCATAGAAATATAGTTGGTTTTCATAGATAAGTAATTCTAATATAACTCGAGAGAGAGTATTAGATAAATTTGAGTTTTTTAACCATCACTTTTAGCTTTGATTCTCATATAACATGACTTGAAATCGGATTGAATTGATTTAGCGAAATCAAATGCCTTAGCGTTTTTAATCATTTGTGAACAACATTCAATTGTGTTATTTGCATTTATTTTTAAGTTAATTTGCCTCTTAAACAATTTCAACAATTGGGTTTTCAAATAAAATTAGGATTAGTCAATTTCGGTACTTAGTAACGCCATTCCTTATGGGTTCGATATATGTACTTTTATACACTTTATTACTTGAACGATTTGTGCACTTGCAAAAATACGCATCAAGTTTTTGGCGCTGTTGCCGGAGAATGGTTTGATTTTATTAATATCGATACTACCTAATCTTAGTTTTAATTTGAAGTTAATTTGCTTTATCATTTATTCATCTTTAATTTTGTTTTAAATTGAGTTTGTTGAGTTGTGTTAGTTGTTTGTTCATTTAAAGTTGTTGCTGCTAGTTTGCATTATTTATTGTAGTCATTTCTTGCAATTTTTCAGTTTGTTTATTTTGCTCTTTTATTTTATTTATCATAAAAAAAGGGGTAACTTTGTGTTGTTTGAGTGCTTGTTGATTTTTAGGTTGTAGAATTTTTGTATGTGACGTACAAGAAGCCTTAACCTTCTTCCATTTGATCCAGAGATTGAGCGAACATATAGGCGTCTAAACCGAGAGAGAAGGCGTTCAACCTCAGCTCCTAATAGACAATCAGCCATGGATCCACCATTTGTCGAGGGGGGTAGAAATCATAGAGCTTTGAGGGATTATGCTACACCTAATGTTGCTGGAACCACTTCGGGTATAAGGAGGCCAATTGTTCAAGCCAATAACTTTGAGATAAAACTATCCTTTATCCAAATGGTTCGATCAAATCAGTTTGGTTGAACCAGAGATTGAGCGAACATATAGGCGTCTAAACCGAGAGAGAAGGCGTTCAACCTCAGCTCCTAATAGACAATCAGCCATGGATCCACCATTTGTCGAGGGGGTGGAAATCATAGAGCTTTGAGGGATTATGCTACGCCTAATGTTGCTGGAACCACTTCAAGTATAAGGAGGCCAATTGTTCAAGCCAATAACTTTGAGATAAAACCATCCTTTATCCAAATGGTTCAATCAAATCAGTTTGGGGGAATATCAAAGGATGATCCAAATGCACATATTGCTTACTTTCTGGAGGTGCGTGATCTTTACAAGATAAATGGTGTGTTTGAAGATGTTGTAAGATTAAGGGTTTTTCCTTTTTCACTTCGGGATAAAGCCAAGGAGTGGCTAAACTCATTACCATTGGGATCAATTACAACATGGAATGAGTTGGTTCAAAATTTCTTGTCCAAATTCTTTCCTCTTGCTAAGATGGCAAAATTGCGGAATGAAATCACATCTTTTACACAGTATGACCAAGAATTATTGTATGAAGCTTGGGAGAGATTCAAAGAAATGTTAAGGAAGTGCCCACATCATGGTATACCGATTTGGCTGCAAGTCTCTACATTTTATAATGGATTGGTTTCAAACTATCAGGCAATGATTGATACTGCAACTGGAGGGTCTTTAATGGGAAAAACACTGGAGGATGCTCATGAGTTGTTAGAGATTATGGCAGAAAACAACAATCAGTGGCATTTAGAGCGGGTAACTGCAAAAAGACCAGCAACAGTGCATGAAATTGATTCAATGAATGCTTTGTCGGCTCAAGTTGTTGCTCTTTCAAGAAAGATGGATTCTTTGTCATTCAAGTTTGAATCCAAACCAACTACAGAATGTGATTTATGTGGTGGAAATCATGCTAGTATCGAGTGCCAAGTTGGAAATCCATTTGCTTCACCAAATGCTGAGCAAGCCAATTATGTTTCAAATTTCCAAAGACCTCAACATAACCCATATTCGAACACCTACAATCCAAGTTGGAGGAATCATCCAAATTTGTCATAGGGAAATAACCAAGGGGGATTTTGGGGAAATTCATTGAGGAGTCAAGAACAAATTTCAGAAATCAAGAGGCAATCAACAGGGACATCCAAAACCAACTGGGGCAGCTTTCGAAGCAGATTGCAGAAAGGTCTCAAGGATCATTGCCAAGTGACACAATAAATCCCAAAGAACATGCAAAGGCAATCACATTGAGAAGTGGTAAAGAACTTGAATGGCAGAGGAAATCGAAGAAAAAGATGGAAGAATCTAAAGAAAGGCCATCAACATCCTAAGATGTTAAACCTTCCCCAAATGCAAAATATGAGCCTCCTATCCCATATCCTCAAAGATTGCATAAGAAAAAGTTTGATAATCAATTTGGTAAATTTCTGGAAATTTTTAAGAAATTGTATATTAACATTCCTTTTGCAGAGATGTTGGAACAAATGCCCAAGTATGCAAAATTTATGAAGGAAATTCTATCAGAGAAGAGGAAGCTGGGAGATTATGAAACTGTCATGCTAAATGAGGAGTGCAGTGCAGTTCTTCAAAGAAAACTGCCACAGAAATTGAAAGACCCAGGGAGTTTTACTATACCTTGTACTATAGGAAGTTATAATTTTGATAAAGTTCTATGTGATTTAGGAGCAAGCATTAATTTGATGCCACTTTCTGTTTTCAGGAAACTAGGCCTGGGAGAAGTGAAGCTTACTTCAATTTCTCTACAATTAGCGGATCAATCGGTGAAATATCCTCGAGGGGTAATTGAGGATGTTTTAATTAAAGTTGACAAATGTATTTTTCCTACAGATTTTGTGGTGCTTGACATGGAGGAAGATAGAGAGATATCGTTGATACTAGGGAGACCGTTCCTTGCAACTGGAAGAACATTGATTGATGTTTAGCAAGGAAAACTTATTCTAAGGGTGCAAGATGAACAAGTGACTTTCGATGTTTTTGAAGCAATGAAATTTCCGAGTGAGGTACATTAACACTCTTGACAGGTTAATCTCGTAAACGTTTGAGGAGAGAGCTCCATTGCTTCCACTAGAAGCTTGCCTTGTGAAATCTGCAACAGTTGAGGAGGAAGATGAGGGAGTGTGACAATATTCAGAATTACTGGCAGCACTTGATGAATATTTGTTCAGTGATAAAACATTCAAGGAGTTGGGAACAAATGAAACTCCAACCTCAGTGGTAAAGAAGGAAGCCAACAAGATTGAGTTAAAGCCACTGCCATCCCATCTAAGGTATGCATATCTTGAAGACTTTGAATTTTTTCCTGTTATTATTAACAATTCTTTGAATGATGAAGAGGAAAACAAGCTATTAGGAGTTCTTCGGACTCACAAAGCAGCAATTGGATGGATAATGGCGGACATCAAGGGGATTAGCAACTCTGTTTGCATGCATAAAATCTTGATGAATGAGGATTACAAGCCCACAATTCAGCCACAAAGGCGCTTAAACCCAACAATGCAAGAAGTGGTCAAGGCTGAGGTGATTAAGCTTTTGGATGCCGGGGTAATTTATCCAATTTTAGATAGTGCTTGGGTAAGCCCAATTCATTATGTACCAAAGAAAGGAGGAATCACAGTTGTAGAAAATGAAAACAATGAGCTTATTCCAACAAGGACAGTGACTGGGTGGAGAGTGTGTATTGATTACCGAAAGTTGAACGACGCTACCCGAAAAGATCATTTTCCTTTGCCATTTATTGATCAGATGTTGGAAAGATTGGCTGGACATGCTTATTATTGTTTTCTGGATGGATATTCGGGCTACAACCAAATTGCAATTGCACCAGAGGATCAAGATAAGACAACATTTACATGCCCTTATGGTACTTTTGTATACAGAAGGATGCCATTCGGTCTATGTAATGCACCTGCAACTTTCCAAAGATGCATGATAGCAATTTTCTCTAATATGGTAAAAAAGTTTATTGAGGTTTTTATGGATGATTTTTCTATTTTTGGCCATTCTTTTGATAATTGCTTACATAATCTCTCTTTAGTCTTGCAGCGTTGTAAAGACACAAATTTAGTGTTAAATTGGGAGAAATGTCACTTCATGGTTCAAGAAGGAATTGTTCTTGGCCATCAGATTTCAGCAAAGGGAATATAAGTGGACCGTGCAAAGGTGGAAGTGATCGAAAAATTACCACCTCCAACAACTGTAAAGGGCGTTAGAAGTTTCTTGGGACATGCTGGGTTTTATAGAATATTTAATAAAGATTTTTCAAAAATAACAAAACCTCTTTGCAGTTTGTTAGTTAAAAATGCACAGTTTGATTTCTCTTCTGATTGTTTACAGGCTTTTAACCTTTTGAAGGAAAAGCTCACTTCTGCCCCTATAATTTGTGCACCGGATTGGAGTCTTCCATTTGAGGTAATGTGTGATGCTAGTGACTATGCTATAGGTGCTGTTTTGGGTCAAAGGAAGAATAAGTTGTTGCATGTGATTTATTATGCAAGCAGGACATTGACAGATGCACAACTTAATTATGCAACAACTGAGAAAGAGCTTTTGGCAGTAGTTTTTGCATTTGATAAGTTTAGATCTTATTTAATTGGGTCTAAAATCATTGTTTATACTGATCATTCTGCTCTTAAGTATTTGCTAGCCAAGAAAGATGCCAAACCACGATTACTAAGATGAATTCTTCTCTTGCAAAAATTTGACTTAGAAATCTGGGACAAAAATGGGACCGAAAATTTGGTTGCTGACCATTTGTCCAGGTTGGAGGAAGATTACCTTGAGGTTGAAGAACAAATTAATGAAACATTTCCTGATGAGCAATTGTTTGCTATCCGAATGGCTCTATGGTTTGCTGATTATGCAAATTATTTGGTCAAGAAAATTTTACCTCCTGACATGTCTTATCAACAAAGAAAGAAATTCTTTTCTGATTTGAAACATTATTTTTGGGATGAACTTGTATAAAAATTGTGCATATCAAATCATTAGAAAATGTGTGTCGAGTGAAGAAATGGAAAGCATTCTTCGTCATTGCCATTCGAAGGAAGTTGGAGGACATTTTGGTGGAACAAAAACTGCAGCAAAAGTTTTGCAATTCGGATTTTATTGGCCTTCATTGTTTAAAGATGTTTTCAAGTTTGTTTTAATGTGTGATGATTGCCAAAGGAGCGGCAATATTTCACGAAGACATGAAATGCCCTTAAATAATATTTTGATAATTGATTTATTTGATGTTTGGAGTATTGATTTTATGGGGCCTTTTCCTTCATCTCATTCTAATAAATACATACTTGTTGGTGTAGATTATGTTTCTAAATGGGTAGAAGCAGTTGCCTTGCCTACCAATGATGCTAGGGTTGTGATCAATTTCCTCAAGAAGAACATATTTTCTAGATTTGGCACACCTAGAGCAATTGTAAGTGATGGAGGTAAGCATTTTTGCAATAACCAATTTGAAACTTTGTTGCAAAAGTATGGAGTAACACACCGGATAGCAACACCTTACCATCCTCAAACTAGTGGACAAGTTGAAGTGTCAAACCGAGAGTTAAAGAGGATCCTTGAAAAGATCGTAAATAACTCATGCAAGGATTGGTCAAGGAAACTAGATGATGCACTTTGGGCCTATAGGACAGCTTTCAAGACACGTATCGACATGTCTCCATACCGATTGGTGTATGGAAAAGCTTGTCACCTTCTAGTTGAATTGAAACATCGGACATATTGGGCAATTAAAATTTTGAATTTTGATCTTAAGGCAACAGGTGAAAAGAGGGTGTTGCAATTGAATGAGATGGATGAAATGAAGAATAATGCTTATGAGAATGCCTGAATATACAAGGACAAGACGAAGGTTTGGCATGATAAGCACATTTTAAGGAGAAACTTTGAGGAAGGACAGAAAGTGCTGCTTTATAATTCTCGTCTCATACTTTTTTCGGGAAAGCAGATCTCGCCGCGACGGGATTACTTTCGCCGCTGGCGAGAATCGCTTTAAAATGAATGTTTGCCGCGGCCAGGTTAGTTCTCACGCAATTTTTTTTCACTCTTCTCTCAAGTTTCTCCATTTTCTCTTATCCCAACTCCAAATCTTCATCACCCATCGTCATCAAACACCAAATCCATCACCATACACTTGTTTCATTCGGGATTTGCAGCGATATTCATCAGTTTTATACGCGATTTTGGGGCTATTTTGGGGCGTTTTGGAACGGATTTTGGGGTGTTTTGGAGCATAAATTTTAGCATATTGGAGCTTGATTTTCCTCTAACAAGTGAGTAATTTTGGTACAAAGTTTTGTTTATTAGCATTTCTCGTAGATTGTAAGAGATTGTTAGAGGATAAATTGGATTGTGGAAGATGAATTGGAAGCTAGGGTTTTGAATTTAAATTTGATGTGGCAATTTGGGGCTTTTTGAAATTGAGGATATTTTGGTTAAATTGCTTCCATTCTTGCTTTGATTTCTGATATATTGAGGCATTGTGATATTGTGAATTGTTTGGATTAAAGTTATATTGTGAAAATGCCTAAGAAGACCAGAGCCCAGAGGACTCGTACCTCTTCATTTGACAGGAGTTTGTTTATTTCCGAGTATGCTGCAAAGCATTTTGAGGAAAAGGTTGTTAAGAGGGAAATCATACCTTAGAGGTGGTTTTCGATTGATTAGACTCTTTGTTAGGGTAATTATGTCCCACATCTTCAGGGTAGGAAGTGGGAGGTTTTCTGTCATCCTATTGAGGAGGGCTGCCTTTTTTTGGTAAGGGAATTCTATACTAATGCTCCAGAACGGGTGGATTATAAGGTTTTTGTGCGTGGAAAATGGGTACTCTTCGCCAAAGAAGTAATTAATAGCTATTACGGTTTGCCAACAAGAGGGGATGATGAGGATTTTCTCCGATTACTTTCAGATACTAACATAGCGACAGTTAGTGCTTCGGTCTGTAAGCCAGGCATAATATGGAAGATGTCAGGGGATGTGTATAAAAATTTCCCCCGAAGTGCTTTATTAGATGATGTGTGGCCCTGGTATGCTTTCATTTGTGCTAATTTATTGCCTACTACACACCTTAGTGATGTCATTAGAGAGCGGGCCATCCTACTTTATACCATTGTGTCTGGGGCCTCTATTGATGTTGGCAGGGTTATCTTTGATTATATCATGCAGAGTGCGAGGGCTGTATCTGGAGGCATTGGGTTTCCATCGTTGATCTCTGCTATCTGTGCAAACCAGGGAGTGATTTGGGATACAAATGAGGAAATTAGTGGTGTGATGAAGCTTGTTGATGGGCCAAAGCTTGCTGAGTTTTTAGGTATAGCATCGCTTCCCAAGAAACGTCATCATTCTATTGTCGGGGCTAGTGCGAGTTCCTCCCAGCCTAGGGTTGAGACTGCTGATCACTACTTGGGCAGGATTGAGCTTATTTTGGACTACCAGGGGAAGCATCTTGCTTATCAAAGTTAGTTACTCATACAATAGAGGAACTTCCAAACTGAGAGTACACAGTTGCTTCATGACTACCTTCAGAGGATGTCTCTACAGTTTGGGAGTGATATGAGTGATTATCCTGCAATGCCGACTTTCCCCCTATGCCTGAGGCACCTGTTTACATTGGGACCGAAGATGATGATGATGATGATGATGAGGATAAGGAGTGATGCTTTATTTTTCTTTCAATTGTTTTCAGTACTTCTTGTTATTTATTTTCGTATTTTCTGTTTAGTTTCTAATATTCATCTTGTGAATTTTTGTTGAGTGTTTTACTTTTTGTCACCTTTTTCTTTTTGTTTCTTTATGATTGACTTTCTTTTATTGTTAACCCCGTGATTTAACAAATTACTGTGACTGTGATGGTGCACCTAGCTCTCTTTCTCTTTGTGATGTCGATGGCCATTTACAATTTTTCTTTCTTACATTGAAGACAATGTAAGGTTTTGGTTGGGGGTGCGATAAATGATAAATTTTTTTCTTAACTTCATTTTTAGTAGTTTTGTTTGTGTGTTTATTTGTGTTTAATTTTGATTTTCCATTTATTTTTCTGCATTTTGATTTAATTTCTTTTATTGTCTTATTTTTTATTTATTTATTATTTTTTTCTTTCTCATTTGCATTTTACTTGTTTTAATTTGCACGTTGATGATAATAGTGTGATTGTGATAACACGTAGCTTTTAGAAGACATTAAATTTTGCTTCAGTTTAAAGATAACTTCAAATGTTGATTTTATTTAATTGGCGACTCTTTTGGTATGTGGTATGGCTTGGTTGATTAGTCTAAATGCTTAGAGAAATTTTATGTGCAAATTTTTCATGGACATTTTTGTGATATCAACAAACTCTAGAACTCATTTGAAAACCTTTTGAGGCGAAATAATTTGGAATTGCACTGTTTAGGATATGATGTAGGCCATTTTTGGATCGATTGTGCCATTTTAAGCCTACCTTGTTATCCTTATATCACTAGTTACCTCTTTGAGCCTATTTAAATATATTGTTAGCCTTATTTTTCTTTCTTTTTGCCTTCTATAATCTACCTTTTATTTAGCCAATATATATATATATATATATATATATATATATATATATATATATTTCCTACCTTATTTGTTAAAAGCACTTAATTTTGAACACAAACTTTTCAAGAGCAATTGGAGTAAGGATGGAATTAAAAAAAGCCTTCACATTCTAGTAAATAAAAGAGTGTTAGTGATGGATGTACTGAGGTGAAAGATTGAGGAAAAATTTTATTTATCTTTGGAAAAATGAGATATGATTGGAAGAAACAATTTGGGTTTAATGATGTTATTCTTTTACTTAATTGGTTGTGTTTAATTTAATAAGTTCTCTTATTTGTATTTTGACACTTCTCGTTCTTTCTTAACCAAATACCTAAACCTAACATTACAAGCCTCGTAAAGTCCTATTGATCCGAAGTGGTGTATTTTTCCTTCATTAGTGGAGAGAGGTTTGAAAAGTGAGCCTATGGAGTTTGAGATTTCACCTTTTTATTTGTGGATGTTGTGCATAATATTATCCAAACATTATGGCTATTGGTTTGTGGTTTGATGGATGTTTAAGAGTCAATAACAAAAGTGAAATTGGCATTTGAGATTTCTTAAAGCTTAGGTGACATTTAATTATTCTATGTGTTGTGTGTTATGTACAATTTTTTTGAGATATTTGTGCAAATTAATTGTTGTGTGATTTTATTGTTTTGAGTTAGGATAGTTTAGGGTAAGATGTTTGTGGGTATCATCACTGGAAGCCCTCACAAGACTATAACTCGTCTTACTAGGGCTGCCTAGGGGTTTAAAGGCTTATTGCATACGCTTAATGTAATTTTGTAAATAGAATAAATTTTCTTTGAATTTTTCTTTTAATGTCTCCTTTGAATTTATCCATAAATCGCTTTTCTTCCTAGAGACTAGCAAGAACCTGGTTGGGGTTATTGATAAGAGTTAAATTATTCCATTTTTGTTATGATTTAAATGTTGATATTTGTGTGGAAATTGTGTTTATTTGATTATTTAATCCACAAATGTCATTTCACGGGTATTTCGTGTTTAAAGTGCAATTTCAGGTAAAATTATAATTTTGGAGAAGTTTGGGACAAATTTCAATAAAAAAGACAGTTTCAAAATTTGGAATTCCCGCCGCCGACGAGAATATTCTCGCCGTCGACGAAAATCTTGCAGAAATGCAGGCGAAAATATTCCAGAGAGCACGAGATTTAGCAGATGCAAACCTTGCCGCCGGCGATATACCTTTCGCCGCCAGCAAGAATATTCGAGCCATCGACAAAAATATTCCAGAGAGCACGAGTTTTGGCAAATGCAAACCTCGCCGCCTGCCAAATGCATTTCACTGCCAGCGCGATACCTTTAGCCGCCGGCCAAATTCATCTCGCCGCAGGCGAGAACCTAAGATCCAAATCTCGCCGCGGCGAGAATAATTCATCCGCCGGCGAGTTTCGCCCGAAAACACATTTTTTATGTTGTTTTGTTCCAAAATTGCCCCCAAAACCCTAGATCTATATATACCATAAGATACAGAAAGAGGGGACGACGGAGAGGACTGGGGCTGAGGCATTTTTGGAGGAGAGAAAGCAATTTTGGAGAATCTTGAAGGATTATCACCATTGTTGCTGCCAAGTGTTCATCTCCAAGATTTCTTCATCTCTTCTCCTTAGCTTTCATTTTCTGCAGTTTATTCCGATTTTGTATTCATGGATTTAGTTGAGATAATGCTTGTTCTTATTTCCATTATGAACTAATTCATTTTTGCTAAGGCTATGATGTAGTTGAATCAAGAAAATCTGATTTCTGTTGTTATTGTTATATGAGTTCATTGTTTTCAAGTTGAGTATTTATTTCCATGCTTAATGCTTTTAAATTTCTGGCCAAGATTTAGATGATTTGTTGCATTATATTGAGATCGAGAGGATATGTGTAATGAATGCTTCTTGTGATAAATACCATATGTTGAATGCAAGTGTGAAACCTAATGCATGATGTATGTGGTTATTCTAGAAATTCCATAAATCGTAATGTGCTTGCTTGTGATTAAATCTTCATAGAAATATAGTTGGTTTTCATAGATAAGTAATTCTAATATAACTCGAGAGAGAGTATTAGATAAATTTGAGTTTTTCAACCATCACTTTTAGCTTTGATTCTCATATAACATGACTTGAAATCAGATTGAATTGATTTAGCGAAATCAAATGCCTTAACATTTTTAATCATTTGTGAACAACATTCAATTGTGTTATTTGCGTTTATTTTTTAGTTAATTTGTCTCTTAAACAATTTCAACAATTGGGTTTTCAAATAAAATTAGGATTAGTCAATTTCGGTACTTAGTAACGCCATTCCTTGTGAGTTCGATATCCGTACTTTTGTACACTTTATTACTTGAACGATTCGTGCACTTGCGAAAGTACGCATCAGTGAGCAGGGACAAATTATGGCAAATCTTAATGGTAGTGCTGCACCAAGCTCTACAACAAATACAATATCAACATCTCCAAGAGAATCACTGATTTAGTTGTATTTTGTCACTATTTTGTTATATGTGTTGCCTTTTATTAACTGATAATATATGCCACAAACACATGTTACATTGTATCACTTGAAAATGTTAAAATTAAATTTCACTTATGTTATATTGTATCTTTGATTCTTTAAGATTTTAAGTTTCTCAATGTGTCTGTTTGGAATTGGGTATACTTTGCATGAAATCCCTCTAATTCATCTTTTTGATATTTAAAATAGGCCAAATCAAATCTAAAAAAAAAATTATATAATAGTTTCAGCGACGACTCCAAGTCGCCACTACATGTAACATCTGCTTAAGAAAAAGATGTTATTCCCCAAAAGGAATTTGTAGCAATCTGATGTTTTTGTAACATCCCATAATTTTTATTTTTAAATAATAATTTTTTGATATAAAAAATATATTTTTATTTGTTTAAAAATAATTATATTCTGCTAAAAATAAGTCTATTTTTAATTAAAATAATTATTGTTTTGCTTGAAATAATTATATTGGTATTTAATGAATTTTTGTTGTATTTTTAGAAATATTCTTTCTTTTAATATGTATAAAGATATTTATTTTGTGATTTGTTTTACTGAGATTTTTATCAAGAAAAATTATGATTTAAGAGTTCAACTAAAGGTTTATGAGAATGAGAATTTTTAGGAATTTTTGGGAGATTTTAGGATGAAAAACGGAATTTATATGAATTTATATAAAAGAAAATCTTATTATTAATTATTAAATTATTATTATTATTATTATAAAAAAATAAAAAAATAAAAAGAGACAACGGGGAAGGGGGAGACTCAGCAAACTTTAGAAAAAAACGAAAAAAATAAACAGTAAGTGAATAGTAATTTTTAACTTTTTCTCTAAATTTAGAGTGACAATTGGCTTCCGATCTCAAAACTGAAGGTGCTACTGGATTCAGGACGAAGAATACTACGGTTTTAACCGATCAATTTTTCAAATCAGCCGTTGAATTGCCGTAGATCTGAAGTAGAAAATTTCAGAAAAAGGTAAATTCTAAAACTTTTACTTAGAGACCTCTAATTGAAATTCTGACACCGTAGATAGATTCAGGAGCTAATTAAACATTAGGATATGAAAATTTTCAACTATCTAACAACTTTTTGTTCATCGTGAATAGTGTTTTTCCGTGTGGGTGAATAGTATTTTCCGGCGGTGAATAGTGATTAAGTTCTCGAAATTATTTTTTAAGTCTTTGAACCCTCCAGACACGTTTTTAATGTCTAATTGGTCAAATTCAGCTTCGAAAAAGTATATTTTTAGGGTTGTCCAACCAAGAGCCCTACTTTGTGAGTAGATACTTCTTTCTATGACTTGCCCCATGCTCTTCTTGAATTATAAATGTATTATTGTTTCTGTTTATAAATTATTTATATTATTATAAGTTTCTGAAATGTGTTAAAATATCTGTTATACTTACGAACTGGCACATAGTTCAAGAAGAGTATGGTTTTAGAAATGTATTTTGGAACTCATTGAATATGTGGTTCTAAATGTATTTATCATTATTTGATAAAGTGAATATTATATGCACGATGCATTGATTTGTAAAGCTATATACTTGTGAAAATGATGCATGTCATATTATAAATGAGATTGAATGGAAAGCGTAAAGCTCATGGCGAGTTGCTTGATAATTTTATATGTATTTATATGTATTGATGAATATCGGCTGGTTGTATGGCTTGTGATAGTACCGAATAGGGAACGCCCTATTAGCCTGAGTGAGCCAGGGGAGGTCCGCTCCAACCGGGTGACAGTGGTAATGTGAGGAGGCAGGAGGGTGATGTACTCACATTCCCTTATCACTTACTGTGACTAGAGTCGAGGTCACTATTCGTATAACAAATGAGTTATATTTTCATTGCATTGACCAGATTGCCGAGTGACAGTGGTAATGTGAGGAGGCAAGATGGTGATGTACTCACATTCTCTGATCACTTACTGTGACTAGGGTCGAGGTCACTATGCGTATAGCAAATGAGTTATATTTTCATTGCATTGATCAGATTGCCGAGTGAGGCAGGTGCATTAAAAGTGATGATTTTATCTCTAAATCTTAATATTTTACTATAGCTTATACAGCTGAACATATCAACATTTGTTTAATGATCATACCGTGCAGCATATGGTTTTGGATATCTGAATATCCTTTGATTTGAGAATATTTGAAATACGGGTCTCATATGAATGTACTTCTGAACTGTATTTTCTATGTGACATATTTTAAAACATACGTACATCTATATGCTGACCTAAGAGGTCATAGGAGGAATTATTTGCTTACTGAGTTGTCAAACTCACTACACGATATTTCTACATTTTTCAAATAAGAATATCAGAGTCTAATTCAGCAGATAGGTGATATATTATCTAGGTGAGTCTACGTTGCTTCCAAGACTCACAGTCTTTGAATTATACTGTGTTTGTATTTTAGAGTGCTCTGAATGCTACAGGCAGGATCCTCGTTTTTGCTGTACTTTGATGTTTATAGACTTGGTCTGTATATTATTTATACATGAGAGAAATGACAAAGAATTGAATTATGTATCTTTATGGAAAATATCTAATTGTGAAAAAAAATGTTTATTTTATGGAACGTAAATTGGGGGCGTTACAAATTGGTATTAGAGCATTAGGTTTCCCTGTGGCTAACAAAGCAAAGAATTCTATAGTAGGACTTTGAGTATGGGTATGTAACTGCAGACATATTTATACTCATAGTGCTATGGTCGAATTCTATAGGGTGTCATCATTTTCTTCCTTCTAACTCTTTTCCCTAGATATGTGAGATTTAAACATCTATGCGTATGTCCTGAATAGTACATTTTGTGTGTAGACTATTAGTTCAGTTTTCGAACTTGTTTTGACGAAAAGTGATAAAGAGAACCCTCTTGGGAAAGTAGTTGAAAATAAGAAAATTCTATTCGAACACAAAGGGAATGGCTTGTTTGGATGCCAAAAAGGTTTGAATTGATTGTTTGATTTGCTTATGTATATTTTCAATGATATATTTTGTTGATATAAGGAATTCGAAAACAGTTTGGTTTTCAATAATACTATGGATAATCATTATGATAAAGGAAGGTTTACCCATGGAAATTTAAAATTTAAGGTATGCAAAATGGATAATTCATGTGAAGGGCTCTTGGATAGATAGTTGGATAAGGTGACAGTGTGGAATAAATACTTATTACCCTGTATAGATGATCTGTTTGATAAGTTACAAGGTGCTCAAAGTTTTCAAAAAAATTGATTTGAGATATGAGTAATATTGATTGAGGATAAGAGAAGAGGATGTACGAAAATTTTCTTTTAGGATTCATTATAGGCATTATGATTCCCTGGTTATGTTATTTAGTTTGACAAATATCCTAACTGCATTCATAGATTTAATGAATAATAATTATGTCATCCCTAGATCAACTTTTTATTATATTTATTGATGATATACTAGAATATTTCAAAAGTTCAGAGGATCATAAGCAACATTCAAAGATAGTTTTACCAACTCTAAGGGAGTATGGTTGGTAAATATGATATCCAAATAGACTCTAAGAAAGTAAAAGTGGTACAATAATAGCTACGTTTTACTATATCTAAAGATGAAGATCCAAATCCAATTTGCGCTTCCTGCGGTTGTCTGTCATCCATTCTATTTGAGCCATAGTTGGATCATGTACATGAACATATGCTTGTCAAGTATCAATCAACTCCTCAGCATTTGAAGCCGAGATGAGAATTCGTTGTGCTGAGTGTGAAATGAACCTTTGTTCCACAACATGATCAAGGAAAGACAACAGACCATCAAAGAAGTGGTTAACATTTAACAAACCTATCGGTTTGTGATGCATATTTAGTTGTGCCCAAGAGACTATTTGAAAAATTTCTTCTAAGGTACCAAAACCCCCTGGTAAGGCAATGAAGGCATCAGCATTGCTCATCATTCTAGCCATGCATTCATGCATGGAAGCTACCCTAAACTCTTCCCCAATTGTCTTTCCTATGATGTTATATGCAGCTAAAGCTGTAGGAATAATACCTAGAACTTGGCATCCTCCTATATGGATAATTGTAGACATACACCCCATTAATCCACAGTTATCTCCACCATAGACTAAATGAATTTTTCTCCTGGCCAGTACCATACCCAGGTTTTGTGTAGCTTTCACATACTCTCCATTTTTTCCAGGACTGGAACCACAAAAGACACAAATATTTCGAAATTGACGAAATGCGATTCCCTCAATAACTGCATACACCTTAACTTGGAATATAAAAGTAAAGAAATTAACGTATGCATTTATAGAACTCAAAGAATGGCATACTTATGATAGCTATGTGAATAAGTCAGGAATAATTAGAACAGTATGTGAGTGATTGGTGGATATTAGCTAAATTGAAGGTGAAATTTTCAAAAATGACGGCAAGCATGTATATGTACAGTAGTTGTGATAGTCGTTCATATTAGGCATATAAAAAGAATAAGGTTAACATATCACCAGAAATTTGTCTTTTTCTTGTTGTCCTTGATAAAGTATTGATGTCTTGATTCTTGTAGGGAAGTTATAAGTGATAGACGTAATTGTAAAAAAAAAAATATAGTTAAAATGCAAACAAGTTAGTTGTTGAAGAGGGACAATCAAATGATTTATTTTATTTTCTCAATGTTCTTGCCAGTTGACTATTGGTATTATTAAGTCAACTAACTATTTTGAGAAATTTTAATTTGGACTGATTATTTTACAGTTGATTGATTACATCTATTTTGAAGCAATCAACTGCATCCTATCAGTTAACTACATATTATTTGATTTTCACAGACTTTTATAAGCTCAAAAATGTTTTTTTTCATGTGCTATTTTTCCACAAAATACCAACAAATTTAAAGTAGATTTTTGGCCCGTATATTCAAACCTTGCGGCCACCGATTTTTGCCAATATAACAGCTAGATTTTTGTTTACAGATTGTTTTACGGCCACTAATTTCAATGTTTTGTCTAAATTTCTAACTTCCTATTTTGGCACCATGCTCTATTAAGTATTCTACATTTTCTGCTGCATTGTCCTACATTAATATTTGTTATTAAATGCAAGATTCTTTTTCCATATTATAAGGAAGATTAATTTCTTTTCTTTGAAACTCAGTTATTATGGTGTTCAAATTGGTTAGTAGGTTAAAGTAATAGAGATTTTGAAAGGAGTGGACGGATGATGATCTTATGTTGTTCTGACGAATGTAATCAAGAGAATTAGTAGTGTTGAAGTTTTTGAGTAATAAAATATGGGAAGTAGGATTTAAATTAATCTTTAAACTCTTGATTTGAAAATATGGAGAATACTATGAGAATCCTGTCTGAAAATAATGTAAGTGATTAAGATATTTGTGTTAAAAGTTTATATTATGCTAAATTAAGTCTAGTATCTAGGATGAGAATTATGTTGAAATTGAGAATTCATGTATAAGTAATTGTTAGGAAAAATCTTCTTGAAATGATTGGGTAAATTAAACGGAATTGATATAAGTTAGAATGAGGTGCTTTTAGATATGATAGAGGAAATGTTTGATATTTTTGATAATAAATTTATTGGTGTTAATAAAAGGGTATAGGGTTACTATGATGAGGTAAGTTAGAATTGTTAAACATGTGCCAATGGTACATAAACGTTAAAAATGATTGGTGAATTTATTGCTACGTATGTTTAACATATTGATTAATGGATTTTAGGATAAAAATAGATGATAGATTCAGATAATTCTATTCATGGGATGATGTTGACATGTGAGAATCAAAGATGACTTGATAGAAATTTGGAATAAGAAAAGATAATTACCCCAATATGGATGTGAATATGTTCTTTTATGAATGTGTTTTCTAATATCCATCCATAGATATATCCATGTGAGCTTGAGGATATAAAGTGAAATTGATTAGAAAAATAATAATTCAATACAGGCCAAAAGTCTAAAGGAATCATGCATGTTGAGCACTAGAAATTATCAGTTGGTGACCACATAATTTTGAAGGAATCACCAATGAAAGAGGTAATGAGGTTTGGAAAGAAGTACATATTAGATTCTTCTTATGTTACCTAATTCCAAGAAATTCAATTGGACAAAAATTTGACTTAACTATGGGTATAATTGATGTTTATTGTTGATCGACAAGTGAAGAACTTATGGATGAAAGAAATCCCTATGGTTAAATTATATGGAAAAATCACTCAAGTGAAGAGATATTTTAAAAAGTAAAGATGTTACACAGAAAAGATATCCCCAAATATTTGAGTAATAAGGTTGGTAACTCTAAATTATGCCTTGATTTTATTCCCTACATGTGGTAGGATAGGTTAAAATTCGGGGATCGAATTTTTTAAGGGGGGAGAATGTAACATCTCATAATTTTTATTTTTAAATAATAATATTTTTTTATAAAAAAAAAATATTTTTATTTGTTTAAAAATGATTATATTCTACTAAAAATAAGTCTATTTTTAATTAAAATAATTATTGTTTTGCTTGAAATAATTATATTGGTATTTAATGAATTTTTGTTGTATTTTTAAAAATATTCTTTCTTTTAATATGTATAAAGATATTTATTTTGTGATTTGTTTTATTGAGATTTTTATCAAGAAAAATTATGATTTAAGAGTTCAACTAAAGGTTTATGAGAATGAGAATTTTTAGGAATTTTAGGATGAAAAACGGAATTTATATGAATTTATATACAAGAAAATCTTATTATTAATTATTAAATTATTATTATTATTAAAAAAAATAAAAATAAAAAAAGAGACAATGGGGAAGGGGGGAGACTCGGCAAACTTTAGAAAAAATTGAGAAAAGGAATAGTGAGTGAATAGTACGTGAATAGTAATTTTTAACTTTTTCTCTAAATTTGAAGTCCATATTGGCTTTCGATCTCAAAACTGAAGGTGCTACTGGATTCAAGACGAATAATACTATGGTTTTGACCGATCAATTTTTCAAATCAGCCATTGAATTGCCGTAGATCTGAAGTAGAAAATCTCATAAAAAGGTAAATTCTAAAACTCTTACTTAGAGATCTCTAATTGAAATTCTGACACCATATATAGATTCAGGCGCTAGTTAAACCTTAGGATATGAAATTTTTCAGCTATCTGACAACTTTTTGTTCATCGTTAATAGTATTTTCCGGAGGTGAATAGTGACCAAGTTCCTAGAGTTATTTTCTAAGTCTTTGGACCCTCCAGACACGTTTTTAAGGTCTAATTGGTCAAATTCAGCTTCGAAAAAGTACATTTTTAGGGCTGTACAACCATGAGCCCTACCTTGTGAGTAGATATTTCTTTTCTATGATTTGCCCCATGCTCTTCTTGAATTATAAATGTATTATTGTTTTTGTTTATAAATTATTTATACTATTATAAGTTTCTGAAATGTGTTAAAATATATGTTATACTTACAAACTGGCACATAGTTCAAGAAGAGTATGATTTTAGAAATGTATTTTGGAACTCATTGAATATGTGGTTCTAAATGTATTTATCATTATTTGATAAAGTGAATATTATGTGCACGATGCATTGATTTGTAAAGCTATATACTTGTGAAAATGATGCATGTCATATTATAAATCAGATTGAATGGAAAGCGTAAAACTCATGGCGAGTTGCTTGATGATTTTACATGTATTTATATGTATTGGTGAATATCGGCGGATTATATGGCTTGTAACGGTACCGAATAGGGGACGCCCTATTAGCCTGAGTGAGCCAGGGGAGGGCCGCTCCAACCGGGTGACAATGGTAATGTGAGGAAGCAGGAGGGTGATGTACTCATGTTCTCTTATCACTTACTGTGACTAGGGTGGAGGTCACTATGCGTATAGCAAATGAGTTATATTTTCATTGCATTGACCAAATTGCCGAGTGACAGTGGTAATGTGAGGAGGCAAGAGGGTGATGTACTCACATTCCCTGATCACTTATTGTGACTAGGGTTGAGGTCACTATGCGTATAGCAAATGAGTTATATTTTCATTGCATTGACCAAATTGCCGAGTGAGACAGGTACATTAAAAGTGATGATTTTATCTCTAAATCTTAATATTTTACTATAGCTTATACAACTGAGCATATCAACATTTGTTTAATGATCATACCGTGCAGCATATGGTTTCGAATATATGAATGTACTTCTGAACTGTATTTTCTATGTGACATATTTTAAAACATACGTACATCCATATGCTGACCTAAGAGGTTATAGGAGGAATTATTTGCTCACTGAGTTGTCAAACTCACTACATAGTATTTTCACATTTTTCAGATAAGAATATCAAAGTCTGATTCAGCAGATAGGTGATATATTCTCTAGGTGAGTCTACGTTGCTTTCAAGACTCAAAGTCTTTGAATTATATTGTGTTTGTATTCTAGAGTGCTCTGAATGCTACAGGCAGGATCCTCGTTTCTACTGTACTTTGATGTTTATATACTTGGTCTGTATATTATGTATACATGAAAGAAATGACAAAGAATTGAATTATGTATCTTTATGGAAAATATCTAATTGTGAAAAAAAAATTTATTTTACGTAACGTAAATTGGGGGCATTACAGTTTTCTCTGGCTATTGTCTTGGGAAGTTACATAAACTCCCATATTTATCTTCCTCTATTGTTTATAAAAATCATTTAGATCTCATATACACTAATGTGTTGTGGTCCATCTCATGTACCGTCCTTAAATGGTTTTAAGTATTATATCCATTTTATAGATGCTTATTCAAAATTTACTTAGCTATATCCTTTAAAGCAGAAGTCTGAGGTTTTTATTGTTTTTCTTAAATTCAAATAGATGGTTGAGCTCCAAAATGGTTTTAAAATCAAAACTCTTCAAAGTGATGGAAAGGGTGAGTTTATTTCTAAAAATTATAGCTCATTTTTGTCCTCTAATAGCATTACACATCGTTTTAGCTATCATTTTCTTCATAAACAAAATAGTAGTGCTGAAAGGAAGCATCAACATATTGTAGAGATGGGATTGACTCTTTTAGCTACCTCTTCTCTACCACTTTATTTTTGGGATTATGCCTTTCAAACCTTTTTATCAATCAGCTTCCTACACCTATTGCCAAAAATAAATCTCCCTTGGAAGTACTCTTTCATACTACTCCTAACTATTAGTTTCTTAAAGTCTTTAGCTGCAGCTGTTATCCTCATATTAGACCTTATAACAGACACAAATTATCATTCGGTTCTGTTCAATGTGTATTTCTTGGTTATAGCCCTTCTCACAAAAGCTATAGGTATTTTGATCATGTCACTTCAAAAATCTATATCACTAGAGTTGTCATTTTTTATGAGTTTTCTTTTCTCTATTCTAAACTTCTTCATACTTCTAAGCCTTTTTCTTATTCCTCTTCCTCCATTTTGTATCATTGAGTTCCTATCATTCCTTTAGTTCCTTCATCTTCTGTCACATCGCATACTACTCTTACACCCTCTACTCACATTGATTCTGCTCCTTCCCATACCACTGCATGTATTGTTGATAATATGCCTATTGTCCAGGATACTATTAGTTTTATTTCTAATATTGAATGTAGTACTGGTGATCTACCTTCTAGTCAGAATATTTCCAATTCTATTTCTGGTTCTATAGTTCCAACTAATGTTCATCCAATGACCACTCGGTCTAAAGCTGGCATTTTTAAGCCAAAGGTATAGCTAGCTTATCTTGATGTTATTGAACTTATTTTTATAAAGGCTTATCTTACTTACCCCAAGTGGAAATTAGCAATGGAGGATGAATTTAAGGTGTTACAGTTAAATCACACTTGGACTCTTGTTTATTTTCCTTTAGACCAAACTGAAATTGGGTGCAAATAGGTGTTTAAACTCAGGAGGAATGTTGATGGCTTTATAAATAAGTACAAGGCACAATTGGTTGCCAAAGGATTTCATCAACAAGCTGGCTTTGATTTTCCTTAGACTTATAGCCCTATAGTTAAACCAGTCACAGTTCGTATAGTATTGACTTTAGCTTGCTAAGGGCTGGAGTGTGAGGCAGTTGGATGTAAATAATGCTTTTTTAAATTAGACTCTCACTGAGGAAATCTATATGACTCAACCACCTGGGTTTGAAGCCATTGATTCAAGGTTAGTTTGTAAACTTCATAAGGCTCTTAAGGACTCAAACAAACCCTAAGGGCTTGGTTTGAGAAGCTTGCCAATACTTTGTTTAGTCTTGGATTTATTTCTTCCAAATGTGATCAATCTCTCTTCATTCAGTGCTCTGCAAAATCTATGGTTTATATTTTAGTATATGTTAATGACATTATAATTACTGGGAGGTCTTCTGCTAAGTTGCAAACTATTATTACTGGTTTGAATAATACTTTTGCTTTAAAAGATTTGAGTGCACTCAATTATTTTCTCGGGATCCAAGTTACTAATAGCAAATATGATGGCTTGCATTTGTGTCAACGAAAGTATATAACAGAGTTGTTGGCAAAGGTTGATATGTTGAATTGTAAGCCAGTAGATACTCCTATGGTGTACAGTGTCAAACTTTCTACTCATGATGGAGAACCCATGACAAATCCACATCTCTATAGGTTTGTTGTGGATGCTTTTCAATATGTCACTATTAGACAAACATAAATCTCTTATGCTATTAATCGAGTGTCTCAATTCATGCACAAACCACTTGATTATCATCGGCACGCAGTGAAATGATTACTATGATATTTAAGTGGTACTCTGGACTATGGTCTTCATCATAGCAAACTAAAGCATCTTGAATTATGGGCATTTAATGATGCTGATTAGGCAACATATTTGGATGATAGAAGGTCCACTACGGGTGTTTATGCTTATTTTGCTAGGAATTTGGTTGCTTGGGTCTCCAAGAAACAACTCATTGTATCACAGTCTAGCATTGAAGTTGAGTACCGGAGTTTGGCCAATGTAGTTACTAAATTAACTTGGATTAAATCTCTTATAATATAGCTACAAGTTCCTATTCTCAGTACCCCCTGGGTTTATTATGACAATCTCAGTTGTGTTTTTCTGGCTACAAATCCTATTTTGGGTCATAGAACTAAACACATTGAATTAGACTTCTATTTTGTGTGTGAAAAGGTAAACCTCAAGGAGGTTGTTGTATTTAATGTTCCATCCTCAGAACAAATTACTAACATTTTTACTAAGCCATTATCACAAGCTTCTTTCTGTAATATTTGTCACCAACTTATGGTAGATAATCTATTTAACTTGAGTTTGAGGGAGGATATTAGAGTATAGTCATATAGTAGTTGTTGGCATTACATTTACATCTATTTGTACATGTGGCTTTAGATTAGCATCTTGCTAAAACTTTATATAGCTATGCTGTAAACATCTTGAGAGTAATATAGAGAAGCTACAAAATGTAACACCATATTTTTTTATCTTTTTATCACAATTCTCATAACAATATATATTTGCATAAATACCCATATATGTATATTACAAATCCCGCATAAGTATTCATAATACAATACTAGTCATAATTACAATACAAATACAAAAGTCCCCATACAGCACACCACCCTTAAAACACAAAGGGTGAGGAGGTGGTGCTGACATCGGGATCTTTACTGGCAACGCCGTCCATGGAAGCATCTCACTTTCTTTTATCTGAACATAATATCACAAAATAGTGAGAACATAGTTCTTAGTAGACTCAACCTTTTATAATAAAATGTGTAAAAACAGATATTATGTTCAGCTGTATAAACTACAAAAAATATCAAGTTTTTATGATAAAATCATAACTTTTAATACACCTGCCTCACTCGGTGATCTGGCACACTCAATGCATGAAAAACATAGCTCTTCATGTTGCGCAATGCTCATTGCATGCCATAGTTATAAAATCACACATTTTCACTCATTGCTTCTCTTTTATTCTCATTTACTTCTCTTTTATTCTCATTTGCTTCTCTTTTATTCTCATGTAGTTAGGTGGCCTCATCGGCTCACTCAGGCTAGTAGGGCGTCCCCTACCCGGTACTGTCAAAGCCATACAACCCACCGATATTCATCGATGTCCACTCAAGTCAAATGTAATGCATATGCACCAAGCAACTCACCATGAGCTTTACGCTTGTCAATCAATAACAAATGCAATGTAAAAACATCATTTTCATGCTCAATGAGTTATATAAATATACATCACAACTCTTACCATGAGCATATTTCAAATCATACGTTCAATAGGTATTTTCATCTATATCACTCTTTCAAAATATCTCAAATCAATATTTAATGTAAACCTTTTGAAATCAAGTAAATAAAATAATATTTTGGTGATATAAAACCATCACTTTAGAAGTATTTCTCTTGGTCAATTGGTTTCTAAAATCCCTTCAACAAATAAAGTTCTTTTTCCTATAGAAAAATGTGAAGAATAAGGTTTTCCTGCCCTAAACACGGCCTTGAAACTTAAAACACGGCTGGACCATGTTCTGTGACCTTCCCTCACTAATCAGACCATAACTCTCTCATTTCAACTCCGATTAAGGTGATTTTGGTGTCTATGTAAAGCCAAGACAATTACCTACAATTTTGATGTTAACTATAGTTTCCAATTCCTTACAGATTAGTCCTAGAAATTTGAACATTAAAGCACTCATATTTACAAATTCTGAATTCCAAACTCTTCGTGTTCTGTGACCTTCCTTCACTAATCAGGAAATAACTCTCTTATTTTAACTCTGATTAAGGTGATTTTAGTGTCTATGTAAAGGTAAGACAATTATTTACAACTTATATGTTTACCATATTTTCTAATTCCTTACAGAGTAGTCCCAGAAATTCAAACACTAAAGGTACTCATATTTACAAATTCTGGATTCCAGACTCTTCGTGTTCTGTGACCTCTGCTTACTTCTTGGGTCATATCTCTCTCATATTGACTCCAAATTAGGTGATTTCAGAGCCTATAAATTCATGAGACATATATCTACAATTCTTATGTTGATAATTTCTTTAAAATCGTTACCAATGTTTCCCAGAAATTTGAAATAACCTGAACAAAAAAAAATTCACATAATATACAGCCCACATGTTGCACAATTTCACATTTAATCACTTGTAAAACATAGAAATTGCATAAAAAATTTGTGGAGAGTAGGTGTTAAGCCTACCTTAACAAGCTTCCTAAACTTTGAATACCAATTTCTCATCTCCAAAACCTACATCCATAACTTGATTTAGGATCCATTGAAGAAAAGATGATTATAGAAGAATTTGGATCAAGAAAACCTACCTTGATTCTCTCCTCTTGCACTTTCTCTCTCTTCTTCCTCTCTCTTCTTCTTGTTCTCTCCTTTCTGAATTTTTTCTGATCACTCCCCCTCCCCTTTGATAGTCAAAATCATCATCATCACTCAAGTGTTTTAAAAATACTTCTAGCCTACCAATCAAGTGTTTTAAAAATTCTTCTAGCCTACCACTCAAGTGTTTTATAAATCCTTCTAGCCTACCACTCAAGTGTTTTAGAAAAACTTCTAGCCTACCACTCAAGTGTTTTAGAAACACTTCCAAGCTACTTGGTTGGAATTACCAAAATGCCATTCTACCAAAAATCGTATAAATATTAAAAATCGTATAAATACTAAAATACCACTTTAAAGTATTTACAACATTACTAGTTTATTGAAATTACATAATTGTCACTCTCTAAAAGCAGTACAATACGACCCTTTCATTAAAGATTACGTAAATACCCATTAGTATTTTTAGGGAAAAATCAGGGATGTTACACAAAACATTTCACAATCAATTATTTCTCTCTCTTCCTTCGTCCTCTTCTACACTCTTTCTCTAAAGCTAGGTTACAATGTAAATTCTTTCAACAAGTAGTTCATTTGGTCAAAAAATACGTAGGGAAGACAGGGGAGGTGTTCGGATTAAAACGGAGAGCTCATAGTTTGCATGATACTAGTCAAGTGTGCAGGAAAATATCACCGTGGATTGGAAGATTAGAAAAAAAAGAGGATGGTTATCCATTAGTTTTGCAGCCAATTCTAGATGGGAAAATGGTACACATTCAGTTTTCCAAAAGTGGATGGAGGCTAAAGAACTTTGGCATGGTATTGGAGTTTATGCGTAAGCTCCTTCAGTGGGTGCTGGACAATTGAATCAAGTCTTCCTAGTTTTTAATACCAAACGAGAAAATTGTTAACAAGAACTAGGAGAAAATTACTACAAACGAATTCTATGCTTTGTGATTTGGTATTGTGGCTCTAAGTAAAGATTTTAGTTATTGTCATTTTAACTTTCTTACCTACTTCCAACATAAATATTTAGGATAGAAGGTTTGGAGGAAATTTAGAACTGATAGGTATGGATGGTTCATCCACTAATTGTATTTTGTTTCTCTTAAATACAAAAAAGAAAAAAATTGAGAAAACGGAAAAAAAAAAAAAAGAGAGAAAAAAAAGTATATGAACTTGGGCATTTATTAGAAGTTATATAGATAAGAGTCTAATTACATTCATCCGCCAGAGGCAGAAACATAGTCTAAAAATCACATATATACACAACTTTATTAGTTGACACACTCTCTAACACCCAAAAAAACACAAACACAAACTCTCCTTCCCCCTTTATTACCACTGCTGGATAAGTTGTTAACCAAAATGAGTAAACAAAAAGCACTGAGATGTCATACAGCATAGACTGCGATCCTCTAAATTTTTGAAAAATTTTACGAGATAAATTTAGAGAAATAATAAAACAGTTTGTGAGAATTATATCTAAATGAATAAATTTCAATTCTTTATTAAATATTAATGTATTAAACTGCATCTTTCTCTATGAAATTTACTTTACAAAAATCTTTAAGAACTTGAAAATATCCAATTTCATACCAGCATAGCGTCAGTAGTTTTTTCTTTTATTCTTCTAGTTTTTTCACACTTTATACGAATCCATTATAAGCTTTAATTGACCTTTCAACTATTCTCTCCCTTGCTTTGCTTGCCTGCAATAACCACAAAAATACAAACTTTTTAGAGCTACGTGTGTCTCTTAACTATCAATCATGGAAGCAAAGGACACAATAGGATTATCTATTTTTAAAAATAAAAATAAAAACAATTAGAAGAGCTATTATCCAATATATATCATACATTCATGTTAAACACAATGGTATTTTAAATTTTGCTACGTGACAATATCTATATCATGTCACGTAAAACTGTCTAAAATAGGTTGAACCCATTAAACTGGCTTAACCCAACTCTGCAAAATGACAAGTTCAACTCACAAAATTAAAACCCTCTTCAAAATAAGGGCTCATCCTTCTTTAGTCTCCCCAAGTAGGGAACTATATTGAGCTAAACTAGGTCAGCTTTTGGAGGTTGAAAGTTTTTATTTTTCAGTTAACTAATAATTGAATTTTAGAAAATTAGTTTTTTAAGTTAGTTGACTTGTCTATCTTGACTCTTAATAAGATATTTTTAACATATTTGACATAATTAGTAAATAATTAAAAAAATATAAATTATTTATATAAAGTATTTAATTTTTTGACTATTTACTTATTTTCCAATCCAATTTTATGGGCCGTTAGGGCAAATCCGATTGGATCAAATCAGGCTAACCCATTTTAGCTCCTATGTGTCTATGTCGTGTGTCCGTACATTATAATTAATGGAAACGGAAGTCACAAAAAGAAAGTAAGACGAACCTCTTTCTGCCAATCTGTAAATGTTGTTACAACAGCAAGTACAATTACTTGTAACCACTGAAGACAGCTATAAGAGCTCTGTTTATTATTATTATTATTATTATATAATATAGAGTTTACATACACATCATTAATCAAAATATATGTATAATATATCAAACAAATAAATATCTACATCTTATTTATTCTGTTTAACGAATTTTAGAGATACAGATGCAGGTGGTTGAACCTTCATCGGGATCTGAGTCAACTCGACTACAAATATTTTATTTGTTTTTGAGATTTTCCCATCATAGAATAACTTGATCAACCGTGCACTAAAAACCAGAGTCAGAGAAAAATATACATAACTAATTTTCTAAACATGACATGGAAATATAGTGAGAATTAAATCCCAGTAAGTTCAACAATAAATCATCATCAATATAGCTCATCACGTCATGTTCTTTTGTATAAATTACAGCAAATATCTTTGGTCACATGAATGTAATTTATCTATGCATATGAAAATCGTACAATAATGACATGTATGACAAGATTAACTATTTTCAGAATATCATATGATAACTATCAATTTATTCTTATATCAAGCTACCCCAGTCAGGGTGAGTATTTTCTACTCTTCAATATCAGCTTTTCTCGCTCCGTCTGACATGGCACACTTTTTTTCTTTTCTCGTTAACATAATTATAACCGTTAGTAGGGCGTCCCCTGCTGATGCACCACACGAATCGCCATGTGACCGTGCTTATTTCTTTTCTTTTTACATTAATAGTCAAAAATATGATTTCAATAACAAGTATGTTCATTATACTCACATACCATAATGTTTCATCAAAATATTTCCATGTCAAAATTACACACTTATGATTGTAAGAAGTTCATGCAATGGCAATGGCTATGGCATACACTAGTCATCTATTATTTTCATTTATAAGATTCTTTTTTTTTTAAAACATTATATTTATCTCTTCATGTTCGCATGGCCTTTAGTCACTTTTCTCCTACTTATATCATTTCCAACACATGTTCTCACAAATTTAATACATCATTCTTCATCAATTTGGTTTCTACTAATATCCTATAAGTAATTAGGTTTATTTAGGGTAAACAAAATGTTGAAAATAAGTTTTACCAACTTCTAAACCGGCCTAAACGTATCCTATAACATGGCTTGATCATTTACTATAAAATAGCCATACTTTAGGCTTGAAAATACCATTTCCAGCATAGAACACGGCCTGGCCATGCCTTGAAACACGACCATGCTTTATGTTGTATTATTTCCTAATGTAGGTTTTCATCCTATCTGAACTTCTCTCACTAATTGGAGAATAACTCCCTCATTTCAACTCCGATTTAGGTGATCTTGGTGTCAATTTAAAGATAAGACAATTATCTAAAACTATTATGTTGAATAGTTTAGCTAAAACTTAAGGAATCATGGTGATATTACTCCCTCAACGTATATGTTATTTCTTCTCGGGTAGGTTCTGACTTCTACTAACTAATCTGTCCATATATCACACATAAGAATTCCAAATTGAGTTATTCCAGTGACTAAAAATCTATGACACATATAGATATAATTTTTATGTTAACCATTTATTTTAATTCCTTACAGAATGTTCCCAGAAATTTAAACACAGAAGCTATCCTAACATATTTTTCCTTGATTAACTATTTTCTGACCACTGTTTACTAATCCAACCATATCTACCTTATATGGACTTCAAATTGAGTGATTCCAGTGACTAAAAATCCATGAGACATAGATATATATTTTTCATGTTAACCATTTGTTTAAATTCCTTACCGATTCTTCCCAGAATTTTAAAAATAGAAGTTTAAAATTTTGTCACCCATAGTCATACCAATGCAGAACTATCTACACCAGCCTAAGTATTCAAACATATATAATATGTAACATGATATAGCAACATTCATGACCAATCATCAAATTTATAAGGTCAACATCCCACATAGATGTTGTAAATTTCAAAACTTTTCTTCAAAAAGAAATATTGTTAAACTTACCTTTAGCACCTAGTCCTCTAAACTTCTCATTCCTCTTTCTTCCTTTTTTTCCTCTCCTTTACTCACTCTACCTTGCTTCTATTTTTTTCTCTCCCTCACTTGGACGAAATTATAATGTTATAAGGGTGGATTTTTCTTAAATAGACTATCAAATAATTCAACTTTCATGATCATGGGTCTACCTTATCACAATTAGGATGCACTTGGTTAATTTTTTTGGAAAACAAACAACTCATGTTCTTGTCTTCCTCTTCCTTAGTCAAGATATGCATAGGAAAATGAGATTTTTATTTTGAAAATTATAATAATATGTTCTTAAGATAAGGGACAAGGTCCATTTGATTTAGGGATTCATTTCCTTTTTTTTGTCTTAATCAAGTATGATAGGTTTGCCTTTTTAGGTGGCAAATTTCTAACCCTTGGATCTTTCTTGCTTAACTAAAATTATTTGTGTAGGATAAGGATGTTTTGTCATAATGCTATGTATTATTACCCACTTGCTAAAATTATGAGTGTAGAATATAGATCTTTTATCCTAATGACATGTATTATCATACCACTTGCTAAAATTATGAATGTAGGATATCACACCACTTGTTAAATGTTTGTCTTAATGCCATGTCACCTAATCTTGATTACACCATTATTTTATCACTTTATTTTTATTTTTATTTTTATTGTTCCTATTGGGTTTGGGCTCATTCTTGCCCATTTTCTTTACTTTAGTTAAAATTTTACCTTTCATAATGGGCTTGGTCACATTTTCATGATTTTTGGGCTACCGGTTCAATTTCTATATCCTAGTCCAAGTCTATATTTTATTTCTTCCTTGCGCTATCCTATTGGCTTGCTAAAAATTCATGTGAAGTAGAAAAACTCTATATGAAGTATCCATAGGTGAAAGCCCAATTTATAGGTGGAGATACTAAATTTAGTAACTTTAACTCTTAAATTAAGAAAAATTATCCTAATCCAATCTTCTTAAAATTTTAAGATCTTTACTTGCTTTACAAAAATTTATCTTCCTTACCCAAGAATTTCACCTTTCTTTAGCATGTTTATTTCTAATATTTCCTCTTAGGTTTTTTCTCTTTACCTACTCCGTTAATGTTAGAATATTTCTATGCATACACATAAGGTGAAGAATTTTTAAAGATTATATTTCCTTAGATATCTAAAAATTTTCTATTAAATTTTATTTTCTTAATTAAATATTTATGTATCTTTATTAATAAAAGAAACGAAATTAAGGATGTTACATTTTTCTCCCCATAAAAGAAATTTTGTCCTCAAAATTTTAGAAATTACCTAATAAGAACAATTGCGGATATTTCTTCCTCATGACTTCTTCCAATTCCAAAGTTGCTTCTTCCAGAGTCAAACTTTCCCATAATACCTAAACCAGGGGAATTGTTTTATTTCTTAGTTGCTTCACGTCGGTGTCCAATATGGATGCAGGTACTAGCTGGTATGTCATATTCTTCTTTATTTGGATTGGTTCATCCCGTATTATATGTGAAGAATCTGGAAGATACTTTCGTAGCTGTGATACATGGAAAACATTATGCAGGTTGGACAAATTAGGTGGGAGGGCAACTTGATATGCTGATGTCCCCACTTTCTTCAAAATATGATAAGGTCCCAAAGATCGCAGACTTACCTTTCTAGTTTTGAGAGACCTACCAACTCCAGTAGTCGAGGAAAGTTTCAGAAATACATGGTCTCCTTCTTCAAACTCCAGAGATCTATGTCTCTTATCATAGTAACTCTTTTACCGACTTTGAGCTGTAAGTATTTTGTCTCGTATCATCTTAATTTGTTTAGTGATTTGTTGAACTAGATCAGGACCTAACAAGTTCTTTTCTCCTATCTCAAACCAACATAGTTTAGATCGGTACTTCCTACCATATAAAGCTTCATAGGGAGCCATCTTAATACTAGAGTGATAGCTATTATTATAAGCAAAATCCACTAAAGGTAGGTACTTATCCCATCCATTTAGGGATCTCAAGAGGTTGTAAAAATTCTGCTGGCTTTTGATGCTCTACCTTCACCTTCTGACAAATTAGACATTTCGCCATAAACTCGGGAATGTCCTTTTTCATCCCTAGCCACCAATACATCCTCTTTAAATCCTGGTACATTTTAGTGCATCCAGGATGGAATGTGTATTTACTCTGATGTTCTTCCTACAGGATCTTAGTCCTTAAATCTCGTTCTTGAGGGACACAAATCATTCCCTGATACATGATTGCTCCATCTTCCATGACAAAAAAATTACCTTGATCTTTATGATCCTGTAAGTATTAGTCGTGAGCTTGAACCTCTTTAATCTAGGCTCTAAAGTCACACCCTCTACTTAAACCATTAATGATTAGATTTTTTGGAGTAAGAGTAGTGGCCAGCTTCAAATTTCAAAACTTTTCTAGCATCTGCATCTCATACACCATCATCTGACCTATGTGTAGAGATTTTCGACTCAAGGCATTAGGTACAACATTCGCCTTTCCTGAATGATACTTTATCTCAAACTTGTAGTCATTGAGAAACTCTACCCATCTTCGTTGTCTCATATTTAACTCTTTCTGATCAAAAAGATACTTAAGACTCTTATTATCACAGTATACTTCAAATGTTGCACCATATAAATAGTGTCACCAAATCTTTAAGACAAACACCACTGCTGCCAATTCAAGATCATGGGTTGGATAATTTTATTCATGGGGTCTTAGTTGCCTAGAAGCGTAAGCAACTACCCTCTTGTCTTGTATTAGCACACACCCTAGCCCTTTCTTTGAAGCATCACTATACACTTCAAAATGTCCTGTGGGGTCTGAAATAATTAAAATAGGAGGAGTGGTCAATTTTGTTTTAAGATCCTAGAAACTAACTTCACATTGATAAGTTTATTTGAAAGGACTTCCCTTCCTGGTCAATTTAGTCAATGGCAAGGCTATACGAGATAAGTTTTGTATAAACCTCCTATAGTATCCTGTCAAACCCAAGAAACTTCTGACTTCTGTAACCATCTTTGGTCTTTCCCACTGAATCACTGCTTCTGTCTTGCTAGGGTCTACGGCTACCCCTTTATTGAAAATGACATGTCTAAGAAATTTTACCTCTAACAGCCAAAATCCACACTTTTCCAATTTGGCATACAACTTTCTCTCTTTCAGCACTTGCAGCACGATTCAGAGATGTTGTTCACGTTCTTTCTCACTCTTAGAATATATCAAGATGTCATCAATAAATACTACCAAAAATTGATCTAGGTAGGGTCGAAAAATGCAATTTATGTAATCCATAAAAATTGCAGGTGCATTTGTCAACCCAAAGGGCATTACGAGAAACTAATAATGCTCATACCTAGTCCTGAAGGCTCTTTTAGGTACATCCTCCTCCTTAATCTTAATCTGATGGTATCCCAATCTCAAGTCAATTTTAGAAAAGATAAAGGCTCCCTTTAGTTGATCTAATAAATCATCTATTCTAGGGAGAGAATACTTATTTTTGATAGTCACATTATTCAGCTGTTTGTAATCTATGCATAGTCTCAAGCTTCTATCTTTCTTCTTAATAAACAATACAGGAGCTCCCCAAGGTGATACACTTGGTCTAATGAATTGCTTATCTAACAATTCTTCCAACTGTTTCTTAAGTTCTTGTAGTTCCATTGAGGCCATTCTATAAGGTACAATAGAGATAGGCCCTGTCCCAGATAAGAGATCAATAGAAAAATTTATCTTTCTATTAGGAGGTAAGCCTGAAATATCTGATGAAAATATTTTAGGAAACTCATTTGCCATTGGGATTTCATCAAGCTTTGGTTCAACTTCTAGATTTGATAAGTGCAAGAGAATGAATCCAAGTACTCTATTCTTCAACTCCCTACTGACTTGATTGACATTAAGTATTAGTAACTGCATCTCCTCTTCTGAAGTAGGAGGTAGAAATTTAATGGTCTTATTGCAACAATTCAGCAATACCCAATTTTTAGACATCCAATCTAACCCTAGAATGACATCAATACCTTTTAAAGGTAGATAGACGAGGTCTACAGAAAAAGTTTTTTCCTAAATAGTGACCTGATAGTCTTTACATACAGAGGAAGTTAAGACTCTTTTCCCCGTGAGAGTTACTACAGATAGCTCATAGTGGGTTTCAGAAATAGGATACTGAAGCTTCCTAATACATTCTTCCAATATAAATGAATGACTAGCACTAGAGTCAAACAACACCATAAGAGCAAATCCATAGATATAGCATGTACCTTGAATCATTTCGGGAGATTGAGTTGCTTCTTGGCCATTCAGGGTGAAAACCCTTCCTTTCACTTGAGGCTTCTGTTCCGGCTGCTTCCCCAAATTTTGTGGGCAATTCCTTACAAAATGACCATTCTGTACGCAATTGAAGCAAACATCTGATCCCATGTAGCATGGCCGGTTACCATGCATACATCGGCACTTAGTACACTTGACTATGGGAAAATTCTATTGGAAGGATCGGGGACTTGCAGTCATTGTCCTCTTGCTAGTACCCTATCCATTTCCTCTAACATTTCTGCTAGAATTTTGTGGACCGTTCTTCCTTTTCCAAAAATTTCGTCTTTGTTTCTCATCTTCCACTGCCCTCAAGCTCATCTCCAAGAGTATACATTTATTTATCAGAGGTACAAACTCCCTTATCTCCATAGCTACAACAGCATTCCTTATTTTCAGATTCAATCCCGCTTCGAACTTAACAGCCTTTCATGCTTCATCGGGGTTAAATCGTAGATAAGAGGAGAATTTAGACAACTTCTCAAACTTTGCGATGTATTGGTCTACGGTCATGATGTCCTGTCTGAGTTGGAGAAATTCAATCTCCTTCTCCGCCCACACAGTACTTGGGAAGTACTTTTCCAAAAAGGTGTCTTTGAACACCTGCTAGGTGATATGCCTTCCCTAGTGAACTAAAAGTTCTCTAGTTCTACGTCACCAGTATTATGCTTCATCTTTCAGCATATATGCAGTGAAGATAACTTGCTGCTCCTCAGTACAACCCATCACTTCAAAGATTTTCTATAGTTCCTATATCCACCTTTTAGCTACAATTGGGTCAAAACTGCCTTGAAAACAAGGTAATCTAGTCCTTAAGAACTCAGATATACCATTATCATTCCCTGCCATCTGGTTATTAACACCATTCTCACCATTCGGGTTATTAGCATTCTGGAGGTATTGTAGAATTTGATTGGTGGTCGTGACCTGGTCTCGAATTGCCATGGCAAGGTTGTGCAGGGTTTCCTCTGTATTGTTTGCTGGATTCCTCCTTGGTGGTGCCATTTCCTATTGTGACAAAAACAAAGTTATGCTGCTATTGAGGTGATCAAGCCCAATAGTTAGTTTCAAAAATATTTAACAGCAGTCATAACACCAACTCGATATATAGATTGGAAACACTAGTGATTTCTTACCTATATGAATTCACTGATCCCCTACACAGCACAACCACAAACATACTTAAGACACTATAAGATCGATTCATATAACTATCCACCCACTGGCCATCTAGGATCGACCTGCTCTGATACCAATTTTGTAACAATTTTTTTATTATTATTATACAATATAGAGTTCACATACATGTCATTAATCAAAACGTACGTACAACATATCAAACACATAAATATCTACATCTTATTTATTTTGGTTGACCAATTTCGGAGATACAGATGCGGGTGGTTGCATCTTCACCGAGATTTGAGTCAACTCGACCACAAATATTTTATTTATTTATGAGATCTGCCCATCATAGAGTAACTCGATCCAACGTGCACTAAAAGTCAGAGCCATAGAAAAATTTACATAACTAATTTTCTAAATATGACATGGACATATAGTGAGAATTCAATCCCAGTAAGTTCAACAATAAATCATCATCAATATAGCTCATCATGTCATGTTCATCTGTATAAACTACAGCAAATATCTTTGATCATATAAATACAATTTATCTATGCACATAAAAATCATACAGTAATGACATGTACAACAGGATTAACTATTTTCAGAATATCATATAATGACTATCAATTTATTCTCATATCAAGCTACCTCGGTCAAGGTAAGTATTTTCTACTCTTCGGTATGAGCTTTTCTCGCTCCGTCCGACATGGCACACTTTCTCTTTCTTTTCTCATTAACATAATCATAACCGTTGGTAGGGCATCCCCTACTGGTGCACCACACGGATCGCCATGTGACCATACTTATTTCTTTTATTTTCACATTAATAGTCAAAAATATGATTTCAATAACAAGTATGTTCATTATACTCACATACCATAATGTTTCATCAAAATATTTTCATGTCAAAATTACACACTTAGAATGGTAAGAAGTTCATGCAATGACAATGGCTACGGCATATACTAGTCATTTATTATTTTCATTTATAAAATTCTTCTTCTTTTGTAAACATTATATTTATCTCTTCATTTTCTCTATGCATGGCCTTTAGTCACTTTTCTCCTACTTATATCATTTCCAACATATGTTCTCACAAATTTAATATAGCATTCTTCATCAATTAGGTTTCTACTAATATCCTATAGGTAATTAGGTTTATTTAGGGTAAACAAAATGTTGAAAATAAGTTTTACCAGCTTTTGAATTGGCCTAAACATATCCTATAACATGGCTTGGTCATTTACTATAAAATAGCCATGCTTTAGGCTTGAAAATTCCATTTCCAGCACAGAACATTGCCTGGCCATGCCTTGAAACACGGCCATGCTTTATGTTATGTTATTTCCTGATGCAGGTTTTCATCCTGTCTGAACTTCTCTCACTAATTAGAGCATAACTCCCTCATTTCAAATTTGATTTAGGAGATCTTGGTGTAAATTTAAAGATACGACAATTATCTAAAACTATTATGTTGAACAGTTTAGCTAAAAATTAAGGAATCATGTTGACATTACTCCCTCAAGGTACATGTTATTTCTTCTCGGGTAGGTTCGGACCTCTACTTACTAATCTGTCCATATCTCCCACATAAGAATTCCAAATTGAGTGATTCCAGTAGATAAATATCCATGCCATGTATAGCTATAATTTTTATGTTAACCATTTCTTTTAATTCCTTACAGAATGTTCCCAGAAATTTAAACACAGAAGCTATCCTAACATATTCTTCCTTGATTAACCATTTTCTAACCACTGCTTACTAATCAGACCATATCTACCTTATATGGACTCCAAATTGAGTGATTTTAGTGACTAAAAATCCATGAGACATAGATCTACACTTTTCATGTTAACCATTTGTTTAAATTCCTTACCGATTCTTCTCAAAATTTTAAAAACAAAAGCTGAAAATTTTGCCACCCATAGCTATACCAATACAAAACTATCTACTTCAACGTAAGTATTCAAACATACATAATATGTAACATGATATAGCAACATTCATGACCAATCATCAAAGTTCTAAGGTCAAAATCCCACATAGATGTTGTAAATTTCAAAACTTTTCTTCAAAAATAAATATTATTAAACTTACCTTGAACACTTAGTCCTCTAGACTTCTCCTTCTTCTTTCTTCCTTTCTTCCTTTCTTCCTCTCATTTCCTCGCTCTACCTTGCTTCTATTTTTTCCTCTCCCTCACTTAGACGAAATTCTAATGTTATAAGGGTGGGTTTTACTTAAATAGACTATCAAATAATTTACCTTTCATGATCATGGGTCTACCTTATCACAATTAGAATGCACTTGATTGATTTTTTTGGAAAACAAACTACTCATGTTCTTGTCTTACTCTTCCTTAGTCAAGATATGCATAGGAAAATGAGATTTGTATTTTAAAAATTATCATAATATGTTCTTAAGATAAAGGACAAGATCTCTTTGATTTAGGAATTCATTTATTTTTTTCTTTTGTCTTAATCAAATATGATAGGTTTGTCTTTTTAGGTGGCAAATTTTCAACCCTTCAATCTTCTTTACTTAGCCAAAATTATTTGTGTAGGATAAGGATGTTTTGTCATAATACTATGTATTATTACCCACTTGCTAAAATTATGAGTGTAGGATATAGATGTTTTGTCCTAATGCCATATATTATCATACCACTTGCTAAAATTATGAATGTAGGATATCACACCACTTACTAAATTTTTGTCTTAATGTCATGTCACCTAATCTTGATTACACCATTATTTCATCACTTGCCCATTTTCTTTACTTTGGTTAAAATTCTACCTTTCATAATGGGCTTGATCACATTTTCATGATTTTTGAGCTACCGGTCCAATTTCTTTATCCTAATCCAAGTCTATGTTTTATTTCTTCATTGGGCTATCTTATTGGCTTGCTAAAAATTCATGTGAAGTAGAAAATCTCTATATGAAGTATTCATAGATGAAAGCCCAATTTATGGGTGGAGATACTAAATTAGTAACTTTAACTCTTAAATTAGGAGAAATCACCCTAATTCAATATTCTTAAAATTTTAACACCTTTACTTATTTCACAAAAATTTATTTTCATTACCCAAGAATTTCACATTTCTTTAGTATGTTTATTTCTAATATTTTCTTTTAGATTTTCTCTCTTTACATATTTTATTAATGTTAAAACATTTCTATGCATACACATAAGGTGAAATTTTTTTAAATATTATATTTCTTTATATATCTAAAAATTGTCTATTAAATTTTATTTTCTTAATTAAATATTTATATATCTTTATTAATAATAAAAAAATAAAATTAAAGATGTTATAAGCTTTCACTAAATAATATGCTCCAAGGTTGACATAAGCCCCAACTTGCTGAAATCCAGCCCCTCTGGCAATCCCTGCGGATACAAGCAATAAAGTTATGCCTTCTAAGATTAGAAAATTCATGGAAAAAAGAAAATTGTACTGTCAAACTCTAAAAAATTGACGAAGTTAGATTCAAACTTGTTGAATCAAGTTTTATCAAATTTCAATTCTGTGAATCCGTTTTCCTTACTCTCTTTTGCTTTCAAGTGATTAGAATGAGTTATTAGCTGAACTGGTTAATAGCCAAAATTAAGATCAGGTCATTTGCAAAATATCATAGTTGAAAGGGTTATTTACGTTTTAGCCTAACAAGATTGACAGTTTCCTTAAGTTAAATTGAGAGTTTGTCAGTTAACTTTTTAGCACTCCCCGATGATTTGGACAAAAGGATGCAGATATATAAATTAAGAGAAATATTACAATATGTTTTAAATTAAAGGAAAAACTGCAGTTGGAGATATAGAGATAAGTCAATTTCTCCTAAATTTTGTGAATTTGTCGAATTAGATCGAGATGAATAAATCCAATTTCTCCTAAATTTTGCGAATTTTCAGGTTACTTTTTAGCACTCCCCAGCTCTGATGATATTCACCTAAAAGTTTTACATCTTTTTTGTGTGAATCGTGCTTCATGTAACATGGGGTTGAAGAACAGAGACGGTGGTAGGAAATAGAAACTCACCAGAAAGTACACCATTTAGACTATCTGCACTAGCGGACAGTGAAAGAAGGGGAATCATGGAAGCAACGTAATCCACAACTTCCTTGTCATTGCTGTAAGCATATCCCAGTGTACCACGACAACTAAAGAAAACGGTGCTGACAACAAATGCCTCTGCAACTCCCAGAATCATAGCAACATGAACAGCACCTCGAGTTACCTTCGGATTCCCTGCTCCTAATTCATTTGAAACTCGAGTGCTACAAACCAAAGGAATGTGCAATGTCATCAGCATATAATTATACAAATATCAACGAACGAATCAATTGACTCACTGATATAAAGCCGTTTCAGGGCCGAAGCTCTGAGTTTGAATCCAGTTGAAGCCATACATGATCGTAGAAATGGAGAAATAGATTAGGAACAAACCTTGCTGCAGCTCCAATACCATAAGGAATGAAGAAATGCAAAGTAGTTGTGTTAAGGTTGCCAAGTGTTTGAGAAGAAGTTAGAACGAACAAATGATGGGATGTCTCAATATAATTAATGAGAAATTAAATGAAGAAAACCCACCAGACAGAAACAACTAAGGTTTCGAGTTGAGGATCAGGTAAAAGCCCCGCAAGTAATGTTAGAAGCTCAAAGGACCGCCACTCAGAACTATGACGAACAACAAAAAAGAAAACGATTTAGAAGAAAACTGAGAAAAAAGCACCATTATCTTCGAAGAGAATAGAGAAGTAGAGTCAGATTTTACCAAAGCATGAGTCCAGAAGGGATAGCAAACTGGAAGAACTCTGTAATGCTTAGTAAAGCATTAATGGAAAATACAAGCTGGGTTTTCTCACATGCTGAAGAATACTTGATATAAATTGCAAGCACAATGACGTTTAGCCAATATGAAATTCCAATAGCTAGTGCTGCTCCAACATGTCCTAGTCCCAATTTAAAAACCAGACCCCAACAAATAGATATATGAAAGCACAGAACGGCAACAGAGCTAAAAACCATGGGAAAGATCATACTCTGAGTCTGGAAGTAGCGAACCAAAGATTGAAGAACAGCATAGCCAAAAAGTGCAGGGATAAGGTATATGCAGTGTACTCGAGCTGCATGAGAAAGTTCAGGGTCTTGACCGAATAGCAAGAGTAATCTATCCATGAATATCCACAGAAGAGATATGGGGAGACAAACCAAAAACAGAGTAATTATTGCACTGCAAGTGTAGTTTCCGAGCTTTTGAAAATCCTCTGCACCGTAGGTTTGACCGCATAAAGTTTCCAATGCACCAGCCATTCCTAGCTGCAAGGAAATTTTAAAAATTTACTCAATCGTCAAGGACATTAAGGCATGTTGTAACTACAAAATGCACAGCAAAACACATCCTTTAATAAGAAGCCTCATGAAGTCCATTCAAAAATGGGTTTCAAATCAGTGATTTTATAATTTTATATCTATCATCATGTGACCTTAAATTCCAACACAATAAGCTCAAATTCATAGTGAATCAATCAACAATAATACTAAATGATCGCCTATTTTACTACCTCAATGGATCGAGTTCTTTCTCCCCAAGAATCAGAAATGTTTTTCCTAAGGACCAGAAAATAAATAGTAGAGCCAATCAATGCTTAATTTAGTCCCCACAGGAATCCACTTCCTCCCCTACTCTTTTTGACTGAAAAGTGAATTAAGCTAAAAAGGGTCCATTATTTAATCAAATGCAGAGAGGAGTAGGAAAAGGACTTTACAAGAACGCTGAAACCAGTAACTTCAGCAAAAGAGATGGCAATGGCAACCCCAGAGAAGAAGAGTTTCCCAAGATGTCCCACCATCATCAGTGATACCACTTGCAGAAGGTATTGAGACACTGTCACCGCCACCATTGGAGCTGCCATGGAGCTTACCCTCTTCAGCTCTTGGAAAAATGCACTGTCTGATGCCACCCCCTTATTTTCTTCTTCAACATTTGCTACCAAAGGTACTGCCTCCTCCTTGTCCATCTCCCTAGGGCTTTCTGTGGGAATCAATGCTCATTCAACAAGTTTGCAGGAAGAAATATAAAGAACCAGAAGTATTTCTTATTACAGGAGTGACAAGTGAAAACATAAAAGGATGAAATTGAAACTACGACAAAAATACGAAATAACAATTGAAAAAAAAAGGCACTGTACGAAATCAAACAATTTTGCGAGATAATGACTGCTCACCATCACATGCTACAAACGTCCCACCGCGTGCATCAGAAAGTTCTTTCATTCCTCCGTTCATGCTCTCTTTCATTAGTTTATTTGGCTTTAGGTAATATTATTTTCACATTTTTTTATTTTTCTTCTTATATTTAATATTTTATTATTAATTATAAAAAGAATATGATTCTTTAGATTCCTTCCAAGTTTCCCCTTTTGATTTACTTTTCTTTGTTTCGTTTTAATGTAACGAGAATTCAATTATATAAATTTAAAGTCACAAAACCCATAAACATCTCGTTTCGTCAGCCCAAAAAAAAAAAAAAAAAAGCCAATGATGAGATAGTCTTAGATTCACATAATTTTTTTTTATTCTCCTAAATTCATGTAGCAAAGAACCTATAAATTTAAATACCATTAGAAAATTTGTAAAAATTATACTTATATATTTTTTAATTAAAATTTAAAATTAAAATTTTTTCTAAAGTTTATAAAACATTCATTCTAATCCTCTCAAGTTTGAATAAAAATTACATTAAATTTTGTTATTTTAAGTTTGTATAAGTCTTAATTTGATATTTTTAATTATTTCCATTCAGTTGAATTAGTATATTTATGAATGTTTAAAAAAAATACATAAAATATGTTCTTTATTAACAATTTTATAAATAAAAAATTTTGTATAAATTAAAATTAAAGATGATAAGAGAATAAGTATTACAAAACATTAATTTAAGTCATAAATATTTTTTGTCTTTTATTAATTATATAAACTTTTTACAAGTTTGAACTGAAAATCTTGGAACATAATGGCTAGGTCACATCATAGTCATAAAACTTTACAAAATTATATGAATTTGATTTATTTAAATTTAAAACCCTTGATATTCTTTATCTACTCATAAAGATACTATTAGTAATTGTATAATCTATTTATCATATAAATTTTTATATCAAATATTTTTTTTATTATAAATACATATAGACACAATCCTAAAAGTCAAAAGTAGCATTCTTACTTCATTGCCATTGAAGGCAGTCATTAAATGTAATCAACTGATAAAAATTTAATTATTGTAAAAAAAATTAATTTTGTACAAATATATATATAGTAAAATTCATAAAGAAATTATATTTTTTAAATTTATATATTGCAACATATAATATATAAAAGATATCACATATAATAACTAGATAAATGAATAATTTAATGTGAAAAATAATAAATAGAATATATGAATAAAATTTTTAAATATAAGTAATAAATTTTCTTATTCATAAATTTTATTACTAAGGTGTGAAATTATCTATTAAAAAACAAAAAAAATTTGAAATTTTGTGTGTGTGTACATATATATATTTCATTTATTGAAATGAGCAAGTTTACAGTCTTCGGCTGCCCATGTTGCACTTGTCTTGTTCCCGCATTCGATTCTCCCTAGAACAAATTTTGACAATTTTTCTTAACAAAGAAAAAATAAAACGTTGGCTGAAGACATGTTTGAAATCTTTTTTTCTACATATAACACTACAACAAAATCGCGGCATTAACCGTCGTTATGCCATTAACGACGGTTTTAAAACCGTCGTGGAACTCCAGGCATAACGACGGTTTTAGCCAACCGTGGGAATAACCGTCGCTATGACTGGTTTAACAACAGTTTTTTAAACCGTCGTTAAACCAGTTTTAACGACGGTTTTGAACCGCCGTTAAAAGTAACGACGGTTTAAAAACCGTCGCTACTTATAATATTTTTTTAAAATTTTCTATTACTAAAATTAATTTAATTTTTTATATCAATTTTATTTTTAATTTAAAATATAATATTTTATGCTATCCATAATACTAATAATGCTTAAATTTTTTTATTATTAATTTTTTATGCAAAATAAAAATTAATTTATATTTTTAATATTTTATAAATTAATTTAAATACATTTTATTTTATTATATAATAATTAAACGTGTGAATTATTTAATAATTGAAAATTTTATTTTAAAATTTATTAATATTTAACTAGATACTAAATATGCATAAATTATTGAATTATAATAAATATATATATATATATATATATATATATATATATATATATATATATGTACGAAAAAATTAATAGTAACGAACGTAACAAAATTACATATACAAATATAATAACTAAATTAAGTTCTTGGACCCTACGGATGCTGATCATGCTGATGCCCACTACCACGATCGCTAGGGTCCTGAAAAATAAATTTTGTTTGTTAGAATTTTTAGTGTTTTCAAAATAAACAAAATTATACCAACAATTTTTATGTATTAAAAGGTTACCTTAGGTCTGGGACTATGAAGTCCTGAAATTTCAAGTGGCAGCTGACCCTGAAATTTTTGTAGTAAGAATGTCATAGCAGTCTCCATCTGTGCTTGCCGTGCTGCGAGCTCAGCATCTCGTTGCTGGAGCTCAGCATCTCGTTGCTGGAGCTCAGCGTCTCGTCACTACTGCTCAACATCCCGCTCCTGCATAGCTATCTTCAGGCGCTCCATCTCATTCTGTAAGTCGTGGTATGATGGCCCAGATTGTGAGCTCGACTCAGACAAACCACGACCGAAGACTTGAGTTGGGCAAACACCCAACCCAAATCCTCGAACGCGGCCGGAGTGCTCCTTAGTGCCAAGAGCTCTCGCAAGCGAATCAGCCGTCGAGAGCTCTTAGGACGAGCTATCCTCCTGCTGGATCGAAGCAATTTTATCTTAATATTCAATAACAGACAATTAATAATATTAAACATTATCTAAAAATTAAATAATTACCCACGTATGGTTGATAAGAATTTATTACTTACCGCAACAGCCCGAGTTTCGTCATTGATGTATGATCCGTCAACTCTTTTATGAGCTGCCGTCTATACATCACGAGTCACTGGACCCCGAACAACAATCTCCTAAAAATTATAATAATTAATCAATTTATGATTATATATATTATAGTCTTCTCAACATTTAAAAAAATAAAATATTTATAGATTTAAATTTACCATCTCCGCCTTTTTACGGGCAAGGCTCTTGGATCTAGTAGTGTGTGGCATTGTCAACTGTCTTATGTTCCGTTTATTCTTCGCAGCCACATCCTAATTAATCACGTAGAAAAAATAATTAGTGACAATATTTAAAATTTAAATTTTATAAATATGTTAATATACACAACTTACCCTAGACTTCGCGTCAAGGCGATAGTCTATGAAAGTTGCCCACTAATCAGGTGGGATGCCTGTCGGGACTTCACTCCGCAATTGATCTCTGGTCTTCGTACCATCGTACGCCAGGAGAAATAAATTGTATCGTGCCGCTCTCCATTTCGCTCCTAGCGGCTGCATGATCAATTTCTTGTGTTGATCCGTCACATTGAAATGTGTCTGCAAACGAAAGTAAAAAATTAGTTACACATAAATTGCACATAAATTACAAATAAATATAATTAATTACAAAATATTTTTTTTTTAATACCTGAATATTATTTACGAAGACATTCGTCTTCGACTGCTGAGGAATGCTCCTCTAGTCCTTGTAGGAGATCAGGAATAACCGAAAGTTATCCCCGATGGTGCCGAAGAAGACATCGAGCAAACCGCCACGGTCTCCGATAGCCTAATGGTTGTCATTGAATTGGACAACCACCTTTGACCCCTGAGGCAGAGCCCATACGTCGTGGACAGTCAACTGTCTGGACGTCGTCTGTCCGGTTGTGTCTGTCAAAATAATTAGTGACAATTATATATTATGTTACTAAGACAAAATTATTAAACGCATAAAGTGTACATGTTTACAATACTCACCGACTACATCAACAGTCCAACTTGTCCTACATCTGCGCTCCTGCTCACCGGGCTTATGCTCCTCCTCTACACCGCCAAAGATTGCGTCAAAATCGAACGTATAATCGTCGTTCGGTGCCTGAGCATCAGGTGGGGGGAGTGTACAGGAGACGGCCTGCGAATCCAATGGATGGGAGTCGCTACTAGGGACTGATGATGCGACAGCCTCTGACTCCATAGTGGGCTGTCCGCCCTCACTAATCACCCCACAGGGCATGGGAGTGTGAGAACTGGATGCCCTTGCCATGCCCGTGTAGAGTGATCTAGCCTTCTTCATCGTCACCGCTCTTGGCAAAATGAAATTAATAAAACAATTACAAAATAAACTTTGCCTAATATAAGTTATGGAAATAAATAAAATAGTACAGTAATTATAAGTAGTCTAAAATATATATAAATAGGCGGCAACAGCAAAATTAATACCGTAACAAGCATAAATTAACTTCTCCTTCTGGAAACAATCTTTCTAAATTTTGCGTGTGTAACGGATCACTGTCGTAAATAAGATTTTCATCTTCATTGCCCATCTCGTATAAGTCACGAGGTTTTAAATGCATCACTATACTCTAGTTCTTGTCCAGCTCATCTTGTACAGAGTACACTTGATGAGCCTTAGATGTCTAGATGTATGGTTCGTCATCATCATTTTCACCAGTATGAATCAACCGAGAAAAATCAACTGATATCAACCCAATTTCATCAATTGCAATTCCTCTTGCTGTAGTTGTGTTAGCCCACATACACTTAAATAATACGAATGCAAAATGGCCATGGTAGTTTAACTCGATAATGTCCAATAGTTTTCCATAATACGGGACGCTACCAATTTGCATGTTCATGTCACTACTACTTGCATAACTCTTCGTCCCGAAAGTACCATAAACTCCACTATTTGAGATGTCATCCCTTGATCTTGCTCTAAAGTTCAAAATTTGAATCCATTGACATTGTAAGCACTGTATTGACGTGCTCTATCTAGTGGACCAAGTGCCAGATATTTTAAATCAGTACACTGCGATCCATCGGCATCAATTGCAATCTGGAAAACGAATAAAGGATGAGTTGTACTCATATTTGACATATGAATTAAATGTGACCATGTTGAAATACTTACACGACGTGAAAACCAAGAGACAAATTCTCTGTGGACTTTTTTTATCTATCTCAGTAGATGATCGCGTTCGACTTCTTAAACTATGCCGTACATAGTCTCTAAATTCCCTGTTGAGAAAACATTGTCTAAACACTTAATGCTACATAGGACAAAAATTTGTATGCAAATGTAGCTAAGTGTGAGTTAACTTACTGTAAGTAAGGATCAACTTCTTTGTAGTTTGTTAAGATATGCCAATGAGCCTGCAATTTTTCCCGTGGAGAAATGGTTAAATAATCAAATCCACCAATTGGTCTTCCTATTGGTGGGAACAAACCCCTGTCAGACGTCCCAACATCGGGTCGATCATCTACACGAGAAGGATAATTAAAGACAGTGTCAACACCTTCTATGTACCTGGAACAAAATAATAAAACTTCTCATGTAATGTACGACTCTGCTATTAAGCCTTCTGGCCTTGCTCTATTCTGCACGAAAGATTTAAGTTTACCCAAGTATCCAGAGAACATAGATTAAATGAACAAAGCAGGTGGATATTTACCGTCATCATCAGGCCACAGGTCAGGCCTCACACCAAATTCCTTTAAGTCTTTTCGCGCGTTTACGTGATCCTTTGAACGGCCAGAATCATTAAGTAAAGTGTAAATGATGTTGTCGTAGACATTTTTCTCAATATGCATGACGTCAAGATTATGACACAACATATTATTCGTCCAATACGGAAGTTTGAAAAATATACTTTTCTTATGCCATTGTTAAGTTCCAGCATCAACCAAACTCTGACATCGGGAATGCCATTGTTGAGTCCCAACATTAGTTTCCACATTTTTTCCAAAGACAACTTCAATATCATTGACTTGTCTTAAAATGTCTACACCACTCAGTTGCAAAGGAGGGTTTCTTCTTTCCTCTTTTCCGTCAAACCTATTGTGGGTCAGCCTAAATTTGTGACCCGGAGATAAGAAGCGGCGATGTCCCATAAAACACCACTTCCGACTGTGAGGGAGACGGACTGGAGTAGAGTCAAAGTTACAGTATGGACAGGCTAATCTAGTATTAGTATTCCAGCCTGATAAACATCCAAGGCCAGGAAAATCACTGATTGTCCACAAAAGAGCTACATGCATATTGAACATTTCTTTGCCAAAGGCATCGTACGTCTTAACACTTTCAACCCATAACTCCTTCAGCTCTTCAATTAGTGGCTGTAAAAATACATCTATATCATTCCCCGGTTCTTTTTTCCTTGGAATTATCATTGACAATATGAATGAACTCTGTTTCATAGACATCTAAGGAGGAAAATTGTACGGAATCAGCAGAACTAACCATATACTATAACTTGTAGATAGGTTTCTAAATGGATTGAAACAATCCGTTGCAAGGCCCAAACAAACATTTCTCGGATCTGATGCAAATTAAGGATTCAGAATATCAAATCTCTTCCATGCCTCAGAATCCTTTGGATGCCTCATGATGCCATCAGAAATTTTATCCTCATAATGATATCTCATAAATTCAGCAGTTTTAGAAAATATGAACAACCTCTGTAAGCTTGGCTTAACTAGAAAGTATCTAAGAATTTTATTAGGCACATTTTTCCGCTTCTCCCCTTTTTGTTTCGGTTTTCACCTTGGTGCGGAGCACTTACTACAAGTTTCGCTACTTTCATGCTCACTCCAGTATAACAAACAATCATTCTGACATGCATGAATTTTTTTGTAGTTCAACCCCAACTTATTAATGACTTTTTTAGCCTCGTAAAATGAAGGCGGAATCTTGGCATCTGGAAATACATCGACAAGCAACTCAAGTACCATCGACATTGTTTTGTCGCTTAGGCCGCATAAACACTTGATGTGATACAACTTCACCAAAAAAGAAAATTTGGAATACTTTTCACACCCTTCATAGAGTGGTTGTTCACCATCTTTCAGTAACTCATAAAAATCTTTGACACTATCATCCATCCTTTCTGCTAACTGTGGAACTGGCATATCCACAGAAGCGATGCTCTCATTTTCAGGGTGAATCCCAAATGCATCACGAACTATGTTCTGCACAGGGTCATCTCGAACTATGGGTTCTGAGACCTCAATTGGCATTATAGCATGTCCTACAGCAGGTTCTTCTGTAATCATTTCTCCGTGTAAACTCCAAAAATTGTATCCCTCCGGAAATGGTTTGACGATCAAATATTGGCGCACGACCTCGATGAGTTGCCATTTCTTGAATCTACACTTTGGGCATAGGCATATTATTCTACCTTCAACTCCAGAGTTGGCATTTGTGAATTCTAAAAATCCGTCTAAACCATTCAGGTATTCTATTGATTGTCGAGGTTTATTGATCAAAGATTTATCCATTTCTGAAATAATTATGAATTTAAATAACAATTAACCTAAATAACTCTTACTCTGAACTAAGATCAAACATCACTATTTTACATGAGAAGGGATTTCCAATTGATTGTGCATAAAATACAACACATTTTGAAGAGATTTAAAATGTTTTATGTGTAAAAATTTTGTAACAAACTTTATGATAATTGGCATTTAATGAAGCACCAAATAAAAAATCTTCGTTATTGGTTCGCTATAAATAAAGAATCCTGATCCCAAAGAGTTTTAGAGAGATATATAAGAGAGTGAGATAAACGATGACATTGACTTACATAATATGAAATAAAACACTTGAAATATCTCTACGAATCCATGAACAAAAAATCTAACTTTTTAAACAGTGCCATTGATAAAGTCTTTGGTCATGTGTTAATTTTATTTCATTCTCCTAATGTCATTAATTAAAAGGATGAGTTTCATGATCAAATCTCTACGAATCTAAATTTTTTGGAAAGGACAACCACTAGCAGCAAAAAATTAAATTATGATTTTACATCTGCCGCTAGGATTTCAATTATAGTATTACCATGGTAAAATTTCTAACGAACTCATATAGGAAATTGAAATTTCAATTCCCTATCTAAAAAAAGTAAAATCAGTGGCCCATACAAGGGTCATATATTCAAGAATAATTCTACTCAATTACATCTAAGATCTTTTAAAAGGATGATTTTCATGATCGAACTTCTACGAATCTGAATTTCTTGGAAAGGACAGCCACTAACAGTAAAAAATTGAATTATGATTTTATAGCTGCCGCTAGGATTTCAATTATAGTATTTACATGGTAAAATTTTGAACGAACTCATATAAGGAATTGACATTTCAATTCCTTATCTGAAAAAGTAAAATCAGTGGCCCATATAAGGGTCATATATTCAAGAATAATTCTACTGAATTACATCTAAGATCTTGTTAGTTCCTTAATAGAGAATCTAGTGTAAGAACAAAGTGCATTAAAAATTATTACACTATTATTTTTTATTAAAATTATGTTATTATATATTTGTTTCCATTTTTAAAAAACTATGTGTATTTTTAAATGTGTTTTATTTTTTTAAAACCAATTCCTAATACTAATTTTATCTATTTACTAACATTTATTATTTTACCTCATCACCTGAATAAATATTTTAATATTTTAGTAACAACTGTCATATAATTTGACTATTACTAATTTACGTATATTATTTAAATACGTTTATCAATATAATAACTATTTTCGATTAATTTGCATTAATTTTAATTATATTTTTTAAACAGTAAATAACTTAAATTTAAAACTAAATTCACTATCATTTTATACTAAATTTATAATATTATATATATTTATTAAATTTATATTAAAACATATGTATATTTTTAAAGTAGTGTCACAATTTTTTATAAATTATTTTCAATACTTACTCTGTCTATTTATTAAAATTTATTATTTTACCTAATCAATTACACACTTCAATTCATCTACTAAATTTATTTTATTATATATTTTTATTTTTATTTTTAAAACCTATTTGTAATTTTTATTAATTATTTTTTTAACTATGTGTATTCAATAACTTTTTCATATTATTCTATCAACACCGCCTCAAGATCTCTATTTTTTATTTTTATAAATCAATTATAATATTAAATACAAATATTTTACTTCAAAAATAATTAAGTATAATAATTCAGTATTATTAAAAAATTTTTGTCTTACATGTTTTCACCGAACATAATATATTATAATATTAAATATCATAAATATTGCCAAAATAACACAAATTTTAAAATTGATTCATACAATGTACATCACAATGTCAAATATATTTATAAAAAAATAGTAAGTACATAAAATATCTAATATTATCGCAATCTAACATACAATAATTTGAAATAAATTCATTTCAAATAAAATTAATTAGATTACATAACTTGAAAATGATTCCAAATAAATAACGCACAAAAATCAAAATCGAAGTGTCATCCCAACATCAGAAGATCTTCACAAAAGAAAATAAAAAATAATATAAGCAAATATTTTGAACATACAATATATATAAAATTAATCAAACACAATTAAAAAGTTAAATGACATACCTTGAGAATAATAAATACAAGTCGCAAAGAAGACCACAGTACAAAAACTCAAAAGTCACAACAAATATTCTCAGCTAGTGTATTATACGAAAAAGTATTATGAAAAACGTTTGTAATACAAATGAGGAGGGCTGCTGAATTTATAGGCGTACGCGTGGTTTAACGACGGTTGTAAACCGTCGTTAAACAAACCGTTGTTAAACAAAAAAACTATCACTAAATGGATTTAACGGCAGTTATAAAATAAACCGTCGTTAATTGTATATTTAACGACGGTTATTAGGACAACTGTCGTTAAACCACACGAATATCGAGCAACAGTTAGAATTCCGAATGTTGGGAAGTCAACGACGGTTTCCTAGAAACCGTCGTCATTTAACGACGATTTTGTATGAAACCGTCGTAATGTCCGTGAATTTTTTTTTCCAACGATCAGAACGACATAGATCACTACGGTTGGATCCTAACCGTCCGTATTTAACGACGATTTTGTGTAAACCGTCGTTAAAGTTGGCTTTAGAGACAGTTTTTTGTAACCGTCGTTAAATATATGTCGCCATTCCCCGCTTTTCTTGTAGTGTAAACACTTAACTTGAAATTTTACTTCAAAAATGCATCAACAAAGGTAGCATTGCGACATTACAAGTACAGGTTGCAGCTGAACTCCCGCACCACAATGATAGAAGCTGAGTGTTCTAATAGTAGACAAAAAGATAAAAATACTCTTATGCCTATAAAATTTTTCATTATGATTTTTTTTTCCATTTTTCTCTTCATCCCCGAGCTCCCCCATTGTTTCTCTCTTTAAAAGGTTCCTCAACCTTCTCTCTAAAGTTTTTCTCAACCTAAGCATTCATTCTATGTACTTGCAGGTATCATTAAACTCGTGGCAATAAGAGCTTCACTTTCCACCAATTAGTTTCACCAAAGAATGTTGGAAACTTTGTCAGAGTTTTGAACAGTAAACCTTAGGGAGATGAGCATCAAATAAGCATGCTTATGAATTTTTTTATCACAAAATTAAAATCATAGATAGCTTTAGGAGTAGCTAAAATGTTGGGTTTTAAATTTTTACAAGTATATAATGCATTTTTGTCAGCACATGAACAGTGTTCTAAGTTGTTGTGAACAATGATATCAGAAAGTGAACACCTAATATTTTGGATTTGTTTTCTAGGTATTTGAATGTCCTCGATTCAATTTTGAAGTTCATTTTGATCGTTTTGGCTCCAAAAGTTACTATATGTCTTGCCCAATATTGAACCTATAGCCCTATGGGTATATAATATATATCATGGCCTATATATATATATATATATATATATATATATATATATATATATATATATATATATATATATATATATATATGATGGACTAGAGTCTTATATGGTTGATACTTTCTTTTACATATGTGTTTTATACCATTTATATATGATTTTCATTGTAGAAGCATTAGAATACAGGATAAGCACCATTTTAAGGATTGTACTAAAATGATTTGAATATAAGTTGTGCTAATAACGTTGATTTATAAACATTTGCATAACTTTACCTTTGAGGTTTAGATTCTTGATAGGAAATAGATCATAGTAATAACTAGTTAGGAGATGTGTTTATATAATACTACTTGAGAGATATATGCATATAATACTAATTGAGAGATGACTATATATAGTATATGGTATGGTTTCTTCGATTTAAATCTAGAGTATCCAAAATGATTTTTGAAAAATGGAAATTTCATTGAATTATGTTTTGGTTACACTGTAGTATGCTATTGATAAGCTTTAAGATATGACTTTATTGATAAACATGTTAATGGAAAGTTATCTACGATCTCAATAGTATTTATAATTTTTGATTTTATGATTCCAATATACATTACGTTTGAAGTTCAAGTTTTGATACCGAAAGAATATTTTTGAAGTTAGTCAAATGTATGGCCTTGAATGGTCGGGAGTTATGGTTTCTTTTATTTGCATAAGTTTTGAATATATCGGTTTCATAGTCAAGGTTTTTGAAATTTTATTTTTGGAGTAATACAAATTGTGTTGTTCATTGGAGAGCCATAAGCCATTGGACATAAACTTGTTGATTTGTTTTGAGAAACATGTTGAACCAAGAAGTATAGTTAAAAAACAGAAGTAGCTATTGTTATAATATATTATTATTTTCTTTCTTAAACTTAAAACTCATTTTATTTAGATTTTTTTATAATCGATCATTTGTCAATGTTAAATATTTTAACGCTATATGTATATGTTTTTTGATACAATAAACCTTGCAATTCACTACTAGAAAAATTCATTTTAGAGACGGAATTTTTTCGTCTCTAAACAGGGAAGATTCTGTCTCTAACTCCGTTATAGACAGAATCAGAGACGAAAAAATTTCCGTCTCTAAATACGCGGTCGTTAATATTTAGAGACGGAATTTATATTCCGTCTCTAAATTTGGTTAGGTTGTCCATCTCTACAGAGACGAAAAATTCCATCTCTGACTTTAGAGACGAAAAAATCCGTCTCTGACTTTAGAGACAGAAAATTCCGTCTCTGATGTTAGAGACGGAAGATGTTAGAAACGGAAAAATCCGTCTCTAATCCAGAGACGGAAAATTCCGTCTCTGGATTTAAAGACGGAAAATTCCGTCTCTAAATTCTTTATATTAATTTTTTTTTTTTGCATTTATTATTTCATTTGTAATTGAGAAAAAAAAAGAACCAAAGGAAATAATAAAAATATATATAAAATAATTTCAAAGAAAACATTGTTTATAAACAATTACAAAATGTCAATTAATTAAAAATATTACATATGACAAGAGCTATTAAATACTGGTGCTACAATTAATTTGGTGGTTCATTTGGAAATACTGGTGCTACATTTGTTGTAAAACTTCGTACAACACGACCCGTTGGAACTATTAGAATTTGCTCCTATTTATAACACACAATAGCAAATTAATACTCAAACGTAATAAAATTAAAGCAAATTAAATAGAAACAATAATTGTATATATATGAAGTTCAATTATTTCGAACATTCAAAATTAAATTAAATTAAGCATTGATGGTGGTTGTCTTTAAAGAATACTCATATACTGCTATGAAATTGATAATGTTAAACTGTAAAATAAATTTACGCGTTAAACTAATGATACAATAGAAATTACAGTGAACATAAAAAAAAAGCATGCAATAATTTTAAAAATATTTTTAAATTAATATATGATAATAATTAAGTGACGTAATTGGTAGTCAAAAGTTACTTTTTACCACTATTTTATATAAAAAAAATTAGAAAAGCTAAGATAAAATTGTCATCCACAAACATACCAAGGCATTCATAATAATTTCAGCAAAAATTCATACTAATTTTTATTGCTTTAAATTTTTATCGAATAAATATACATTCATTGTTTAATCCATTTATGCTTTCTATAGAACTATCAAGATAAGATAAAAAAATAGTAAACATTACATACATGCAAAAAGGAATTTAAAAACGTAAAGAAGGATAGTCAAGAGTATGCATTTTAATATTATTTGACATTTTAAAAGATATAAGAAAAAAGTCTCATGTTCTTATCATGTTCAGTCTTGGTAGACTTGACAAAAAATAGTTTGAGATGTTCAAAAGAATGTCCGCAGAAAAAGAGGTTATACTGCCTATGCCCATAGGAAAAATAATATATGATTTATAAAACAGAGTAAAACAAAACTGAATGTAAACTATTTTTCAATTGGTTGCAACTTCCAATCAGAGAAAAGACAAGGGACAACATTATTCACCCAGAAAAAAAAAATGAAAAGAAGAGAGGAGGGATATTCCCATGGTAAGCAAGTAATACTTTAAGCTCAAGCAAGAGAAGAAGAGTCCAAAAGCATCATCAACGAACAAATTCAGCAATTGTCTTCTCCAAAACCAAAAAGCAAGAATAAAATCAAAGGGACACACTTTCTTCGGACATGCAATTAAAGTTTTTGGGTATTTACAAGGTTTTCAGAGAATTCTCAGCCTCTATGGAGAAAAGAAAATTTGAAAGAAAATCAAGGCTTAAACAATATTTTCAAAATTTTAAAAAAGCCACTAATTTTTTAAGCTAAGAAGCTACTTCTTTAAGAACCTTAACATTTTTTTAGGAAAAAAACAGAGCAAACCATTTTCAATTGATTATTCAAACATTTCAGCTTATTCCTAAAAACCCAGACTATATTAATCTCGACACAGCCTAAATTTTAATCATAACAGCAGATTCCACCTAAATGGACTCACGTTAATAAGGCCATTTAGCTCTATAGGACTAAAACTCAGGAAAAAAACCCCCTTACATGAACAAACCAAATTAGCAGAATTCACAACAGACCCAGAAAGAAAGACATACAAAAATAGCAAAATAAACCTAAAGAAATTTGAAGATGAAACGCCCCTCAGTTTTGACAGGTTGGACCATCAGTTCAAGAGCAAAATAAACCCAAAATAATCTTTTTTGACTTTATAGTAAGTTAAACTCCATTGACTATGCCATCAAGGCCTTTCAATGCACTAAAAACCTGACATGTACCTCTACACTGCTCTCACTGATGGGTTGAAAGAATCATAATGCACAGGAGAGGTGTTACCTTTGAAGCAGCATAAAAAAATAAAGCTTCTCTCTAGATGGGATCCTTGCATGATGTTGGTCCAAACTTCATAATTAACCCAGCATATATGTGGACATATATCAAACACCTAAGGTGCTAAAAATTGAAAACTTAAGAGATCATATAACTAGAAATCTCTCTTGGGCATTTTATCAAACACCTAATGTGCATTCATATGTCCAAGCCTTGAAATCCTTAAATTTAAATGGAGAACCTCCCAAATCAACTCCATACAAAAGCCCAAGATATCATGCACATATACAAATTACATATAAGGGAAACCCCTGATCAAATGATTTTCAAGGCTCATGGAAGTGATGAAAGGGCGTTTTTCCGGTGCATAAATGGCCATGAAGATATTAGCATTCCCTAATCCCATAAGTTGAGAATTAATTGTTTCCAATGTAATACTTGACTCACACCATTCAATAAAATCTTATACAAAGTGAATTTGACAAGTCCAACTGTTGAATTATATTATTGTCATTATTGGCACTTTCGTTGGCTATTGGATTGAAAAGATATAAGCTAGATGTAGAATACAATCGTCAATGAAAATGCTGACTAAACAGAGTACCATTATCCTTAAAGCATTGCAGAATTCATGCATGCGCACATATATAAACTTTTAACTTAGAACTCAAACTAGAGCTATATCCAAAGTCTACCATATCAAAGGCCAAAGGATAGTGACTAGTAACACTTTTACCTTCGAAAGAGGAAATAAACCATCCAATAGAGTAAGAGCAAACCTGTAATAACCCTCAGCTAATAAAACATTTGAAGGTTAAGTACAAATCATTTGAAACAAGGAAATTGAGAACAATGTAAAATTTTAGAGCGTTTCTGACATTTCTTCTGACCTATCTTCACTCATATAAGCATAAATCTCTCATATGAAATCAAAATTAAGTGATTCCACTTTCTGTTGAAAAATAAGACATATATCTACAACTTTGATGTTGGGAACGTTTCCTAATTCCGTGAATATTATAGTGATAAGAGGCAAAAACCGAAGCATAGTGTGGTCTGGACCTTTGATCACTATTTTATATATAACTCCTTCATATGAACTCCAAATTAGGTGATTCAAATGGCTAATGAAAGCCACGAGAAAGAGCTACAACTTTTATGTTGGACGTTTTGTCAAATGCGGCCAAAAACATGGTGCACTGTAGCACCGAAGCACGGCCGTGCTCCAGGACACGGCCAGGCCGTGCTTCGGGCTGTTTTATGCATTTTCTGCAGCCTCTTCTCCTTCATTTCATCTGACTCTCTCCCTCTCTCTCTCTAAAAATTTTCTCTACCTTCTCTCTAAGATATCTCATCATCTGGACGTCCGATTTGAGCAAGCAAGGTACCGTTAGACTCGTGGGAAGGAGAGCTACAAACCCCAACGATCAGTTTCGCCGGAAAACCACCGGATTGTCGCCAGAAAATTGCATGAATAGTAACCTCCAAGGTAAAACTCTGTCTAATCGCGTTTTAGGCTTCGTTTTACCGAACTTCTTTCCATAGATAGTCTTAGAATTAGTTTCTATGCTAGAATATAGGATTTTTAGGTTTCGGCGTGAATAGTATTTCTGGCATGAATAGTGACGTTTAGAGTTTTCCAATTCTTATGTTATGTCTATGTTTTCTAGGTTGTTGAACCATCACGAGGTGAAATTCTCGTTGTTGGACTCCTAGTAAGGTGAGTGGGTTTTTCATACTATAGCGCATGTTTTAGGAATTTGATTTATAACTCTCTCGTATGATTTTAACTAGTTGGAATGTATGTTAAATTGTTTTACCGCTTTGAAAACCAATATGTTCCAACCATGTTAGAAATTATAAATTTAAACCCTAGTTGAACTCTAGGTATGCAGGGCAAGCATCTAGGCTGATAATTCTCCATTTGAGCTAAATTTATAGAAATGCGAACTTAGTCATAGAAATGAACTAAGTTAGCCATGGAATGATTTGATGCATGATGAGCATCTATGTGACGTCTACGGACGATCTATGTTTAAAAGGGAAAGTTTATGATTATAAAGGTCTCCATGGGAATTCATGGATGAGATATATTTTAGAACGGAATTTTATGCATGAAAAGAGCTAGATGGAGAATTATAGCTTTATTGTAAAGTTATTGAAATGTTTTACTTTACACTCTTTGAATAGCATCTTTCAAATGTTTTCTATTAGAGGGACCCTTTTAGATCACTGTTAGCTAGCCGCAGGGAGTGCTAGCCCTGGTGCACCATGGTCATGCGAAGGCTTCAGCCTAGGATATTGTGACGGGCATATGACTGCCTAAGACACAGGAATTTAGGGTGGACTTATGTCTACGCCTACAGTGATTGCCATACCCTTGCTATGTGCTTGGGGAAATTTAGGATGGACTTATGTCTACGCCTACAGTGATTGACATACCCTTGCTATGTGCTTGGGGGAATTTAGGGTGGACTTATGTCTACGCCTACAGTGATTACCCTACCCTTGCTATGTGCTTGGGGAAGATGATAGATCTGTCAAGAAAGAGCTACAATAAACTAGTTCATTTTTCTTAAAGATTAAATATTTCTAAACAATCTCATTCATCATTATTATTGTATAAATAACTTCATTTATTACTTACCATGCATAATTAATTTGCTTTGCGATTACTGATTTAAATCCTGTTTTATTTTCTGAACATACATTTGAACTGTTTAGTTTTTCTTTCAATAAATTATGATTAAATACTTAATGTTTCTATTATTATCTTTGCACTTTGATTTTAATTATTAAATTCATTGCGAAACACTCGTGCTTAGTTTGCCCTGTTTCTGTTATAGTATGATTTACCCATTCACTAAGATGTGGTAATCTCACCCCTCTTCTGTTTCTCTCCACAGATAGTCAAAGAGACTTTGATCCAGCTACAGCTTCGTAGAAGGCTGAATATAGCGTTGGTGAGCCCCAGTTTGGGCAAGGATCTTTTGTAATGATTGTCTAGTTTAGTTTATGTCTAGAGTATCTCCATGAACTTACTGGCAGGATCCTCGCTTCTTGTGTACTTTGATGTGTAGTTTGGAAAACAGTTTTATATTTTACAACTATGTTTGTTTTATGAGGCCATGAGCCAAGTTGAATCAAGGATGTTGGATTCATGAGATATATATATATATATATATATATATATATATATATATATACAATATTTTCTTATATTGGATGTGGCATATGTGGCCAGTTATATTTATTATGTACTCTGGATTGTGTGCTGAATGTTTGTGCATGCTATGTGTTAGGCTTACGGCTAGGGGGAAACCCTTATGCCGTGCCGGTCATGTGTTTCATCATTTGGGGCCGTGACAGATTGGTATCAGAGCTTTAGGTTTTTCCTATGTTCATGGAGTAACGGACCTTTAGGTAGGACTTTGAGTATGGGTATGAATTCAGACATGCTTATACTCACGGTGCTGCTAAAGGAGTTCAATAGGATGTTGTCTTTTTGTTCAAGTAAGTCAGTTTATATGTTGGCATGGTTAAGTGACGGTTGGGCTATCTCTATTTTATAGCGAGATGCGTCTAAAAGAATTTAAGAAATTGAGACAGATACCAAATATGATGGTTTCTGAATGAGACATCATGATGGTTTCTGAATATGACATCCGTTGTACCCGGTTGTCTAGATATGGTAGATTATGATGTGATATTGAGAATGAATTTGTTGGCATTATGTCATTTCATTTTGAAATGTCACTAGAAGGTGATTAAATTCAATATTCTTAGAGAATTTTCTCTGTTGATACAAAGAAATCTTAGTGAGATACCCAGTAACCTAGTCTCTGCTTTAGCAGTTCATAAGTGATTACAAAAAGGTGCCAAGGATAGTTGGTAGTGGTGAGAGATGCTGATATAAAGTATACCGCTGTAAATCAAGTTCCAGTTATTAGAGAATTTTCTGATATAATTCTTGAGGAATTGCCAGGATTACCCCGAAATAATAAATAGAATTTAGTATTGATTTATTTCCTAGCCAACATCTATATTTCCATATAGAATGGCACCCACTGAACTTAAAGAACTGAAAAAGAAGTAGTTACAAGACATGTTAGACAAGGGATTTAAAAGCCCTAGAACTTTTACTTGAAGTGCTCTAATTCTATTTGTGAAAAATAAAGATGGATCACTATGACTATACATAGATTATAGACAATTGAATAAAGTGACAATGTGGAATAAATACTCATTACCTCATATAGATGATATGTTTGACTAGCTACAAGGTGCTCAACATTTAAAAAAAAAAATTGTTTCTCCTTTGACGAGGTTGACAAAGGAAGCAATAAAATTTGACTAGTAAGATGAATGTGAAAGAAATTGCTAGAAACTAAGAAATGTTAGATTACGGTACCAGTACTGTCTACTTCTTTAGGCACTGAAGGATATACAGTATGTTGTGATACATAGAGAATGGGATTAAGGTATATGTTGATGCAATATGGTCGAGTCATTGCATATGTATCTAGACAGCTTAAGCCACATGAGCAGAAATTGTCAGACTTATGATTTGGAAATAACAGCAGTAGTTTTACTCTCAAAGCTTGGAGGCATTATCTGTATGGTGATACATGTAAAATTCATACAATTTCAATCATCTTTAGTTGAGTAGGTGAAAAAGGCACAGGACGATGATGCCTATTTATGTAAGAAAATTTAAGAGGTCAAGAATGGTAGTGATATTGAATTTAATGTAGACTCTGAAGGAATTCTGAGATTGGGCAAGCGATTGTGTGTATTTAATAAAGAAGAACTTAAGGAAGAAATTTCAGAGGAAGCCCATAGATCCATATATACAATTCATCTTGAGGTAACTAAAATGTATAAAGATCTAAAAGAAATTCATTGGTGGGACAGTATGAAGAAAGATATAGTTGATTTTGTATCTCGATGATTAACTTGTCAACAGGTAAAAGTAGAACATCAAAGACTTGCAAGATTACAATATCAGATAGAGATACCTGAATAAAAAAGGGTTATTATTGATAGGTTCAAATTTGTCTTTGAATAAGATAGTAAGACTTCATAAGGTATTGATATCGATTATATCTGATCGAGAACTATTGTTCACAGATTGTTTTTAGAGAGTATTTTAAGAAGTTTTGGGCAGAAGTTTTACATAAAATACCGTAAGCTTTCTAATATGTGAGTGAGTAAATGACTATTTCGTTTGTCAAGATTGTGACTTGGGTGATGTTTGATATTTGGATAGTATGTCATAAAAATATATGAATGTGTGAAAAGTGAATTGAAATGGATAAGTGGCAGACATGATATGAATAGTGAAAGTAATATATGTTAGGATTGTTTAAGGATTGGATAGTGGTGGAAAAATGTTATAAGAGGAGGATGTGAACATATTGGGTTTACTGGAAGATAGATAAGACAAAAGTAGGAAATTTTTTATTTCAATTGGTTAGAAGTAACTAATGAATGAAATCTTGGAAAAATATAACTTAAAATAGTGAGTTTGGACACCGAACTATATAACGATTTTTAGATGAAAGAAATAGAAAAAAAAATGATAGCCTTATGGTACTTTGAGGAATGTAATAAAGTGAATTAGTGGTACTGAAGTTCTTGAGGGATAAAATATAGAAAGTAGGATTTAAATTGATCTTTGAATTATTAATTTGGAAATATGGAGAATATTCTGAGAATCATGTCCGAAAATAATGTAAGTAATCAAGATATTTGTGTTAAAAGTTTATACTATGCTAAATCAAATTTAGTATTTAAGATGTGAATTATGTTGAGATTGAAAATTCACGTACGAATAATTGTTGAGAAAAGAGATTTCAGAAGAAGCCATAGATTGTGAATATGGATTACTCGAGGTAATAAGGATATACTGAGATAAAAAAAAATTTAAATTTACTAGTATAATGGTAAAAAGAAGATACAAGTGAAATTTTTCATTAGCAGGTATATTGGTAAGTACGAATTGAATATATTATCTCAAGAGAGTTATTTAGGAAGTCTAAAGATCTTTATTAGATAATAGTATGACTGATACTAAATTTAAATAATGTGTTTATACATTAGAAGTTATGCTTTAAGTATCTTTATATTATTGTGGTGAAAGTTTCGAGAAATTAATTGTCCTTAGTTGAATTTGCTCATAGTAGTAATTATCATGCCACTATACAATGGCATCATTTGAAGTTTTACATGAACATCATAGGTTTCTTAATATGTGAGTGAATTGAGAAAAGTTAAACTTTGGAAATCTAATTTGGAATAACATGCAATAAATAGCATATGAATTATCTAAATTGATGATGCTAGTTTGGAGAGCATGCTTCAAGCATATGTTTTTGAGATAGGTAGGAGATTTCTTAACAGAATTTGTTTATAATAAAATGATATTAGAAGATGTAAGCCTTATGTGAGAGGTGTTAAAAATGTTCTGTTAAATGACTCAGTGGAGTTAGATTTATTATAAGATGTTATTGATTAAGTGAATTTGATTAAAAAAAATATACTGAAAACTCAATACAAGTCAAAAGTTTATAAGGATTATGAATGTTGAGCACGAGAAAGTATTAGTTGGTGACTATATATATATTCTTGAAGGACTCACCCATAGAAGAGGTAATGAGGATTTGAAAGAAAGGGAAGTTACCCTCTCGGTATATAGAATTATTTGAATTCCTGATAGGATCGGTTCAGTGGCTTATTGTTTTGTTTTACCACCTGCATTGGATAATGTTTATCCAGTTTTTCATGTGTCTATACTACGGAAATATTTACCGGATTCTACACATGTTATACAGTGTCCATAGATTCAGTTACAGAAAGATTTAACCTAAGAGGAACAACCAGTATAGACAGACAAGTAAAGAAGTTACGGTCAAAAGAAATATTTACTGTAAAGGTGATATGGAAAAATTACTCTTTTGAGGAAGCAGATTTTGGAGGAGGCACATCAATCAGCCTATACTATCCACCCAGGAACAAATAAGATGTACAGTGACCTCAAGGACTTGTATTGGTGGAGTGGGATGAAGAAGGATGTAGCAGATTTTGTGGCTCAGTACTTGGTTTGTCAGCAAGTGAAAGCTGAACACCAGAAGCCTGCCGGTTTGCACCAACAGATTGAGATACCGGAGTGGAAGTGGGAAAGAATCACTATGGACTTCGTTACAGGGTTACCAAGGACCCCTAAGGGTTATGACTCAGTATGGGTAATAGTGGATCGAATGACCAAGTCATCCCACTTCTTACCAGTGAAGACTACCTTTAGTACGGCTCAGTATGCAAGCCTGTCTCTGCGTGAGATCGTCAGATTGCATGGAGTTCCTGTATCCATCATATCTTACCGAGGTCCATAGTTTACGGCAAGGTTTTGGAAAGCTTTTCAAGAAGCTTTGGGGACGAGGTTGGATCTAAGCACCGCTTTTTATCCCCAAATAGATGGCCAGTCAGAACGCACGATTCAAATTCTTGAGGATATGCTTAGAGCATGTATTTTGGACTTTGCTGGCAGTTGGGAAGAATATCTGCCATTAACTGAGTTTGCATATAACAACAGTTATCAAGCCAGTATTTAGATGGCACCTTTTGAAGCTCTTTATGGGAGAAGATGTCGATCTCCCGTTGGATGGTTTGAAGTTGGAGAAGCCAAGCTGCTAGGGCCAGACTTGGTGCAAGATGCCATAGAGAAGGTCAAGCTGATAAGGGAACGGCTTTTAACTGCACAAAGTCGTCAGAAGGCTTATGTGGACCATAGGCGTCGGGTGTTGGAGTTTTCTCTAGGCGATCACGTGTTCCTCAGAGTTTCACCCATGAAGGGAATCATGCGGTTTGGTAAGAAAGGGAAGTTAAGCCCGAGGTATATTGGACCTTTTGAAGTTCTGGATAGGGTAGGAGCAGTGGCATACTGCCTAGCCCTACCACCTGGATTGAGCGAAGTGCATCCAGTCTTCCATGTCTCAATGTTGAGGAAGTATCTACTCGACCCATCTCATGTGATTCAACTGCAAGAAATCTTTTTGGATGACAAGTTGGCCTACGAAGAGAAACCCGTGGCCATTGTTGATAGACAAGTAAAAAAGTTAAGGTCTAAAGATATCCCTACAGTGAAGGTGATCTGGCAGAATCATTCCAAAGAGGAAGCTACGTGGGAAGTAGAGGACATCATGAGAGAGAAGTATTCACAACTGTTCCAAGAGTAGTTTTATGTTTTCATGTTGTTGGTTGTTGTAAAATTCGGGGACCGAATTTTTATAAGGAGGGGAGAATGTAATAACCCTCAGCTAATAAAACCTTTGAAGGTTAAGTACAAATCATTTGAAACAAGGAAATTGAGAACAATGTAAAATTTTAGAGCGTTTCTGACCTTTCTTCTGACCTGTCTTCACTCATATAAGCATAAAACTCTCATATGAAATCCAAATTAAGTGATTCCACTTTCTGTTGAAAGATAAGACATATATCTACAACTTTGATGTTGGGAACTTTTGCTAATTCTGTGAATATTATAGTGATAAGAGGCAAAAAACCGAAGCATAGTGTGGTCTGGACCTTTGATCACTATTCTATGCATAACTCCTTCATATGAACTCCAAATTAGGTGATTCAAGTGGTTAATGAAAGCTAAGAGAAAGAGTTACAACTTTTATGTTGGATGTTTTGTCAAATTCGGCCAAAAACATGGTGCACTATAGCCCCGAAGCACGGCCGTGCTCCAGGACACGGCCAGGCCGTGCTTCGGGATGTTTTATGCGTTTTCTGCAGCCTCTTCTCCTTCATTTCATCTGACTCTCTCCCTCTCTCTCTCTAAAAATTTTCTCTACCTTCTCTCTAAGATATCTCATCATCCGGACGTCCGATTTGAGCAAGCAAGATACCGTTGGACTCGTGGGAAGGAGAGCTACAAACCCCACCGATCAGTTTCGCCGGAAAACCGCCGAATTGTCGCCGAAAAATCGCATGAATAGTAACCTCCAAGGTAAAACTCCGTCTAATCGCGTTTTAGGCTTCGTTTTACCGAACTTCTTTCTATAGATAGTCTTAGAATTAGTTTCTATGCTAGAATATAGGGTTTTTAGGTTTCGGCGTGAATAGTATTTCCGGCGAGTGAATAATGTTTTCTGGCATGAATAGTGACATTTAGAGTTTTCCAATTCTTATGTTATGTCTATGTTTTCTAGGTTGTTGAACCATCACGAGGTGAAATTCTCGTTGTTGGACTCCTAGTAAGGTGAGTGGGTTTTTCATACTATAGCGCATGTTTTAGGAATTTGATTTATAACTCTCTCATATGATTTTAACTAGTTGGAATGTATGTTAAATTATTTTACCGCTTTGAAAACCAATATGTTCCAACCATGTTAGAAATTATAAATTTAAACCCTAGTTGAACTCTAGGTATGCAGGGCAAGCATCTAGGCTGATAATTCTCCATTTGAACTAGATTTATAGAAATGCGAACTTAGTCATAGAAATGAACTAAGTTAGCCATGAAATGATTTGATGCATGATGAGCATCTATGTGACTTCTACGGACGATCTATATTTAAAAGGGAAAGTTTATGATTATAAAGGTCTCCATGGGAATTCATGGATGTGATATATTTTAGAACAGAATTTTATGCATGAAAAGAGTTAGATGGAGAATTATAGCTTTATTGTAAAGTTATTGAAATGTTTTACTTTACACTCTTTGAATAGCATATTTCAAATGTTTTCTATTAGAGGGACCCTTTTAGATCACTGTTAACTAGCCGCAGGGAGTGCTAGCCCTGGTGCACCATGGTTATGCGAAGGCTTCAACCTAGGATACTGTGACGGGCATATGACTGCCTAAGACACAGGGATTTAGGGTGGACTTATGTCTACGCCTACAGTGATTGCCATACCCTTGCTATGTGCTTGGGGAAATTTAGGATGGACTTATGTCTACGCCTACAGTGATTGCCATACCCTTGCTATGTGCTTGGGGGAATTTAGGGTGGACTTATGTCTACGCCTACAGTGATTACCCTACCCTTGCTATGTGCTTGGGGAAGATGATAGATCTATCAGGAAAGAACTCCAATAAACTAGTTCATTTTTCTTAAAGATTAAATATTTCTAAACAATCTCATTCATCATTATTATTGCATAAATAACTTCATTTATTACTTACCATGCATAATTAATTTGCTTTGCGATTACTGATTTAAATCCTGTTTTATTTTCTGAACATACATTTGAACTGTTTAGTTTTTCTTTCAATAAATTATGATTAAATACTTAATGTTTCTATTATTATCTTTGCACTTTGATTTTAATTATTAAATTCATTGCGTAACACTCGTGCTTAGTTTGCCCTGTTTCTATTATAGTATGATTTACCCATTCACTAAGATGTGGTAATCTCACCCCTCTTCTGTTTCTCCCCACAGATAATCAAAGAGACTTTGATCCAGCTACAGTTTCGTAGAAGGCTGAATATAGCGTTGGTGAGCCCCAGTTTGGGCAAAGATCTTTTGTAATGATTGTCTAGTTTAGTTTATGTCTAGAGTATCTCCATGAACTTACAGGCAGGATCCTTGCTTCTTGTGTACTTTGATGTGTAGTTTGGAAAACAGTTTTATATTTTACAACTATGTTTGTTTTATGAGGCCATGAGCCAAGTTGAATTAAGGATGCTGGATTCATGATATATATATATATATATATACAGTATTTTCTTATATTGGACAGGATGTTATACTAACACACAGTCATATCTCTCATTCCATCAGCTCTCTGAACTCTGAAGTTGTAACGCCAAACCTATACCCTATAAAAAAGCACTACTGACTACTCCCTTAAAGTATCTGCTTTGCCTAATTAGATGCCAATTAATTGATCTAGCAGTGGTAAGGGAAGGGGTATATAATAACAAGTAAGGTTCAAGATGGGTGGGTTAAGAATTATGGCAAAGATAATGAGACTGCAGTGCATCAAGACCTAAAATTACAGTGGAAGATAGGAGAGGGATGCAGGGCTGCTATAGCAATATGGACGATATGGGTAAGCATGGTGGGACAAACATTGCTCACATCAAGTAGCACCAGATAATTTGATATTTGATCTGTGTAGGTTTATAAAGCAAGAAAAAAGACACGAATACAAGACAAAACATATAGAGTGCAGAACACTAACATGTTGACACATCAAACTTCAAAAAAGAAGGGGGGCTGTCATCCTATATTGTGAGCACTTCAGACTATCATTTACTAAAAAAGTTACTAAATAAGAAGAGTGTTAACTTATAGGGTGCAAAACAGTGTGCCAATAATATCTACATCTACTACAAAATTCAAACCAGCAGACATCACCAAAGGAAGGAGCAGAAATCAGAGGTAGAAATCACAGAAATATCACCTTGTAGGCAAACGATGGCAGGAAGGAGCCTGAGAGTGCAGAGGAGCAGAAATCTGAGTGCAGACAATGGCAGAAGAAATGCCCAACAAGATGGTCTCGGGCGTAGGAGGAGATGCCCAAGAAGATGCCGGTCTCGCAGGTCACGCGGCGCAAGTCTCGCAGGAAGGAGATGCCCAGGTCTCGCGACGTAGAGCCCAAGTCTCGCAGGAAGGAAATGCCCAAATTGTGGGTCGTGGGTTAGATCTGGAATTTCCTGGGAAATTTTTATTCCCACCTTCATCAGTGGGAATAAAACTTTCCCATGCCCAGTGTAATTTGCATTCCTGAAAAACTTTGTTTCCCAGGAATAAATATGTATTACTTCAACCAGGTAATGTTTTTTTTTTTCTAAACTTTCTCGGGAAAGTTAAAAACATAACTTCAACCAAACACCCCCATAATATAATGTGAGCGGGAGAGGAAACTATCAGAGCGGGAGGGAAAGAAAACCAGCCTTTTTTTTCAACTTATTAGCGGGAGGGGAAACTATTTGAGCGGGAGAGAAAAAGGAAAAATAGCCTCTCTTTTTTGTGTATTTTATTTTCAATTTTTGTTTGCCTGCATTTTGCAATGTGAGGAAGCACACTTCATTTTGCCTTTTTTTTCAATGTATTTTTTAATTTTATTTTTTTCCAACTAATTATTTAAACCATTATTATCTCTTCAAAATCATTCTCATATTTACTTTTTCAACAAAATTTTAAAAATTTTCAACAAAAACGTTATAGACAAAAAAATTATTTTCAACTAATTCTTATATTTTTATAGTTTATTTTTCTTTAATTTTTAAAAAGAAAAAATAATTTAAAATAATTTGTCAAAAAAACCAATATTCATTCACTTAGTCAAAAAAACCAATCCAAAAAAAACATTGTAAAAAAATATGTAAAATTTATTCACCCAAATCAACTCTAAGATTAAGGGGGTCTATTTGATTATGCATTAGATTTTTTATAATTTTTTTTGTAAAATATTTATTTTACTTGGTTGTAAAAATAAGTAAGGTTGATTATAATGTTATACAATACTGACAATAGGTCAAGAGAGTCATTTCATATTACAATCTATTTTATTTCATGCCACTTAGGTAGGCATAAAGCTTCTTGTACAGAGCAATTTTAGGTGTGGCCTCATGTAAATCAACCAAAGTAGAAACTCCACCTTTTAAGTTATTTGACTTTTTAAGTTTTATTTTGACATTATATGAATAAATTTCGTATTAACAATCTTAATGTGAAAAAAAATTCATATTTAAAATTTTTTAAATAAATAAGTTTAACTTTAAGTATTTTAAAATCTTAAATTTATTATATTTTTAAATATAAATTTAAAGATAGATTGTTATCTGATATATCTGGTTCAAGATTTTGTTATTTAGTTCATATACTAAGTTCTTTGCAAGGATATGGGCCTAGTAACGAAGATCTTTGACTATTAAGGTCTCCTGCTAATTGCTTTAATTATGACCCTTTCCCTTACCCAAATGTTTAGATACTAAGTTCTTTTCACTTATTTATTTTAAATTTTATTTTTAATAAATTTTTTAAATTTATTTTTATAAAATAAATATTTTAAATGACCATTATATATTTAAAAGAAAATTTCAGATTTTAACAAATCTTTATATTTCTTAAGTTTATTTTCTTTTTAATTTTTAAAGACAATATAATTTTTTAAATAATTTTTTCAAAATATTAAAATTTAAAAATATATTACAATAAATTCAAAAAGAAAATAATCCAAAATTTCAAAAAAATTTGTTTATTTATAAATTTATTTTCTATTTAAAAATAATACTAAAAGAAATTTTGACGTGAGTTTTTTTTTCGTGGATAAAAATTTCTTCTCCTATGATAATTACAGATAAAATAATATTTCTGTAATTTTTTAATAGTAATCTATGACATAAAATATAAAAAAAAATATGATTTAAAATACACTTATATTTCATAGAAAATTTTATTTACCTCTTTTAACCTCATATTTTTTATTTTCAAATAATAAACACCTATACACACACACAAACAATATATATATATATATATATATATATATATATATATATATATATATATATATATATATATATATATATATATATATATATATATATATATTGATCAAAATTATATTACATCCAAAATTAAGCGTACATATATTTATTGGGAAGACATGTCTTTATTTTTCATAAACGCTTATTTCTTTTTGAAATTATTAAATTATTTTTCATAATATAATAAAATATATCTATTCATCAATTCTGAAAACTGTTAAATGAAAGTAATTATAAAAAATTCCTACAATAAAATATATCTACTCATCATTTATCTTTTTTAACTTTTTTATTTTATTTTATTTCACTTTTTTCTTTTTTATAAGTTTTTTAAGATAAAATCATCTCCTATATAGAAAAGAATCTGTATATCGTGGGAATAAAAATTATAGTCAATTATATCAATCAAACACAATAAATTAATGTAAGAAAATATTGATTTTCATTACATTAACTTATTTTTACAAATTAAGCGGGACTTAAATTTCTCATCTAACGATTATTATATATATATATATATATATATATATATATATATATATATATATATATATATATATATATATAATCATCGTTAGAGAAAAATTTTATATTTCGCTTAATTTGTAAAAATACTTATGTAGTATATAGTTTGTTCGTATATCTATATATATATATATATATATATATATATATATATATATATATATATATACACACACACACACACACACACACAAACACACACATATACGAACATAATACATACTACATAATCATTATAACCAAAATTATATTATATTCAAAATTAAGCGTACATATATTTATTAGAAAGACATGTCTTTATTCTTCATGAATGTTTATTTCTTTTTAAAATTATTAAATCATTTCTCATAATATTAATAAAATATATCTACTCATCAATTCTGAAAAATGTAAAATGAAAGTAAATATGAAAAATTTGTAAAATAAAATATATTAATAAAATATATCTATTCATCATTTATATATTTTAACCTCTTTTTCTATTTCATTTTACTTGTTCTTTTTTTAGAAGTTTTTCAAGATAAAATCATTTTTATATAAAAAAGAATCTGTATATCGTGGAAATAAAATTTATAGTCAACTATATCAAACAAACACAATAAATTAATGTAAGAGAATCTTAATTTCCATTCCATCAACTTATTTCTACAAATTAAACGGAACTTAAATTTTTTCAAAAATTATCTAAATTCTAACTAATTTGACTAATAATTTAAATATTATTTCGAAAATTTAATATAAAATGAGAGATAAAAAATTTATATAAACAAATATATTAGAGACAGAATTGGAGATGGAAAATATTCCGTCTCTAAAATTCCGTCTCTAAAATTCCGTCTCTAAATTCGTCTCTAAAACTGTTCAGGAAATTATAGACGGAATATTCCGTCTCTGATCCTCTCTGGAGTCAGAGACAAAATATTCCGTCTCTGATACAGAGATGAAATTTTTTTCGTCTCTAAGTCCGTCTCTAAACTCATTTAGAGACGGAATTAGAGACGAAATATTTCGTCTTTGTCCCTCTCTGGAGTCAGAGACAGAATATTCCGTCTCTAAAATAGAGATGGAATATTTTTCGTCTCTAAGTCCGTCTCTAAACTCATTTAGAGACGGAATTAGAGACGAATTTTTAGAGACGGAATATTTTCGTCTCTAAATTCTGTCTCTAAATTACAAATATTTCCATCCGTCTCTAACTTCCCAAATTCGTCTCTATTAGAGACGAAATTTATTCCGTCTCTAATTTCCGTCTCTAAATCTCATTTTTCTAGTAGTGATTCTTTTCCTTCCTAATTCTCAAACCTATATTTTTTTTATGGAGAAATAGGATTATTTTTATTTTATTCAACCATTTATGTAAACGACCTATATAGTATATATCAAGTTTTTAACAATTGAATTGGTCATTAAATTGATTAGGAAGTGGTTTATGATTTATTGATTCACCCATAATCCATAAAATATAAGTTTGAAATTTTTTTATCATACAATGTAATATATTAAAACTAAAATAAGATACATTTTAAAAAATAATCAAAGTACATAGTGATCCATATGAAACATCATTAATAAAAATAATATAATATTCAATACTTTATAATAGGCATTACAATAATATGTTAAAATAAAATACATATATAATTATTATAAATATTAAAAATAAAATAATATTTGTAAGCCAAAAATTTTAAAAAATTAAAACAATCATTACAACAACAACAATTTGTTTCAAACTAGTAAGATTTAAAACTTTTGGACTAATTTAATTGATTTCTTAATTTTTTATTGATGATCCATTTTTTGCCTAAATAATTTTACTGATTTACTCAAATAACTACAAATATTGATTTGTCGTATATCATTGTTTTGTTTTCATTTGATTATGACTAGTTTATAAATTTTGAAAATGACTTCATTATCGCTGAATCTGAAAATTGTTGTCAGATTATCCCCATGACTATTATAAGCACACACTTCTATTATCCAAAAATTTAAAAATAAAGTAATTTGTGGATTGGTCACTCAATGTGTGATAATGTGAACCGGTCTCCAAGGCCGCCTAGAGTCAATTGATTTAACCTCTTGGTTTCCTCGAACGTAGTTTTTCCATTACGCCACGCAAAGAGCCGCATGAAGGGTGGACTTTATTACCCAATTCAAGAGGGACAACCAATGTGAAAGAAGCAAAAACGTTTTTTTTTTTTTTAAATGAAAGTGATTTGAAATTGGAGAAACACGTGACCTGAAAGTTTCAGCCAGTGTAGCATTCGATGTAAATGATACACCCCCACGTGTTTTGTGAAAAAACAGATTTTACAATAAGTAACTTCTTCCCAATTCTTCACCTAAAAATGTGACTCGTATATTTTCTTCACTTATCATTTCTAATTTTTAATCATATTTATAACACTCAGATACTCCAAAACATTTAGTCAATGTTGAAGTGTAGCATCCACTGTAGCTAGATATCCAATCATATACAACTTGCTCGATTATATACTTGTCTTCTAGTAAGAAAAATTGGCTTGTCCGTATGATTTGTTGGCAATAGATATGTTTAAAATCAATATTTTTCTATTTTTCTCACCATGTGGACCACCAATCAATATCAAATTTCGGAAATGGCACATCTTACACATTTTGTTACCCAAGATTCTCGATGAAAAGACTGCATGCGCCCATTGATTTAAGTATTCGCCTTCATGTTTTGCATTATTCAGAACTCCCTCAATCAAGACAACTTTGGTAGACACCAAAAATCTTCAACTGACACTACAAGAATAAAGATTTACGTTGGTGACAATTTATGGTTATTCAGACAATCTCACGGAATGTTTTAAGTGATAACAAAAAAAAAAAAGTTGCTATTAAAGATGTTAATTTGTCGTCATTGTAGCATCTACCGAATTTTGTTAGTTATCTAAGTAACCATTGAAGAGGATTTCCACTGGTGATGTTTATTGCCACCAAAAGTAATTTTGATGGCGAGTTTTTGAACTATAATATTTATTGCCACACAAAAGTGTTTTTGGTAGTGACCTTTTGCTATCACTTTTAGTAATGACTTTCATTGCCACAAAAAATGGTTTTGGTGGTATCACCGCATAAATTGATTTTGGTGGTGACTTTTGTTGTTGCTACTAAAAGTCTAATAAGGATTTTTCTCTCATAATTAATATTTTTTTTTATTAAAATATTTATCTACCTACAAACATAATAATCAAAAGTTATCAAGAAGGTTATTTATCAATTTGTTGTCTTGTTAGAATCATAATAAAAGATAAGTAATGTCATTAATTAAATTCACATTATTAAAAAATACAAATTTTTTCAAATGGAAAAAATTCCAATGTAAAGTAGCTAATTACAAATTAACCTAGCTGTTCTAAACACTAAAATCATCTTGAAGAACTTGATTTATCTTGGATCTTCTCTTGCAAGGCTTACATAGGGTTATCTATACACTAAAAGTTTCACTACAAGAAAAAAAGGATTTTCAATGGCAACCTCTTTAGCATTGCCATTGAAAGGGTTTGAGATGTATATTCTCAGTTCCCTTTCAGTGGCGACTTAAGATATGTCGTCGTAGAAAGTATTTTGTGGCAACTATCGAGTAGCCATAGAAGGTTTTTAGTGGTGACTTTTTTCGATCGCCGTTGAAAGAAAAGAGAGAGAGAGAAAGGAAAGCATTAGCCATTTCACCAAATCCCTAACGCGTGAAACCCCTTTCCCCCAAAGTTCCCTCTCGTGAATTGAAGCCATCATCAATTCTGCCTTTTCTCAGCCACCATCAGAAAGCACTATACTTCCACTGTAACTCTGTCGACCACTTTAATCAAGATAAGCCATATCCTTCCTCCATTGTAGCACCACACCGTTTCTAGGGTTTTGTTTCTTATATATTCTTCAATTCAAAGACTATTGATACAAACCCATAACTTTATAAAGTATAGTTACATTATTCTAATGTAATATGGTAAATAGTTAAATGTTAATGTGAGCTTTTAGTCCTAAATTGCTCTTTGTCTTTTGGGGTACCTTGTATTTGAAAGTCTGAAGCAAGTAATTGATTGATTCAAGCAGGAAATTATAGTGTCTTTTGTCCAAACCATAACTATCAAATACCATTCTTTTAGCAATATGGTCTAATTTTTGAACTGCTTCCTTGTTTGAGGGGCCTTGGATTCCTATGGCTTCAAATGAAGGGAGCCAAGAAGTTCATTGGTAACCATGGTTAAGCTTATCAGTAGTCTCTTACTTTTTTATTTCAAATAGTTCTTGCATTAGAGTAAATACTGAGTCATAAAGCTCCATAGGAACCTTATTTGCATAAAAATAACCATAGTCCTTAAGTGCAGAACACATCACTTGGTATACTAAAATCGATGTGTTTGTACCTAGCTTCATGTTCTCATCAGTGAAAACTACAATAGGAACCTGGCAACCTATTTGGGAACCTATCCTCCCAATAATATTTTCTTCACTTTACCCAAGAAACTATACCACAGGGATGATACTATAAATGCTATTTATACAGTGATATGCAATTACAAGTTTAAATGCTATTTAGGCCTTCGATCTTTGGTGGTTGCTTCATGGGTTCCTATTTCTAGTAAAGAAAAGGATTATTTATTCACAAACCTTGTTTTTTGACATTGAAGTATAATAGCTCCTCAAATGTAAATAAATATTATATACAAGAGAAGGTTGCTTTTAGTTTTAAAAATATTTTACTTCTTGTTCCTTTGAGAGTGAGACATATGCCTCTGTTTACCTCTTTTTTCTATTAGTTTCCCCCATAAAGAATCCTTTCTTTCTTCTTTAATATGCATTTATCTGTTCCTTAATTATGGGTTTGATTTTTTTAACTATTAGTATAATCTATTGTAAATAATTATTTAAATTTTTTTTCCAATTTTTTATTATTTTACTCCTAACTAATGAAAAAGATATTAATTTTCAAGATTGTACACAACCTCATAAATAACTTCCATATACCTAAAAACATAATTTTAGAGCATTTGACTTGCATATATAGTGATCCTCTTGCTTTGTATTCTCTCTTTGTCGATAAATTCTTTCATTTAAAAGGTTGTCACCATGTTAAATTGATTATCAAAATTGTAGTCACAAAGTTTGATGCTAAAGATAAGAATTGTTTAATAAGGGATTACAGGTACAAAAGTATACAATTAATTTTAAAAGAATCAATCAGCATGATTACTAATTATATTATAATTCATAAATAAATAAGCATTGGATCTAAATGTTTTTGGAAAATTGCATTGCTCTCACTAAATTTAAATCTATTGCTTTTAAATTTGTTATGAGTTCTAGTATTAGCCATGCAAATATTTTTATAGCCGTCTCCAACATTTAAATGTTATTATGAGTGTTTCATTATTAAATATTAAGTATGTTGTATTATTGGCTTAATTTTGGTTAGTGGTAGTTAGTTGCTGCAACATAGGCTATTGTGATGTGGCATTGTATTACTTCAGGAAGTTGTGGTGTATTTTTTGAAGCAAAAAAAAATGAGACATTCAAAAATCTTTAAGGAGTGGAAGCAACTAATAGAAAATTAGACTAGTAATAAGTTGAGGAAGCTAAGAATAGAAAATGGATTAGAATTTCTACAATAAGGAATTCAATTAGTTTTGCAAGGATTGTGGAATAGAGAGGCATCTTACTATGGTCATGAACCTTCAATAGAATAGGCTTGTAGAAATGATGAATAAAACCATCCTAGAAAGTGTGAGATGCCTACTATCAAGTGCATTCCTTCTAAAGGTTTTATAAGCAGAGGTAGTAGCAATAGTAGCCTATTTGATAAATAAGAGTCCCTTAAAGGCTATTGATATGAAAAATACTAGAAGAGATGTGGAGAGGTAGCCCTCCTAACCTTACAAACTTTAAAAATTTTTACTGTGTGGCTTATGCCCATGTGAATCAAGGAAAGATAAAGCCTAGAGCTCTAAGTTGCATGTTCCTAGGCTACCCTGAAGGTGTGAAAAGGCTAGATATTATGGCATGATCAAAAGGGCTATCCTAAATTCATTATAAGAAGAGATGTAATTTTCAAGGAGGATGAGATGTATCATGAGTGAAAGGGTAATTCATAGCAAAAACAGTATTAAGAAGCTATCGAATTTCATATCAAGGTGGGGACTTGTAAGTTATCATAACTTAGAGGGAGAGAAACTCCATATGACTTAGAAGAAGGTAGTGATTAAATCACCAAAGAAGTTCCATAATTAGATTATGCAATTGGAAGAGATAGACATAGGAGACATGCAAAACCACCCTTGAATATGGTATGTAGAATTGATAACATTTGCTCAAAATGCATCCTCTGACCTTAAGCAAAATGAACCCAAGTCCTTTAAAGAAGCTCTAGACAGTCCTAATGCTAGAGAATGATTAAATGTAATGAGGGAAGAGGTTAGGTCACCAAGTTAAAAAAGAACTTGGGAAATGGTAAAGATATTAGTAAAACAAAAGTTGATAGGGTGAAAATAGGTTTATAAGTATATGGAGGCAATCCAAGAGGAAAAAGCTGTAACGTTTAAGGAAAAACTAATGGAAAAAACCTTCACTCAAATAGTGGTAAAGCATAACTCAGTAAGGATGCTGTTGTAACTAGTGGTGCAACGAGATATAGAGCTGGAGTAATTAGATGTGAACACAACATTTCTGCATGGGGAAATTGAGGAAACAATTCACATGTCATAGCCTGAAGGATTTTTGGAAAAAGGGAAGGAAGATTGGATTTTCTTATTAAGAAAATAAATATATGGCTTTAAGTAGTGTCAAAGACAATGGTATAAGAGTTTAATTCACTTGTCATTCAAAATGAAGCCAAATAAAGTAAGTATGACAACTGTATTTAGAATAAGTTAGGGGTAGGTGGAGACTTCATCTATCTACTACTATATGTGGATTACATGCTTGTGGCAAGTAAAAGCAAGGAAGAAATAAAAAGTGTGAAGCAACAATTTAAGGCAAAGTTTGAAATGAAAGAAATAGGAAATACACAGAAGATTTTGGGTATAGAGATATGAAAAAAGAAAAAAGGAAAAAGAAATTTTGTCTTCATTTATGTCAAAAAAGATACTTAAAAAGGGTGCTTAAAAGATTCTATGAATGTACACTCCTAGATTGAGATTCACCACATCAAAAAATTAGAAACAAAATTTGGAAATTGCAAATAGTAAAGAACAACATGACACAATAATCTTTATTCTAGTCTAGAATCTCAGTGTTAGATTCCTACATCTATAATTAATCCATTATGTCAAATGTTTACATCATTTCCAAGAATGTCACCAGAATCAAAGAATTTCCAAGAACAAGTGTTTCTCTTTATCTCATATACAAGACTTTCTACAATTTTGATTCACTCTCTCACATTTTACAATAATCTAAATTATGCCACCTAACCACTAACACACTTATATACACAAGGATTTTTTAGCCAATTACAACTGACATGACTCACTTAAGTACATGACTTGTGGCTCTAAGTAAACAATGACTTAACCACTATTGTAGCCACATCTAAATCCCTTACAGCCTCAGTTATGGTCTAGCAAAGAAACTTATGGCCTTATAACCTAGTGTAAACTCATGCAACTACTGGCAGCCTTGTTGCAACCCTTATTCTTAGGTCACCTTGTCCTTAGCAACTAGCTAGAGTTAACTTTGATGCAATCCTCAGAAATCTCCACCTTGCTTTTAAGTTGAATTATGCTTTCACTTTATTCCATAACGGATCTCCTAAGTTAACTCTCTAACTTGAAGAATCAATGACACCAATCAAGTCCAAGCAACGTTTGAACTTGAGTGGTTTTGTCAACATGTTTATAGGGATGCCTTTAGTAGGAATTTTCCTTGCTGCTACAACACCTTGTGATACCACATCTCTAATGAAGTAAAGCATTATGTCTATGTTTTTAGTCTTCTTATGATGCATAGTATTTTTAGTTCACCAGTTAGTCCCTTCAACCATAAACTTTCCTTTACACCTTTAGTTACTACAATGTACTCTAACTCTGTGGTTGAAAGAGCAACTATAGGGTATAATTGTGCTTTCCAACTCTTAGCTCATCCAAATAGTGTGAAAATGTAACCAATTATGGACATTTTTCTATTTAGATCCCCTGTAAAATTTGCATTCATATATCCTTTCAGTATCTCATCTTCATTCTCAAATCTCTTGTATACCAAACCTAGCTCTATAGATCTATTTAGGTACCTTAGCAGCTATTTGATTACCTCCCAAAGTTGTTTACCTGGGTTTGCCATGTATATACTCACCAAACTAGTAGCATTTGCAATGTTTGGCCTAGTGTAGACCATTACATATATGAGACAGCTCACAACACTGGCATAAAGTATGTCCTCTACCTTAGCTTTTTCTTTATCTAACTTTGGTGCCAATTCAGTTGAAATTTTGAAGTGTGTTACCAACAGAGTTTGGACTAGTTTTGTCTTACTCATACCAAATTTTTGTAGTAACTTTTGAATATAACCACTTTGAGACACTAGCATCCTCCCCTACTTTCCGTTGATTTCCATGCCTATAATTTTCTTAGTTAAGCCAAATTCCTTTATTTCAAACTCCTTAGCTAATAGCAACTTCAAGTTTTGCACCTCATTACTGTCCCAGGATGCTATCAGCATATCATTCATGTAGAAGAGTAAAAGTACCCCCAAACCATCTCTCACTTATTTGATGTACAAACAACTATTATACTTGCTTCTACATAAATAGTTTTTAATTATAAACTAGTCAAATTTGAGATACCACTATATAAGAGATTGCTTGAGCCCTTATAGTGACTTCTCAAGTAAGCACACCTTATCTTTATTTCCTTATTCATAAGCCCCTTTAGTTGGGCTGTCACGGCTCCAAATGATGGAACACATGACCGGCACGGCATAAGGGTTTCCCCCTAGCCGTAAGCCTAACACATAGCATGCACAACCATTCAGCACACAATCCAGTACATAATAATATAATTGGCCACATACGCCACATCCAATATCAGAAAATACTCTATATATATTTATATATATTTCATGAATCCAACATCCTTGATTCAACTTGGCCCATGGCCTCACAGTACAAACATTATTGTAAACGTAAAACCATTTTTCAAACAACACAAGAAGCGAGGATCCTGCCTGTATGTTCATGGAGATATACTAGACATAACTAAACTAAACAACCAGTACAACAAAGCCTTGCCCAAACTGGGGCTCACCAATGCTAACTCAGCCTCCTATGGAGCTGTAGCTGGATCAGTGTTTCTTTGACTATCTGTGGGGAGAAAACAGAAGAGGGGTGAGATTACCACATCTCAGTGAATGGATAAATCATACTATAACAGAAACAGGGCAAACTAAGCACGAATATTTCGCAATTAATTAAATAATTGAAATCAAAGTATAGAAAACATTAAACATTTAACCGTAATTTATTGAAAGAATGCTAAACAGTTCAAATGATAAATCAGGATTAAATCAATATCTGTAAGCAAATCAATTATGCATGGTAAGTAATAAATGAAGATTCTTATGCAAGAACAATGATGAATGAGGTATTTTAGAAATATTTAATCTTTAAGAAAAATGCACTAATTTATTGGAGGTCTTTCCTAACAGATCTATCATCTCCCCCAAGCACACAGCAAGGGTAGGGTAATCACTGTAGGCGTAGACATAAGTCCACCCTAAATTTTATGTCTTAGGCAGTCATATGCCCGTCACAATATCCTAGGCCGAAGCCGTAACATGATCAAGGTGCACCAGGACTAGCACTACCTGCGGCTAGCTAACAGTGATCTAAAAGGGTCCCTCCAATAGAAAACATTTGAAATATGCTATTCAGAGAGTTTAAAGTAAAACATTTCAATAACTTTACAATAAAGCTATAATTCTCCATCTAGCTCTTTTCATGCATAAAACTCTATTCTAAAATATATCTCATCCATGAATTCCCATGGAGACCTTTACAATCATAAATTTTCCCTTTTAAACATAGATCGTCCATAGACGTCACATAGATGCTCATCATGCATTAAATCATTTCATGGCTAACTTAGTTCATTTCTATGACTAAGTTCGCATTTTTATAAATCTAGCTCAAATGGAGAATTAATAGTCTAGATGCTTGCCCTGCATACCTAGGGTTCAACTAGGATTGAAATTTACAATTTCTAACATGGTTGGAACATATTGGTTTTCAAAGCAGTAAAACAATTTAACATACATTCCAACTAGTTAAAATCATACGAGAGAATTATAAATCAAATTCCTAAAACATTCGCTATAGTATGAAAAACCCACTCACCGTACTAGAAGTCTAACAACGAAAATTTCACCTCGTAGTGGCTCAATAACCTAGAAAACATAGACATAGCATGAAAATTAGAAAATTTTAAAATCACTATTCACGCCGGAAAACACTATTCACTCGCCGGAAAACACTATTCATGCTGAAACCTAAAAACCCCATATTCGATTCTAAAGCTATCTACGGGAAGAATTTCGGTAAAAACAAAGCCTAAAACGCAATGGGACGAAGTTTTACCTTTGGAGGTACTATTCACGCGATTTTTCGGCGACCTTCCGGCGACTTTCCGGCGAAATTGATCGGTGGGTTTTGAAGTACTCGTTGCCACGAGTCCAACGGTCCAGACGGTTCGTCAATCGGAGGTCCGTAACTCCAGATATGAGGGTTTGAAATTCGAAGGGGAAAAGGGAAAAATGGGGGAGGGGGCTGCGGGTTTTCTGCTCTCTGCCTGGCATCCGTATGCACATATATGTGCTGATGCTACAGTAAAATTTAATTTTTTTTTTTTTAATAATTATTAAATAATTAATAATAAGATTTTCTTTATAAAATTCATTTAAATTCCGTTTTTCATCATAAAATATCCTAAAAATTTCTAAAAATTTCCTTTCTCATAAATCTTTAGTTAAACTCTCACATGATAATTTTTCTTGATAAAAATAGTAATAAAACAAATTTCTAAACAAATATCTTTATTTATATTAAAAGAAAGAGTATTTCTAAAAATACCATAAAAATTCAATAGAAGCCGGTATAATTATTTTAAGCAACACAATACTTCTTTTACTTAGAAATCCACTTACTTTTAACAAATCATAATTATTTCTACATAATAAAAATATATTTACTTATAGCGCGCCAAAATATAACTTCTAATATATTTTTTTATGTAATAAATATACATATTTTCTACGGTTCTTATCTCTATTGTCAAAATTCTCTCTTTTATTTTAAATTTCCTTTTCATTAAATTTACGGTTATTACATTCTTCCCCCCTTAAAGAAATTCGGTCCCCGAATTTTACAAAAACTAACAACATGAAAACATTTGACTACTCTTGAAACAGCTGAGGATACTTCTCTCTCATGACATCCTCTACTTCCCACGTAGCTTCCTCCTTGGAATGATTCTGCCAAATCACCTTCACTGTAGGGATATCCTTAGATCTCAACTTTTTCACTTGTCTATCAACAATGGCCACGGGTTTCTCTTCGTAGGCCAACTTGTCATCTAAAAGGATTTCCTGCGGTTGAATTACATGAGATGGGTCGGGTAGATACTTCCTCAACATCGAGACATGAAAGACTGGATGCACTTCACTCAACCCAGGTGGTAGGGCTAGGCGGTATGCCACTGCTCCTACCCTATCCAGAATTTCAAAAGGTCCAATATACCTCGGGCTTAACTTCCCTTTCCTACCAAACCGCATGATTCCCTTCATAGGTGAAACTCTGAGGAACACATGATCGCCTAGAGAAAACTCCAACTCCCGATGCCTATGGTCCACATAAGACTTCTGACGACTTTGTGCAGTTAAAAGCCGTTCCCTTATCAGCTTAACCTTCTCTATGGCATCTTGCACCAAGTCTGGCCCTAGCAGCTTGACTTCTCCAACTTCAAACCATCCAACGGGAGATCGGCATCTTCTCCCATAAAGAGCTTCAAAAGGTGCCATCTGAATACTGGCTTGATAACTGTTGTTGTATGCAAACTCAGCTAATGGCAGGTATCCTTCCCAACTACCACCAAAATCCAATATACATGCTCTAAGCATATCCTCCAGAATTTGAATCGTGCGTTCTGACTGGCCATCTGTTTGGGGATGAAAAGCGGTGCTTAGATCCAACCTCGTTCCCAAAGCTTCTTGAAAAGCTTTCCAAAACCTTGCTGTAAACTGTGGACCTCGGTCAGATATGATGGATATAGGGACTCCATGTAATCTGACGATCTCATTCAGATACAGGTTTGCATACTGAGCCGCATTAAAGGTAGTCTTCACTGGTAAGAAGTGGGATGACTTGGTCATTCGATCCACTATCACCCATACTGAGTCATACTCTTAGGGGTCCTCGGTAACCCTGTAACGAAGTCCATAGTAATCCTTTCCCACTTCCACTCTGGTATCTCAATCTGCTGGTGCAAACCGGCAGGCTTCTGGTGTTCAGCTTTCACCTGCTGACAAACCAAGCATTGAGCCACAAAGTTTGCTACATCCTTCTTCATCCCATTCCACCAATACAAGTCCTTGAGGTCACTGTACATCTTATTTGTTCCTGGGTGGATAGTATAGGCTGATTGATGTGCCTCCTCCAAAATCTGCTTCCTCAAGCTATCCACATCGGGTACACACAAGCGCTTCCCATATCTTAACACTCCTTCAGCATTCACGTTGAATTCAGAAGTCTGATTATTCCTGGATTCATCCTTGAGCTTGCACAGCTTGGCATCCTTGTCCTGATCTGCCTTAATCTGCTCAACCAGTGGAGAGTGTAGTTGCATGTGGGCTAACAACACCCCTGGCTCCTTCACTTCAAAGCGCATCCCCTCACCTTCTAGCCGATGAATATCCCTTACCAACGGCCTCCGGAGTAGGGTAATATGGGCTAGACTCCCCATTGACTTCCTGCTCAAAGCATCTGCTACCACATTGGCCTTGCCTGGGTGGTACAAGATAGTGCAGTCATAGTCCTTCACCAACTCCATCCACCTTCTCTGTCTCAAGTTAAGATCTCTTTGTTGAAAGATGTACTTGAGACTCTTGTGGTCCGTGTAAATCTCACAGGGTTCACCATAGAGATAGTGCCTCCAAATCTTCAAGGCAAAGACCACTGCCGCCATCTCTAGATCATGTGTAGGATAGTTCTGTTCGTGCTTCTTGAGCTGCCTAGATGCGTAGGCTACAACATGACCATTCTGCATTAACACACAACCCAAACCCACCCTTGAGGCGTCACAGTATACTGAGTATCCTCCAGTGCCCGTTGGGATAGTTAGAACTGGGGCTGTGGTTAGACACTTCTTCAAGGTCTGGAAACTTTCTTCGCATACATCCGACCACTCAAACTTAACTCCCTTCCTGGTTAATCTGGTCAAAGGAGCAGCAATTCTGGAGAAATCCTTGATGAACCTCCGGTAATACCCTGCTAGACCCAAGAAACTTCGGATCTCCGTCACACTAGCTGGGCGAGGCCACTGCTGTACTGCCTCTACCTTCTCGGGGTCTACTTGAATGCCGTCCTTCGTGACTACATGCCCCAGAAACATAACACTGTCCAACCAGAACTCACACTTAGAGAGCTTGGCATACAACTGCTGATCCCTCAAAATCTGCAGAATGACCCGTAGGTGCTGTTCATGCTCCTCATGGTCTGCAGAATAAACCAATATGTCATCAATGAACACGATGACAAACTGATCCAAGAATGGCTTGAACACTCTGTTCATCAAGTCTATAAAAGCAGCTGGTGCATTAGTTAGTCCGAAAGACATAACCAAAAACTCATAATGACCATAAAGGGTCCTAAAAGCCGTCTTGGAAATATCTTCCTTCTTGATTCTCAACTGATGATACCCTGACCTCAGATCAATCTTGGAGAAACATTTCGCTCCTTGAAGTTGATCGAACAGATCATCAATCCTGGGTAAAGGGTAGTTGTTGTGCACTGTTAGCTTATTCAGTTGCCGATAGTCAATGCAAAGACGTAAAGACCCATCTTTCTTCTTCACAAAAAGAACTGGAGCACCCCATGGAGAGGTACTCGGCCTGATGAAACCCTTATCTAACAAATCCTGCAACTGACTCTTTAGCTCTTTAAGCTCTGTAGGTGCCATCCTGTAAGGCGGTATAGAAATTGGTCGAGCCTCTGGAATAAGGTCGATACCAAACTCTATCTCCCGTTCAGGAGGTAATCCTGGCAACTCTTCTGGAAAGACATCCAGGAATTCTCTTACCACTACCATGTTGTCTACATCCGGTACCTTCCCATCCACATCTCTAACATATGCCAAATATCCCTGGCATCCCTTCTTCAACATCTTCTGAGCACCCAAGACTGATATCAGGTTACTTGGAACTTTACTTCGATCACACTGGAACCGGAAAGGAACTTCACTTGGAGGGTTGAACTTGATTGCCTTCTCATAGCAATCCAAGGTAGCATAGCATGCTGCCAACCAATCCATTCCTAGGATTACATCAAAGTCGACCATGTCTAGGATGATCAAATCAGCAGATGTCTCCCTATCACCTACTGACACTTTACATGATTTGCATACATGCTCTACTGGCAAATAATCACCGACCGGGGTGGTTACAAAGAAAGGGGCATCCATCCTAATCGGATCTTTACCCAAACTCTTAGCAAAACTAGGAGAAACATAGGAATATGTAGACCCGGGGTCAAACAAAACATATGCTTCATGTAGGCAAACTGAAAGAGTACCTGTCATGACCGCATTTGAAGCTTGTGCATCCTGTCTGGTAAGAGCAAAAATCCTCGGTTCACCTCGGCCTGCTTGGCTTTGACCGCGGCCCATCATCCCTCTACCAGTACCTCTGCTACTTGCTTGGCCCGGTATAGTCCTTATAGGCTGAGCTGCCACTGGGGCTGGTAGTAAAGCTGGTCGAGTTGGCCCTTGGCTTGAGCCATACAACTGAGGACATTCCCTCTTCATGTGTCCAGGTTGGTGGCAATGATAGCAAACAATCATCTCCCTGCGGCACTGACCAAAATGATGGTTGCCACAAATAGGGCATTGTGGCCTGTTCTGCTGAATGGCTCTTAGTCCTGGTTGTCCTGGATACCGGGTGTTTCCCTGGCTAAGACCTAGCCTACCACTTGCATCTGGTCTCTGGTTGGGGTTCCCAATATTCTGTGGTGCTGGGCGCTGCTGGCTCTGGAATCGGGGTCCTTGGGAATGAGAACTTTGCCCTCCTTTGGAGCTCCCGTCTCTATCTCTCTTCCTCAGCTTGGCACTCTCAACATCGGCCAAATGCCTAGTCTCCATCATTCTTGCGCAATCTACAGCCTCTGCATAGTTCGGGAATTGCTTCATCTGGGGTGCCACTGATTTAAACAATGCTGGCACCAACCCCTGGATAAATTTCCTGATCATGTCCCTTTCAGTAGGGACCATGTGCGGTGCATACGGCATCAGCTGTGTGAAGCGGTAGTCATACTCCGTGACTGACATACCAGGAGTCTGCTTCAACTCCACAAACTCTTGACACTTTGCATATCGTATACTCTGAGGCACAAACCTCTCCATGAAGACTTCCTTGAACTCTGGCCATCTCAAAGGTGGCGCTGTAGCTCCCCTTCCGCGCATCATGGTCTTGAACCATACCTGCGCTACGCCAGACAACTGGAAGGCTGCCAATTCTACTGAGCGAATCTCTGGACACTTAAGAACTTCGCAGATCTTCTCAGTAGCCTCTATAAACTCCTGAGGATCTTCACTGGCCAACAACCCCTTAAAGGTTGGCGGTTTCAGCTTCAGGAACTCAGATAGTTCCACTTCCCTCTCAGCGGGTCTCACCTGCCGCTCCACGGACCTAACTGGTTCTGGAACGGAGGTAGTTGTTTTGGGCTGTTGCGGGTCCCTTCTATCTTGCCCATCCCTTCTCTCAGCTAGATTTTCTATTGCCCGCTACATACCCTGCATGGTTACCAGCATCTGGGCTATCACATCATCCCGGGGGTGAGAAGACATTTCCCCCGTCCTGGGAGTTTCAGCTTGCTCACTTCTTAACTCAGCTTGTTCGACTGCTTCAGCAGCCCTTACACCTCTGCCACTGCCTCTAGGTCGACCTCTGCCACGACCTCTACCTCGGCCTCTGCCACGACCTCTACCTCGGCCTCTAGGCACAGGTACTGCGGACTGAGCAGACTCTTCAGCCATCTGCTCTTGAACCGCGGGTTGCCTAACCTTTGATCTGGTTCTTGGTGGCATTTCGCTATAAAACAGAAATAGCTCAACCATCACTTAACCATATCAACATAGCATACTATAAACTGACTAACTTAAACAAAAAGACAACATCCTATCGAACCTCTTTAGCAGCACCGTGAGTATAAGCATGTCCGGATTCATACCCATACTCAAAGTCCTACCTAAAGGTCCGTTACTCCATGAACACAGGGAAACCTAACGCTCTGATACCATATTTGTCACGGCTCCAAATGATGAAACACATGACCGGCACGGCATAAGGGTTTCCCCCTAGCCGTAAGCCTAACACATAGCATGCACAACCATTCAGCACACAATCCAGTACATAATAATATAACTGGCCACATACGCCACATCCAATATCAGAAAATAATCTATATATATTTATATATATTTCATGAATCCAACATCCTTGATTCAACTTGGCCCATGGCCTCACAGTACAAACATTATTGTAAACGTAAAACCATTTTTCAAACAACACAAGAAGCGAGGATCCTGCCTGTATGTTCATGGAGATATACTAGACATAACTAAACTAAACAACCAGTACAACAAAGCCTTGCCCAAACTGGGGCTCACCAATGCTAACTCAGCCTCCTATGGAGCTGTAGCTGGATCAGTGTTTCTTTGACTATCTGTGGGGAGAAAACAGAAGAGGGGTGAGATTACCACATCTCAGTGAATGGATAAATCATACTATAACAGAAACAGGGCAAACTAAGCACGAATATTTCGCAATTAATTAAATAATTGAAATCAAAGTATAGAAAACATTAAACATTTAACCGTAATTTATTGAAAGAATGCTAAACAGTTCAAATGATAAATCAGGATTAAATCAATATCTGTAAGCAAATCAATTATGCATGGTAAGTAATAAATGAAGATTCTTATGCAAGAACAATGATGAATGAGGTATTTTAGAAATATTTAATCTTTAAGAAAAATGCACTAATTTATTGGAGGTCTTTCCTAACAGATCTATCATCTCCCCCAAGCACACAGCAAGGGTAGGGTAATCACTGTAGGCGTAGACATAAGTCCACCCTAAATTTTATGTCTTAGGCAGTCATATGCCCGTCACAATATCCTAGGCCGAAGCCGTAACATGATCAAGGTGCACCAGGACTAGCACTACCTGCGGCTAGCTAACAGTGATCTAAAAGGGTCCCTCCAATAGAAAACATTTGAAATATGCTATTCAGAGAGTTTAAAGTAAAACATTTCAATAACTTTACAATAAAGCTATAATTCTCCATCTAGCTCTTTTCATGCATAAAACTCTATTCTAAAATATATCTCATCCATGAATTCCCATGGAGACCTTTACAATCATAAATTTTCCCTTTTAAACATAGATCGTCCATAGACGTCACATAGATGCTCATCATGCATTAAATCATTTCATGGCTAACTTAGTTCATTTCTATGACTAAGTTCGCATTTTTATAAATCTAGCTCAAATGGAGAATTAATAGTCTAGATGCTTGCCCTGCATACCTAGGGTTCAACTAGGATTGAAATTTACAATTTCTAACATGGTTGGAACATATTGGTTTTCAAAGCAGTAAAACAATTTAACATACATTCCAACTAGTTAAAATCATACGAGAGAATTATAAATCAAATTCCTAAAACATTCGCTATAGTATGAAAAACCCACTCACCGTACTAGAAGTCTAACAACGAGAATTTCACCTCGTAGTGGCTCAATAACCTAGAAAACATAGACATAGCATGAAAATTAGAAAATTCTAAAATCACTATTCACGCCGGAAAACACTATTCACTCGCCGGAAAACACTATTCATGCTGAAACCTAAAAACCCCATATTCGATTCTAAAGCTATCTACGGGAAGAATTTCGGTAAAAACAAAGCCTAAAACGCAATGGGACGAAGTTTTACCTTTGGAGGTACTATTCACGCGATTTTCCGGCGACCTTCCGGCGACTTTCCGGCGAAATTGATCGGTGGGTTTTGAAGTACTCGTTGCCACGAGTCCAACGGTCCAGACGGTTCGTCAATCGGAGGTCCGTAACTCCAGATATGAGGGTTTGAAATTCGAAGGGGAAAAGGGAAAAATGGGGGAGGGGGCTGCGGGTTTTCTGCTCTCTGCCTGGCATCCGTATGCACATATATGTGCTGATGCTATAGTAAAATTTAATTTTTTTTTTTAATAATTATTAAATAATTAATAATAAGATTTTCTTTATAAAATTCATTTAAATTCCGTTTTTCATCATAAAATATCCTAAAAATTTCTAAAAATTTCCTTTCTCATAAATCTTTAGTTAAACTCTCACATGATAATTTTTCTTGATAAAAATAGTAATAAAACAAATTTCTAAACAAATATCTTTATTTATATTAAAAGAAAGAGTATTTCTAAAAATACCATAAAAATTCAATAGAAGCCGGTATAATTATTTTAAGCAACACAATACTTCTTTTACTTAAAAATCCACTTACTTTTAACAAATCATAATTATTTCTACATAATAAAAATATATTTACTTATAGCGCGCCAAAATATAACTTCTAATATTTTTTTTTATGTAATAAATATACATATTTTCTACGGTTCTTATCTCTATTGTCAAAATTCTCTCTTTTATTTTAAATTTCCTTTTCATTAAATTTACGGTTATTACATGGGCCATCAAAATTATTCCCTTAAAATTGACATGGAGGAAGGTTGTCTTTTGGTGAGTATTGTCGCAGGTACACGAAATATAATTAATACCTTACCTTATAACTACCTATAGTAATGAGAGTAAAGGTCGACCCCACAGAAACTGGTATTAGCTTTTGTGAATATAAAAGTGGAGTTTAGAAAGTTGGAAATAAACTATTACATATAGAAAGAAACAATCGCAATAAATTAAATATGAGAGTAATCAATTATGAGAGTGTTAGTCTTGGTTAATGTCCACTATCAAGGATTGCATTGATAATCGATAGTATAATCAATTCTATATTGAATATTTACCATTGGGATGTTATCCCTATTTCTCCTTAGGTTTATTTAACTCATAATAATCGCTTTAACTAACCCTAATTAATAAGCAATTTTGGCGAATTGGTAAAATTTAACTTATGAATCGCATAAAAAAATTAAAGAAATTGATAGAGTTAAACAACACAAACGCATCAGTTGTATTTAATTTGGTCAATTATTCATCATAGAATATAATCATTCAATTATTAAACATATTTTCCTCTCAAATCAAGGGAATCAAAACTCTGTTGATGTATCATTCAGCGATAGATTGAAACAAACAATATACTAATAAGCCTCCTAACAATCGTATGAAGCAATCGTGAAGAAGAACATATGAATAATCAACATCCAAATAAAATTGAACAATCAAACCTTAATCAAATATCACGATGCATAAAATCCTTGAGGTTTCAATCTTCCTCAAGCAACAAAGGAAAATTAGCCATGCAAGGCCTAAGAAAACCTAAGAGAAGATAAGAAAAGAAGAGTAAATAAAGAGAATTCTTGATGATATGATGTGTTTTTATGCTTTATTAACCTCTTATTTATAAATTTTTACAATGCTAATGGTTTAGGATTTCCTTAGGTCGAGGTTCAGGTCATTAGGTTGCATTTCAAGACTGTTTTGGGGTGATTTTGGGACAAAATCAGCTTCTTATAGAGGACTTCTTTGTGTAGCGCCACAATGCTCTGATTTTTCTAGAATTTGTCAAAGTGGTCGATATAAAAGTTGTAGATTATTTTCTTAACTTTCCATAGGTGCTTGAATAATCTTAATTGGAGTTTTTATGAGGAATTTATTGCTTGATTAGTTATGAAATGTCTGGACTCACTTTAATTCATCATTTTTTTCATGAGGTTCTTCTCTTTTTCTCCTATTTTCTTCTTCCTTTCCTCCTACAACACAAAACACAAAACTAAACTAATTCTTAATCATATTTTACCTAAATAAAAAAAAGTAAGTTTAAATATATTAAAATCATACTTATTTATATACACATCAAATACCCCTATAGTCAACCACTTGCTTGTCATCTCGCAAAATAATCTCGAAAGATAAAATAAAAATTCAACGTATGTATTAAATGTTAGGCTTACTAAAATTTTACCTTATAACATGAAAATATGCTTAAGAATTTTTTTTAAAAAAAATCATAACTATGCAAAAAATTAACTCAAATGCAATTCTCTTAAACCCTGAGTGAATGTGTGCTTTTGGATCAGTTATTTTTCTTTAACTGGATGAGTTTATATATCTTAAAATTTGGAGTGTAGAACTTTAAATTTTTTAGGAGTTTTATAGGCTTATTTTTTATGCCACTCTTCAATAATATAGGCTAAACTATCTCTAGGATCAATAAGGTTTTATTCAACTTGTAATGTGGTCAAGGTATAAGGTAGGTTAAATGATATAATTTTAGGTTCAATTACCCAAAACTATATTATTATATATGATTTCTTGAGCTAATTTAAGTTTAGGGGTTTTTCCCCCATACTAATTTTCTAGCACTAGCTAAACTTATTCATCATTTTCCTTGATTCTCTATTTCTTTTTCATCCACTGTATAGGCCTTCATTCCTTTTTTGAATTTTTATTTTCTCTCCCTTGGATTTTTCTTTATTTCCTTTACTCCACCCATCCTCTCTTTAAGTAATGAAGCTCTACAAAAAAATATTTTCAGACAAATAATCATGAAGTGAGTAAAAAGGGTAAAAAATAAGGAGATTTATCATAAAAATTAGCTTTTGGCTCTCTTGTGGATATAGGATAAAAATTAAATTAAACTCAAATAGAGAAAAATGAGATAAATAATTACATTAAATTGTGCTTGAAAGGCTCAATCTATACCAACAACGGTTGGCACAAGTGGTAGGTGCTTGATATCCCTTAAGCAAAGGTCTCGGGTTCGAGCCTTGTGGATGGAGCAGACTGTTGCTGAGAGAGCGATAACCCCTGTATGGGACCTCGACAGCTCGAACAAGATTGCCTCCAGTGGAGGATACCTGTGGGAAACAAAAAAAAAGGCTCAATCTATCATAAAATGCGTAAATCATCTCATAAATAATAGTGTAGCTTAGGAATTCGCTTCAAGTTGGCATTGAAATAAGTTCTAGAATCTTGTTGAAATCATAAAATATTTTTGAGTTGCATAAACCTTCTTTAAGTAAAAGACAGATTAAATGCTTCAAGATTCTAAAGTAAAAGATAAATTGCAAACAAGTTAAAATTACACACAACTATGAGTTTTTTACATTTTTCAAAAGTTGAAAAAAAATTTCGGTAGTCATATCATTGGCTGTTGGCTAGGCCTAACAACTCAAAACATAAATTGAATATACTCATGCAATCACTCAACTTGCTAAATGCAATAAAGGTGCAATCATAGTGAAAATCGAAAAAATGGTTTTCAAATGGGGTCACAATCTTTCAGTAAAATATATTTCCACCTCTACACACAAACTTTACATAGTCTTCAATGTAAAATAAGGATGAAAATAAGGAGGGAGATATGAGTTAAGTGAACTTCCCTGAATTCCTTTTTATTGTTTGGGATGGGATGAGACTGCTGAATTACTAAACCCTGAATTTTTCTAATTTTCACAATTTTTTGTTTGAAATCCAAAGAAAGATTATGTTATGTTGCCTCCCAATAAGCGCCTTTGTTTAACATTGTTAACTTGACTTAAAACTCTCTATTTCATTCAAAGGGATCCTTGATATCCTCTTTGAATTGGCATGCCTTTTGAGATTCAGCTGCATTATGATAAAGGAAGTCAATACTAATCAAAGGTTCAATCAACTGAGAACTCAACATACCTAGGAATAACTGATGTCTTGAGTAGCTTTTGGAATCCATTTTAATCTTAAATCTTTAAGTTTTTGCCAAAGTAGGAGGTAGTTTTCTTTATCTTCGAGTAGAGCATATTTATTTGAGGTTATGATAGGGGATATTTCTCCGCTGTATATGCCCTTTAAGTGGCTAGGGAAGCTCCTTAACCTTGTATCAGGATACTGCAAAATAGAAGGTACATGTATCTTATTATAAATTTGTAACAAAATAGGAGGATCATTACTTGTTTACTGTACTTTTGGGGCTTCCTTCACTGCTATAATTTTCTCTTGAAATTGAACATTCAAGGTGGATTCTATAGGCTCTTTCCTAGTACGTTTACTAGTGTCAACTTTCAAGTCATCTTTTCCATTAAGTGTAGAATTTCTCTGTGCCAAGCAATCAATCACATTAATTGTATAAATTGAATGAAAATCAATGTACTTAGGCTAAGTTGTGTCATCATTCTTAAGAGCATCAGTCTTCTCCTCTCTTTGGTTTGTTAGCCTAGGTATCTCCTTTGTTGGAGTTTTAATTTCCTCACTATATTCCAGCATGATTTCATTTGAATTTTCATTTAGATATGATGCTAGTTAAGAGGGTAGGTTTTTTGAATTTTTAACTCTTAATTAACTAAATGTGGCTGTCATTTAGCTTATCTAGTTTTTTAAAAAATTTAGCATTATCCCTCATTTCTTGTGAAATTCATTTTGAATCTTATTGCATTTGAGAAGCAGTTTTAGCAATAGATCAAACCATAGCATTTAAAGACATGCTTGATGGATCTTGGGCTAGTTGTTGGCTTATCCGAGTTACCATATGTTTAATACTAGTCCTCTCCTTTTGACAGAATTGGTTCCTCTCTTGTTGCAACTGTAAATCCTTGGTAGCAAAATAATTGAGAATTTTATCTAAGGACATACTTGAATTTGATTGTTGGTATTGTTAGTAAAATAAGTATTGATGAGCTTGATATATTATTAGAATCCCATAATTAAAATAATGGTGATCCCTCCATTGAGGATTATACTTGTTTGAATAGGGGTCATACTTCACTTATGGTGGTCCAAGGAAACTACCAAGTATATTTTACTACTCAAATGGTTCTTCAGGAAAATTTAGGTATCTTGTACCAGGATGCTCTATTCGCGAATGATTTCCATAAGCCTTCTCTTTTTGCATATTTCATGTCCATTAATGAACAAGAGAAGTTAAATTTGCAATTTGCTACTTATTGGATGAAATACTTACCTTACCAACATGTCGCAATAGAGAGTATAGCTTAGTGCTAAATTGCTAGAGTTGCACTACCAAAAAGAAAGAAAATAGAATTCACAATAGGTAAATAAGCATAATCCGCCCTCCCCGTGCAACGATGCCAAAATTTGGTAGGTACTGTTGCAGATACATCAAATATAATTAATACCTTACCTTAAAACAACATGTAGTAGTAGAAGTAAGGGTCAATCCTACAGAGACCACATTACCTTTTGTGAATATAAAAGGGGAGTTTTGAAAGCTGTAAACAAACTATTAGATAAAGAAAGAAACAATCGCAATAAACTTAATATGAGAGTAATCAATTATAAGAGTACTGATATTGGTTTATGTCCACCAACAAGTACTGCATTGATTATTAATATTATAATCAATTCTATATTTAATATCTACCATGGGGATGTTATCCTTGTTTCTCCTTAGATTTAGTAAATTGATAAAAATACTTCAACTAACCTTAATTAATAAGCAACCTTCACCAATCGGTAAAATTTAACTTATTAATCACATGAAGAACTAGAGAAACGGATAGAATTAAACAACACAAACACATTGGTTGTATTTTATTTAGTCAACAATTTATCATTAAATAACAATTCATAATCATACAATTATTAATCCTATTTTCCTCTTAAATCAAAGGAATTAAAACTTTGTTGATGTATAATTCAGTGGCAGATTGAAACAAACAATATAGTAATAGGCCTCCTAACAATCATATAAAGCAATTATGAAGAAAAATAGATGAATAATCAATACTCAAATAAAATTGAAAATTAAATCTTAATCAAAACTCAAAATGCATAGAATCCTTGAGGTTTCAATCATTCCCAACCAAAAAAAGAAAATTAGCCACACAAAGCCTTAAAAAACCTAAGAGAAGATGAAAAAAAAAGCGAGAATGAAGATAATTCTTAATGATAAGATGTGTTTTGATGCTTTCTTGACCAATTATTTATATATTTTTATAACCCTAATGGCATAAGATTTCTCTAGGTTGAATTTCAGGTCATTGGGTTGCATTTTGGGCCTGTTTTGGAGTTATTTATGGACAAAATCAGCTTTCAACAGTAGACTTCTTTGCGCAGCACCATGGTGGTGAATTTCAAGCACCCTGATTCTTTGATTTTTCCAGAATCTATCAAAGTAGTCAAAAGAAAAGTTGTAGAGTTATGTCTTCGATTTCTACAACCGCTAGAATCAACTTGAGATGAGCTCATATGAGAGGGTTATGTCCCAATTAGTAATGAAAGATTAGGATTCACAGTGTGACTTCGTAATGCTGATATACAGGCACCTCAAAGCTCTAATTTCTCTTGAATTTTCCAAAGTTCTCGGCATAAAAGTTGTAGATTATTGTATTACATTTCCATAGGTGCTTGAATCACTTCAATTAGAGTTTGTATGATAGAGTTATGACCTAATTAGTATTGAAAGGTCTAAATTCACTACAATTCAACATTTTCTTTACGAATTTCTTTTCTTTTTCTCCTCTTTTCTTATTTTTTTTGCTCCTACAACACAAAACTAAGCTATTTCATAATCAAATTTTACCTAAATCAAATAAAAATTAAGTTTAAAGGTATTAAAATCAAGCTTAATTATTCACACATCATCTTCACATCCATTTGCTCAAGTTCCATGCTAATTGGTTCGCATAATCTAGTAAAACTCTAATGGATGTGTGCTTAACCACTTGTGACACGTCTAAGTTTAAATAATTATGTTTTACCTTATTATGTGGTTTACCTTATTACATGGGTCATTTTAAGAGTGTAAATGTAAAATTTTAAGACTTTTAGAGGTCACTACACAATACATTTTCAGATAAGCTAGCGTCACAACGTCATATTGCTAGAAGCTTAAGCCCATGATTTAGAGAGGCCAACATCGCAATGCCAGAATCAAGAAATACAAATTCAGGATCTAGAGAGCTCAACGCTACAATGCCAGAATCTTAGAGTCGCTACACTAGAAGCAAAAAAGGCAAACCCAGAATCTAAAAAGTTTAGAGCTGTGACGCCAAGCGAATAATAAAATTACCTATATGCATTGTAAATCTTCATATGTGGAAGTCTTCCACATCCCACACAATTTTTCTTCCTTTTTCATTTCTTTCTCTAGATAGTTTCTTTCTCTAAAAGTTCAAACACTTCCAAACTTCCATTCAAGATATCGTAAGTACCATTGGATCATAATGTAGCATACTATGACTTTGACTAAACAATTTCCTCAAAACTAGCTAGAAAACCACTAAAAAATTTAATAAAAAAATCCTAATGAAGGTGAGTTCCGAAAAACATTACTTAGAGAGTTAAAATGAAAAACTAACAACATAAATGAGTCTAAAAACTCTCAGCACACTAGAAATCAAGATTTTGTGATTCCTAGTGTGTTGATAATGTATACTATAACATGTTTTGAGTATATTTTCAACTTCTACATCTTTTTATACATCTTATAGATGTAAATCGTGGATTGGAGATTTCAAATGCATAGTATTTTTTTTACAAATTTTTTTTTGATACTATAGAACTAATGTTTTATTTGGAATCTTCATAATTTATTTAACTTTCATTATAAGTCTATTAGGAAGCGGAAAAAGCATTCATTGTGAGTTATTCTTTCAAATAATGAAAGGCTGAGTTTGAAACCTGATTTGAATTTTGTAATTATTGAAGTAGTAATGCATTTGAATTATGTTGTAGATGCTGATGATTGGAATCTTTAAAGGCTTATTATATCTGAGATATCGAATTTGCAACGAAAGTGCTGTAATAAGTCTGGTTAACTGAAACCGTTTTTGAATGTATTATAGCTATGATTTATTTGGTATGAATTAAGTGTTTAAAATGTCATTTTTGAAAGTAAGAGCTTTACTGAATTGTATTGATTTGAGGTCAGACAAAACCTAATATTTTTCTAACTTTTTAAACATGAATTTACTAATATGCATTTTGAAAATAATATATCATATTGTGACTTAAGAAAATGTACTGAAATTGCATTCTGACTGGAATAAGAAGAATTGTGTGTGGCGGCAAGAATATGATTTTGAGATCTCCGGATTTTGGTACATAATGTGATGGCGACCTATAAAAGAAAATAAATAAATAAAAATACTTATTGGATCATGTTACAGATCTAATATAAGTATATTTAATGACAACTAATTTAAGTAAAATTTATATATTTTTATTTAATACAAATTATTTTTTATATACTATTTTTTAAGGGAAGAGTTCTATTTAGAAATACTATTAACTAGCTGTAGTAAATATTAACTCTATGTGTCAACCAACACACGTAGATTGATATTGAAATACCTCGTATTATTATTATTATTATTAGAAAAAATGTCTTTTGACTTTTTTGATTTATTATTTTCTTCTTTTACTGTATGCTTGAGAATAATAAATAGTTTTGATATATAATTCTCCCAATAAATTTTAAGTGGAAGTAATTTATTTTATTTTATTATCATAAAAATAAAACTTCCAAGACTTAATAATGTTTTGCAAAATATAATTTTCTTCTCTTTTGGTCAAAACTTTGATACCTGGATTTAATAATCTTGCTAAATTGTATTTGTTAATATTTATAAATTCTGATTACAACTTCTCACTTAAGTTAATATTTATAAATTCTGATATAATCCTCTATAATGAAAATCTCTCTGAAGTGGAACACAATTAATGGATTCTTCGTTCTTTCCTTTTGTGGCGGTCCAAATCAAGAGTATACCCATCTCTTTGAGACAACAGTTAACTCATTAATTACGCATTGGAGCAAACATGGAAGCTTTACAGGTAGATCAGCTTATCACCTTATTACAGAAATATCTTAGTTCAACGGAGGTTCAATCTTCTCATGTGTTGTCTTGCTAGAATAGAATGTGGAAGCTATAACAACCTCCTTTTTTTTTCTTTATTATTATACAATATTGAGTTCACATACATGTCATTAAACAAAACAGACGTATAACATATCAAACACATAGATATTTACATCTTGTTTATTTTGGTTGACTAATTCCGGAGATACAGATGCGGGTGGTTGCACCTTCACTGGGATCTGAGCCAACTCGACCACAAACATCTTATTTGATTCTGAAATCTGCTCAACATAAAGTAATTCGATCCAATGTGCACTAAAAGCCAGAGCCTTAGAAACAAAAGCTGCATAAATAATTTTCTGAACATGATATGGAAATATAGTGAGAATTAAATCTCAGTAAGTTCAACAATAAATTATCATCAGTAAAGCTCATCACGTCATGTTCAGCTGTATAAACTACAGAAAATATCTTTGGTCACATGAATGCATTATATCTATGCACATAAGAATCATACGGTAATGATATGTATGACAGGATTAACTATTTTCAAAATATCATATGATGACCATCAACTTATTCTCATTTCAAGCTACCCCGGTCAGGCTGAGTATCCTCTACTCTCTGGTACGGGCTTTTCTCGCTCCGTCCGACATGGCCCACTTTCTCTTTCTTTTCTCATTATCATGATCATAACCGTTGGTAGGGCGTCCCCTACTGGTGTACCACACGGATTGCCATGTGACCGTGCTCATTTCTTTTCTTTTCACAATGTTAGCCAAAAATATGCTTTCAATAACAAGTATGTTCATCAAAATATAACTATTACCATAAATCATTGGTAATCATGCCATGAACATAACCATTTCAAATATCACTTTATAAAATATTTCCATGTCAAAATTTCACACTTAAGATGGTAAGAAGTTCATACAATGGCAATGGCTATGGCTATACTAGTCATTTATTAAGATTCATCTTCTTTTTTAAATACTAATTTTATTTTCTTTATTTTCTTGATGCAGGTTTTCATTCTATCTAACCTTCTCTTACTAATCAGAGCATAACTCCCTCAATTTAACTCTGATGTAGGTGATCTTGGTGTCCATTTCAAGATAAAACAATTATCTAAAACTATTATGTTGAACACTGTAGCGAAAAATTAAGAAACGAAGATGATATTACTCCCTCAAAGTACAGGATAGTTCCTCTCGGATAGGTTCTGACCTTTACTGACTAATTAGACCATATCTCCCAAATTGGAACTCCAAATTGAGTTATTCCAGTTGGTAAAAATCCATGAGCCATATATCTATAATTTTTATGTTGGCGCACTATTTTAATTCCCTACAGAATATTCCCAGAAATTCAAAAACTAAAACATTAATAACATACTCTTCCCTGAATAAACATTTTCTGACCTCTGCTTACTAATCGGATCATATCTACCTCATATGAACTCCAAATTGCATAATTCCAGTGGGTATATTTCCATGAGACATAGATATATAACGTTCATGTTAACCATTTATTTTAATTCCATACAGATAATTCCCAGAAATTAAAATACAAAAGCTGTCCTAACATAATCTTCCCTGATGAACCATTTTCTGACCTTAGCTTACTAATCGGACCATATCTACCACATGTGGACTCCAAATTGAATGATTCCAGTGGCTAAAAATCCATGACACACATATCTTTAATTCTTATGTTAACCATTTATTTTAACTCCCTACCAATAATTCCCAGAAATTAAATTACTGAAACTATCCTAACATATTCTTCCCTGATGATTCATTTTCTGACCTTTGACTACTAATCAGACCATAGCTACCTCATATGGACTCCAAATGGAATGATTCCAGTGGGTGAAAATCCGTGACACATATATCTTTAATTCTTATGTTAACCATTTATTTTAATTCCTTATAGATTGTTCCCAGAAATTAAAATACTGAAGCTTAAAATTCTGTCAACTATAGCCATACCCATGCAGAACTATCTACACCAACCTAAGTATTCAAACATACATCACATGCAAGATCAATATGTAACATGATATAGCAACATCCAGAACCAATCATCAAAGTTCTAAGATCAAAATCTCATATAAATATTATGAGTTTCAAAGGTTTTCTTCAAAAAGAAATATTGTTAAACTTACCTGGAACACTTAGTCCCCTAGACTTCTCCTTCCTCTTTCTTCCTCTCCTTTTCTCACACTACCTTGCTTTTATTTTTGCTCTCCCTCACTTGGACGAAATTCTAATGTTGTAAGGGTGGGTTTTCTTATATAAACCACCAAATAATTCACCTTTCATGATCATGGGTCTACCTTATCACAATTAGGATACACTTTGTTGAATTTTTGGAAAACAAACAACTTATGTTCTTGTCTTCCTCTTCCTTAGTCAAGATATGCATAGAAAAAGGAGATTTGTATTTTGAAAATTATGATGATATGTTCTTAAGATATGGGGCAAGATCCCTTTGATTTAGGGATTCATTTCCTTTTTCTTTTGTCTTAATCAAGTATGATAGATTTGCCTTTTTAAGTGGCAAATTTCTAGCCCTTGAATTTTCCTTACTTAACTAAAATTATTTGTGTAGGATAATGATGTTTTGTCATAATGCTATGTATTATTACCCACTTGCTAAAGTTATGAATGTAGGATATAGATGTTTTTGTCCTAAAGCCTTGTATTATTATGCCACTTGCCAAAATGATGAATGTAGAATCACACCACTTGCTAAATTTTTGTCTTAATGCCATGTCACTTAATCTTGATTACACCAATATTTCATCACTTTAATTTTATTTTTATTTTTATTTTTCCTCTTGGGTTTGGGCTCATTCTTGCCCATTTTCCTTACTTTGGTTAAAATTCTACCTTTCATAATGGGCTTGGTCACATTTTCATGATTTTTGGTCTACCGGTCCAATTTCTATATCTTAGTCCAAGTCTATGTTTTATTTCTTCCTTGGGCTATCCTATTGGCTTGTTAAAAATTCATGTGAAGTAGAAAAACTCTATATGAAGTGTCTATAGGTTAAAGCCCAATTACGGGTGGAGATACTAAACTTAGTAACTTTTGCTCTTAAATTAAGAAAAATTACCCTAATCCGATTTTCTTGAAATTTTAAGACCTTTACTTACTTCACAAAAATTTATCTTTCTTTACCTAAGAATTTCACATTTCTTTAACATGTTTATTTCTAATATTTCCTCTTAGGTTTTCTTTCTTTACCTATTCCATTAATATTAGAACATTTCTAAGCATATATGTAAGGTGAAGAATTTCTAAGGAAAATATCTAAAAATTACGGGATGTTACAGAAGCTTAGTGTGCCCCCCAAGGTAAAATCCTTCATTTGGAGGATATGCCATAATGAACTTCCCCCTTAGTTAAATCTCTCACCGTGTCGTTACAGACTTCTCAGTCTGTCAAAGTGTTTTCCTGGTGATGAATATTTGACTCGTGTTCCAAGAGTGCTAATGGGCATTGGTAGTGTGGTTTGCATGACCTCTGGGTATCATCATCAAGATGACAACAGATCGTGTCGAAGTTTGATTGTGGAAGTGTTGTCCAAAGAGGGTACTCAGCTGTCATGGAGTATTTGGCACTGCAGACAACTTTGCTTCCATCAAAGAGAGCTCATGTCTTGAGATGCAGCAACCTTCTTAGTGAGCATTAGAATGCCAATAAAATTCATTTTCAAGAGGAGCCGCCAGACTGCGGTTTGAAGGCCACTCGGCCAATCTGCAAGAATTTATAGGGATGGTTTTTTATTTCATTCCTTTCCTGCAAATATTACTTCACTTGTAGACTCTGATGTAATGAATTATCAAATAATGGATGTTAGGCTTTTAGCCTCTCTTTTTTCAAAAAAAAAAAAAGGAAAAGAAAAAGAAATTACCCTTCAATTCTTTTTATTTATTACTAATTTTTTTTGCTTCAAATTTATCTACTTATTATCACATTATCTCGATGAGAAATTTCTACTCCTCAATACCAAAATTTGGGGAATTCTACGATGAAATTGTCATGTCTTGCGACATTGCATTATCAAGTTAACTTAAATCTAATCATCAGATACCTTTTTCTTTTCTTGGTAAAGAAGGAGGTTTTATAAACTAGGCATCAACAGCGATCATATTACAGCAACTCCTACGACTACGGAGATTGTATTTCCCTTCAAATAATGCATATAATTAATTACATATTAAAAGCTCAAGGATATGGCCAAAAAACAATTCATTGCCCCTCATATGTGCTGCAAATTTGGCAACGCTGTCCGCGCTAGAGTTGGCCTCTAACAAAAAATGTCTGCACCTCCAAAGTTCAAGCTTCGATAAGCTTTCCCCCGTAGCTTTCAATTAAAATAAACAAAGGATGAGATTCATCAGAATTTGAATCACATAAAAGTTGATAACCAACTTGAGAGTCCATTTCCACTTCTAGCCTCTGAATGCCAAGTGAGATAGCAGTTTCAACACCATAAACCAGAGCCCAAAGTTCAGCTAACAGGCTATTCCCCCACCCAAACTTTCTTGCAAATCCCATGACCCAAAGACCCTGATGGTTTCTGATCACTCCCCCTCCTGAAATATGACCCGGGTTAGGAGCGGCCTTACCATCAGTATTTAGTTTAAACCAGGGTATTGGAGGAGACCAGCAGCAAAGGATTGTGTGATTAGGATACTGCTTTGTGGAAGCTTGAGGGGTGTAATAGAGTTCAACAGCTCGACCAAAAGTGAAGTTCTTAACACAAACAACATCAAAAAGCAAATTTTGGAAAATAAGTGCATTTCTGTGATACCAGATGCTCCAGCATGAGTATGCAGACAATAGTGCTCCATGGAATTCTGATTCTGTTCTTTCCTTGTCTCTACAGTTTAAGTGAAGCCGACCACTGAATTAATCTGTGGAACAAAAAAATTTAGTAGGTGAAAGTTGAATCAAAGTCCACACTCGAGCTACCATTGGACAAAACCTCAAAATATGATCCCCGGATTCTGGTTCTTAATTGCTAAGGAGGCACGTAGGGTCAATACTTATATCTCTCAAATTAAGCAAAAGTCCTAATGGGAGGGCTTCATGAAAAAGAATCCAGATAAATGCCCTCACTCTATGATGAACAGGAATTTTCCACACCCATTCAGAATTGTTTCCACAACTTGGGCAGTCAGTAAGCCTGTTAGATGCAAGTTCCACAATCTCATAAGCAGAGGCCGTAGTAAAAGGACCATTTGTACTAGAAACCCTGGAAACTTTATCACTCTTTGCAAAGTTAGGGTAACAAGGAGTTACCTTAAAAGCAGGGGTTAGGAAGTTGGAGGAAAGTCTGGTTAAATCCCAATGTCCAGAAGGGGTCAGAACAGAGCTAACCTTCCAGCTATCTTCATTTTCAGTTAAGGGTCCATAATCAGGTTCTAAAAGTGGGGTTTGGTACGTGAAAATTTTAATTTTTCACTTGAAAATCTATTTATAAGACATTTAATGTAAAAAATATGAAAATATTGAGATTTATGTGTTGCATGCATCCTAAATAATATGAAAATACTATTTTTTATCTTAACTACACATTTGATTTCTTTATTTTAATAAATGATTCAATTTAATCCCTCTATTTTAAAATACATCAATTGGATCCCTCATATTTTTTTTGGATGTTACAATTAATTAGTCCTCTCATAAAATTTTTTTATTTATAAATAGTTTTTAATAATATGACAATTAAAAATATTATATGAATTATCTAATTGTCACATGTTTTTATTGTTTCCAACACGAAATCGCATTAAAGACCATCAATATGAGATTTTTAGAGGTCACATAATCAAAATCTACTTATACGATAAATCTTTGATAGTGAGACTAGATTGTAATGTTTCAAAAAAGGTGAGAAACTAAATTGATGGCATTTAAAATGGAGAAAGCAAATTGAATTATTTATTAAAATAAAAGGACCAAAATTTTTGTTTAATCTATTTTTTTTTAATATATCTCATATTTAAATTTTTTATAAATAGATTCCTATGTACTTGAAAAAAATAACGTATCGAGATACCAAATGTTTGCCTGAAACTTTTAGCCAATCATTTTGATGAGTACAACATTTTTTAAAAGAGAAAATTATGAATTACTCTAGTTTAAATTCAAAATATTGCAATTTCAATTGGAAACTAGTTATTGATGAAAATATCCTATTTAATACAAATTGATAGGACTTTTAAATAAAGTTTTCAAATTCATTTAGTCAATGCTCTTGATCTTATTTTTAGATTTCTCTGATTAATACAAGATATCAAGAGAAATTCAAAAAAGAAAAGATGTGGGCATTTAAGTGAGTTAACTATGCATTAAAAAAAAAGAATGATTTTAACAAGATACAAATGCTTTAACTCTTCAAAATTTAAGGAAGAATAATATTCATGCCATCAAAAATCAATCCAAAATGAATTTATAATGGCTAGTTGCACAAAAATAATAATTATGAGAGAAAACAAGAAGACAGATTGAAGAAGATCAAGGCAAAAGAAAAATGAATTTTAGATTTAGTCGTCCAGAAATGCCAAAATTCAATAGAATGTGAGTAACAGCTAGTGCAATAATTTGAAGCCAATTCCAATATTAGTTAAATTAGCTTGAGACACTATAAAAAGACCATTGGACACGTGAAAGAAGAAAAGAACCATGCAAGAAGGATTTCATCCTATTTGAGCTATCATGGAGAGCTTACACTTGCATATTTATTTCTATCATGCTCAAGCTTTATCGAACCTAGTGTCTAATTGTATTCACTCATTTTAGGAGCATTATTTGGTTCTTGAGAGAGAGCATATTCTATATTTACACCAATGTACACTTTCGTTCATTTATGTTGTATCGTTGTTAGTAAACAACTGAAAATTAACCTTCATTCTTGGTGATCGTTTGAACACCTTGACATTGTCGGTGAGTATAATAAACCTTCTTGTAATTCGCTGCTTGTGACTGAAGTTGAAAATAAGATATTTAATAGTGAAAAGCAATTCCTTGAGAGTCAAGGGGACTAGATATAGGTCTCAAATTAAGGCTAAACCGATATAAATCTTTTGCATCTTTCTTTATTCCCTGGTCCTCTTTATTTGTTGTCTTTATATTTGTTCATGTGTTAAATTTAATTGCGCATGATATATTTCTTCAAGTGCATTCTACTTTAGATTTTCCGTACATGTCCTATACTTGTTTTTTTTTAGTTAAGGACTTGTCCTTTAAATTGGTTTTATAATATGAAATTTATTTTAGTTCAATTTTACTTCTAAATTGCTTGTTTTCTGTTTTCTTTTTTAAAAAAAGGTGCTTTAGTCTCCAACCTGCTTACATGATTCGTTATATATATATATATATATATATATATATATATATATATATATATATATATATATATATATATATATATTTCTTGACTTACCAATATTATGTTTTAAGCATAAGTTCAAGTTTGGTTGCTTTGTTCTTTATCTTTCTTTAAATTTGTATTTTTAGGGTAACAACCTATTCATCCCCTTTAGGGTGTTTTTTTTTTCAATTAGTATCAAAGCCAAGTTCTCACTTTTGTGTTTATAGGCCTAAGAAAGATCCTAAATGCTTCGAAAATGGCACATTATGCACACGTTGAAGGATCATTTTTCATAAAGGGTCACTCCACCACAAGACCCCATTCTTCAATGGAAATCACTACACTCATTGAAAGGTGAGGATGAATATTTTCATCCAATCTACCAACTTTCCAATCTACACTTATGATTGTTAAATAACTAAAGATTCCTAAGAAAATAGTGAACAAATGTAAAGTGGTCAAGCCTGTAGAGGAATGAAATAAGGCAGACATAAAAATTATTCAAGTTAACGCTAGAACTATTAGTATTTTGTAATGTGTAGTGATTGGACAAGAATACAACAAGATATCAAGACGTGACAAGACAAGAAAGATGTGGGATAAACTTGAAGTCACACTCGAAGGCACTAGCAAGTTAAAGGAGACAAAGATAAATATGTTCATACATGAGAACGAGTTATTTATTATGAAGGTGCATGAAAACATTGAAGAGATATTTGGTAGATTCTCAAAAAACTTTTATGAACTTAAGGTTCTTGGAAAGGTATACACCAATAGAGAGTAAGTAACAAAAATTATTAGAAGCATATCCAAGGTATAGCATGTCAGTTGCTACATACGTGGTCTGAAATATTTGCCACATGAGTTGGGGAAGTTGCCAACGTTCACAATAGTCAGCAGAATGTGGCCAGAGAAATATTGTCAAAATTCTCTCCAAATATCCAACATCCAATGGCTCTTTAATAGGAAGAGATGTTGGAAAATTTTCTATGAATTAAAGGGGATCCCTAAGCTTGTTCAGTCACAAAAAACAATATGTACATCATCACAGAGATTGAAATCTAGCTCAGAAGAGTTCCATTCGCTGCAAATCTCATTCAAGGATAACAATGGTTGGAGTTTTTTATATAATTATGCATCTAATCTAAATATATTGTTTTGATTTAAGAAATATGTTTAGATTATTATTGGGTAACGTACAGTTGGTATCAGAGCTAGATTTTTGCCTTTGTACGTGAATTTTGGATGTCAAAAATGTGAGAAAAAATTGAGATTTTTATGTAGATCAAAACCGGGTCAAGAAGACCCAGCTAAAGGCTAAAAACGATGCTAAAGTGTCTTCTTATTTTAAAAAAATTGTTTTATTGAGATACGCACGCACAGTCTCGAACCCAAAACTCAAAGGTGCTTAAAGTCATAGCCACTAGTCCAATGGCACTTCGTAATCTTTATGATTGTTTGCTCAAATTTTAGATTATAGCATATATATAATTTATATTTGTTTTATATATGCAATTCAGATCATATACTCATGTTGTGCATGAATTTTTTTTTTATTAATTTATGTTATTTAGATGAGTTTATTTTATGTATAGATTTATATTAAGAGCATAATATTGCATTTCAAAATTATCCAATTTTTGTGAGAATATTATCTACATATGATAACATATAATTCAGTTTCAAGATGTGTTAGATTATGTAATTTAAGATTATTCTCATGAAGTTTAGTTTTATAAAATTTAATGTCTAGTGATCTATATAATTTTAATATATTTAGGATTAGTGATATCTTCTTTAATTGATTAAAATTGTGTATTAAGTTGAGTTTAAGATCACATAAGGACTCAAACATTAATTGTAATTAATTATACTTAATATAATAATTATTTTTCCACAGGAACCTTTATTATATTTATATAATTGATTAGAATAAAATATCATATTCTTTTCATAATTTACCTACAAAAATTATGAATTAGTATATAATTTGATAGTTTAATTATTAAAGTTATAGGTGAATCTAATTAAATTAGAACATTAGCCCACATACAAGTTTTATGTTACTAGATTCATAATTTAGAACATGTTTTACATTGGCAAAACATGATTTATGATTAAAGTTGCCTCAATTATTGATCATGTACATACTTTTATGCAAGTTTTCCAATAGTTAACTTCTCTAATTTCCAAGTTTTTGAACTGAATGTTGATTACTATAAGATTTGGAAGGAGAAAATTCTCCTCCAATTAGGATGTATGGACTTTCATTATGCAATTAGAAAAGATGAACCACCAATGATCACGAGTACTAGCATCCAAATGAATATTGATCTTTATAAACATTGTGAGTGATTTAATCGACTCAGTATTATGTACATTAAAACTAAGATATTTACTAGTATTTGGGAATCATTGGGAGAACTTACAAATGTCTGAGACTTGTTAAGGCCATTGATGAGCAATTTGAATCTTTGGATAAGGCTTTAGTAAGCACCCTAATTACGAGGTTATCACTAATAAATCTAACTAGAATAAAAGGTGTGCGAGAGAACATAATGCATATAAAGGATTTTGCAACTCAATTAAAGACGACTAAGGTTGAGATGTTAGATTATTTTCCTACTCATTACATTTTAAACTCTCTATCAATTCATTATGGACCATTCAAAATAACTTATAACACATAAAGAGAAATGATCAACACATGAACTACTAACCATATGTGTTTAAGAGGAAGGAAGCTGAAATAGATGAGAATGTGCACATGGTAACACAAGAAAAGCGTGAAGACAGACCCAAATCAAAAGGAAAGGGGAAAATGTCCATTCAATACAACATTAAGAAAAAGTCAAAGTGTTTTTTTTGTAAGAAGAAGGGACACATAAAGAAAAATTGCATCAAGTTCAAGGCTTGGCTTAAAAAGAAAGATAACTCAGTCTCTTGCTTTTGTTATGAATCTAATATGGTATATGTTAATAGTAACACTTAGTGAATTGATTCTAGTTCAACAATTCATATCTCTAATACCCTATAGGGCTTTCTAAACCAAAGGAAGCTTATAGACAGTTAGCAAAAAATTTATTCAAGAAATAAGATAGGTTTATGCGTAAAAGCTATAGAAACATACAAATTAGTTTTAAATATTAGCTTTGTTTTGATTTTTGATAGGATCTTTTATGTACCAAGTTTCTCTAGAAACTTAATTTCTATTCCAAAACTTGTACCATTTGGATATTCTTTTGAATTTTCAAGTAATATGGTTAAATTGGTTTATAAATATGATAATGTTGGAAATTGTACAATTTGTGATGGTATATTCCAAATTTAATTGAATGATAGTTTATTAAGAGAAGTGTTACTAATAAAGAATCATCTATGTTGTGGCATCATAGATTAGGTCATATCTCGATTTAACACTCTTGACTTTACTAATTTTGACACTTGTATAGATTGCATTAAAGGAAAGAAGACTAATAAGATTAAGAAAGGTGCCAAGAGGAGTTCTACTTTAATAGAAATCATACATACTAACATTTGTTGTCTAGATTTAGACTCTAATAGTTAGAAATATTTCATCACCTTTATTGACGATTACTCACTATACATGTATCTGTACTTCATTAATAATAAGCATAAAGCACTTAATGCCTTTAAGATTTTTAAAGCAAAAGTAGAGAATCAATGTGGAAAATAAATTAAGATAGTCAGATCATATAGAGGTGACGAGTATTATGGTATATACACTAAATATGGACAACCACCTTATACATTTGCTAAATTTCTTCAAGAGCATGGGATTGTTGCCGGATACCCCATGCCTGGTTCTTTAAACCAAAATGGTGTAGTAGAAAGAAGAAATCAAACATCATTGAACATGATGCGAAGCATGCTAAATAACTCCAAGCTTCCTAAGTTCTTATAGACTGAAGCTCTTAAGATAACTATGTATGTTTTTAAACGAGTTCTAATTAAGGCTATTGAAAAAAAGTATTTGAATTATAAAAAGGTTGGAAACCAAGTTTAAGACATATGTACATTTGGGGATATTTTTCAAAAGTAAGGATCTATAATCCGCAAGAAAAGAAATTGGACCCAAGGACTATTAGTAGCTACTTCATTGGGTATGATGAAAGGTCCAATGGATATAAGTTGTATTGTTCATCTCATAGCACTGAGATTGTGAAGTCAAGATTGGTTGTTATATATACCCCTTAAGATCAAATAAGTATTGAACAACCAATCATTGAGTATCCACAAAATATTGACCATGACTAAGTTAATCTAGTTGTTGAGTAATTTCCAAAACATGTTAAGCTACATGATCCATAAGAAAATGTTGAACCAACATTAAGAAGATCAACTAGGATAAGGAGGTCAGTAATCTCTAGTGATTATGTTGTGTACCTACAAGAGTCTCATTACAATATTGAAGCTAAAAATGACCCTAAGATGTTTTCACAAGCTGTTAGTTGTAGTCAATCTAAATTATGCTACAAATCTATGAAAGAAGAAATAGATTCCATGGTGTTTAATGACGTCTAGAATCTCGTTGAGTTACCTAATGATTCTAGGACTATTGGAAGCAAATGGGTTTATAAGACAAAAAAAGACTCATTAGGTAACATCAAAATATATAAGGTAAGAGTCGTGGCCAAGGAATTCACTAAAAAGGAATGAATTAATTACACAGAAATATTCTCTCTTGTATTTAAGAAAGATTCCCTCTATGTTGTAATGGCATTAATAACACATTTTGACTTAGAGTTGCATTAGATGGATGTGAAAATGCCTCAATGGTGACCTAGAAGAGGTGGTACATGTGAAACAATTTGAAGAATTCTCCTCTGGTACCATTGAGTATTTAGTGTGCAAACTTAAGAAATCCATATATAGATTGAAATAGGTCTCCTGTCAATGGTACTTAAATTTTCATGAAATTATCTCTTCATTTGGCTTTCTAGAGAAGTGCATATATCATTTTAAAATAATAAGAGTAAGTATAATGTATCGTCCCATGAGGATTAGGTATTAAGTACCAAAATTTAACTACAATAAAATTATCAAGATGATCAAGATTGAGAAAGTGACTGCTAAAAATAACTTAGGAAAATCAAAGACAAATTGCAAATAAGAATATGTAACCACACGATTGGAGAAGGCTCTAGGGATATGATTTCATCGTATTCACTCTAATTTTGTTCCTACATAATCAAATAAGTATAATTCAATCAATTCTTTTGCTAGCCAAGAACCCTAAAGTATTCACTAATCTCTTTTGAGCACCAATAAAAATATCTTTAATTATTAACTCATTATATTCCCATGTGAATGAATTAATCATGAATTCATTAAGATCTATAATTCTCTTTAATAGATACACAAACCTATAGGTATATTCCTATCCACATGCAATTTATGGTTTCAATCTCTAGCTCTAGACACTTAACTCACCTTCTAGTTTCATTATGATTAACAATTCATTTAATTAATGGCCAATTAATTAGAAGCATGAATAGTGAGAATAAAACTTAAAAGAAGAGAAGAAATCATAAATTCAATATATAAATTCACTAAACCATTGTAACTAAGCAATGTAACACCTTGGATTTTCTATTATATTTATAAAATAATATGTTGAGAAGGGTCAAAAATAGATTAAATAGAGCATTTATATGAAAATAATTATGAATATTAGATAAGAGAATTCTCATTTTTGGGGGAAAGTTCTAAGGGCGAAATAGTAATTTTTTCGTTTGCAGGACTAGAATTAGGCAGCAGTAAGTGGAATAAGGAACCATGAAGAGAGTGACACAAAATGCCATTAGAATATGTCTCAAGGGGAGAATAAACACTTGGTGAAATTCTTTGCACCTAAACAAGGCCTTACCTAATGGCATCATTCTAAAGTAATGGCTTGGCACAATGCTAATATTTAGAGAAAATAGGGGCATTGGTTAAGGGAAAAGGAAGCTTCTTTGAGAAGTCTCAATATTTTAATGTTTTTTGTTGACTCTAGGGGGAAAAGTCGCCAGCAATGAGAGGAAATGGGCAGCCACGACAAAGAGAGAAAGAGGAAGAAAGAAAAAGGAAAGAAAAGAAGAGAGAGAAAGGGAAGGAGGAGAAGAGAGAGAAAATTGAAGAAGAAGGAGGAAAATGTGAGTTATCTTCTTTAATCTTGGTTTTAATCATAGGATTCTTGGAGTTAATGGTGGGAGAAAATTTCTACAGCTTGATGGTTGAAATAAGAGTAAGAAAGTCCAGCAAACCTAGAGAGAGAAAGGGCTTTTTAGTGCTATAGAGTAAGATTAACATCTTTTCCTTGGATTTCTTGACTAAATGACTTTGTGTATGTATTTATATGCAATAATAGAAGCATAATGGTAGGGTCGATGCATGCATTGATGAAGCTTTTATGATGTTAGTGGTTGTCTTCCATAAATAAGAGTAATAGAGTATTAGTTAGGACTCTTTTGTGGATAATTTTGAAGGTTGTATTTCATGATTTTTGGGGGATAAATGTGGCTTTTAATTTGAAATTATATGCTTAAAATGTATGTTTCATTTTTTTCCTGGTTTGGTGGTTAATTTGGAGAGGAAAAGAGGGATTTTTGCTTTTTTGTGCCCAGAGCACGTTTATGCTTTGGACTGGTTGGGAGTAACTAGTGTAGGGCATGGGTGCAAAATGACCATGCTTTGTGCCATGACCAAGTTGTGCTCTGGGTTGGAATGGAAAAACACAGGTGCTGGGAACTAAAACATGGGCACAGAGCACGGGGTGCAACATGACCGTGCTTCATGACACGTCCAGGCCGTGTTATGTGTTGTTTTGCTTGTTTTTGCATATTTTGTTCTCCTTTTGAGTTTTAATTAAGAGCTAATAAATATGGGTCCTTAATTAGAGTTTCATGAGCTACAAGTTAGAGTAAAATTAAGTGGTTTGCTTGATTGTGTAATATTCCCCTTGAATAAATTATAAAGGCATAAAGGTAAAGAAGAAGATGATGTATGAATGCCACATGTAAGTCTTATAAATCATAAATATATGCAAGTAAAGGGGTAATGATATATGTATGCCATAGGAAGGTATAAATGCATAATTACTTCATCTTATATTATGTGTTGGATTGTATGTAGCATACATAAAAGTAATGGTTGGATTATGCACATGATGTTAATGATGTGTGTATTTTGTTGAGAAAAGTGGATGAAAAATATGTTAAAAGACATGTGAAGGTCAGGAGGACCCTCTCTGAAGCAGGGTGGCCTGGCAACAGGTATTACTTTGCTGTGTTGAGGAGACTGACGGTCAGGAGGATCCTCTCCGAAGTAGGGTGGCCTGGCAATAGGTGTTACTTTGCTATGTTGAGGAGATTTAAAATTCCAGGATGACCTTTATCCGAACAAGGTGACCCAGCGACATGCGGCACCTTGTGAAAGTAAAGCAACTGAAGGGTCGTGGCTTTGTTACGATATCGAGATAGGGGATGCCCTATAGCCTAGAGTGGTCAATGTGGGAAGGACCGCTCCAATCAAGGAACCCAGTGATGGGTGAGTAGCTGGAGGTGGTAAGGGTTTACACTACCCTGAGGTTAGATAAATTAAGAATCTCATATGACGAGCCACTATGGAAAAACATACAGGTACCTTATTAATATATAAATTGTTATGTTCACGTGATATTGATGCATAACCTATATAAAGATTATGTGTGCATATTATATATCTTTGTATCTTTCCTATGCAAAGAGAAAATGTTTTCTGTAGCTTATATAGCTGAACATAACATGTGAGTTTTCTAGTATATGCTTAATTGCTAGATGTTGACCTTAATGGGATTTCATATCCCATTATGTCTTATGATGTTATGTTCAGATCTCTTATATGTCGTTTGTCATCTTGACTCTTCTGTTAGAGCTACATGCTAATAGTCAACATGGTGAAAGTACCTGCACCCGGGCTACCTCCTCCACCAGTTGTACCCCAGGGGTGATGGCCATGGGAGCAGTAGTATAGTAGGCTATATGTATATGTTTTGTTGATAGGTTAATCCATTTTTTGGGTGTAACCACACAATACTTGGCCTTTTGAGTATAATGCCTAGTACCGAGGGTTACACCTGTATATACAAGCTAATCCCTGATGTTTTGTCGACATGTCTATATATAAGATGCATATATTTTGGCTGGCTATTTATCTGTTGTGTTGTTTGTATTACTAAAAAAAATTGGTCATTACAAGTTGGTATCTGTTGTGTCTCTTTCACTAATTAACCATAAGTACACGGCATAGTTGTAGCTAGTCCAGCGAGTACAGGTTGTATCCCACAGAGACCAAAGATCAATTACCAAACTTTTACAAAACAAACTATCTAAATCAATGTAATTCGATAGGTAATATGTCACAATTAAGTAAATAAGATAATCAATTAATAAAAGCCTAGGGTTAGGGTTTACTGCACTTATGATATTCAAAATTCAATATGTACCTCTAATTGCAATTATCTAGGTAATTGGATATGGTTTAACCTTAATTAATTAATAACCTATTTCAACCGTTACTAATCGTACCTAGGTTAATCCAATTACCTACTTTCGTGGTTCTTAGTTCAACTTAAGTCCATTAAGTTCTATGTCAATCATGTGATTCAATTAATAGGTTTTCTTGTGCCTACTAATTGATTCAATTTCTAGAGAATCTTAAACTACTTTTGTGACTAAGATATCCCTAATTAACTATTAAGTTTCGGTATTAACTTTCATTTCATCAGTTAATAACCTAAGATGTGATAAAACAGTGATCAAACATTCTATCAACTTTTATACATGCGCATAATAGTTCATCCTAATTAATACACAAATAATCACAATTAGAGTTCTATAATTCAATTCAATAATTCAGTATCATTATATCATAAGTGGGTTTATCGAAATCCTAGATCAAACTCTACTTACACATAATTGAAAATAAACTCATAATCATATTCAATAAATAAATCATCAATGTTTAATACAAACTAAGAGAAAGGAGTAGAAATAGAACTAAGTGCATAATAGAAAGATAAAACTTGGTTTGCAATAGATGAATTAGGGATACAAGCTTCAATCAATCCAAATTCTACTATAAGAACATAAATCAAACAATGATTCTAATCTAATCCTAATCTAATGGTGTTTCCTAAGCATAATCTGAGTAAAAATAAGTCTGTATATGTTTGGATGTGTTTCTTTGCATTCCCCATGTATATAAAGAACTTTGGTTGCTCAAAACCCTAAGAATTACGGAGTGTACGGACACGAAGCACGACCGTATTCCAGGACACGGCCTGGCCGTAGTTCGAGCTAGATTCTAGGAATTCTCTTCATTCTTTACACAGAGTATAGCCTAGTCGTGCTTCATGCATACCAAGCACAACCTGGCTGTGTTGGAAGCTGTTAATGCCAAATCTTGCCAATTCTTCTGGGTTTGCTCCTTGCTTCTTCCTCAACTTGTTCCAAGTCCTTATGGCTCTTCTCACGAGTGTTTTCCATTACTTCTTGGCCTTTTTTTCTCACCTACAAACATAAAACAAATCAAAGCAGTATCCAGAGCAAACAAAATAGAATAGAACAAAAGTAGGGAAATAATCACAAGTTCATTATTAATTAGGGGATAAAATATAATCATTAAACACACAATTTTTCCCTTTATCAACTGCCCAGGCTTAAACCTTTGCTTGTTCTTAAGCAAACAATATGACATCAGGTAGGGGGAAGATGCATATAAATTCTAGATAACAGAAAAATGCAATACAGATAATTCTTCACTCAATCAATGTGAACACAACAAATATATAAATAGACATTTATCAATTAGTCTCAATTCTTCTAAACCTAAACCCAAATTCTATTATTATATACCTGCTTCTATTGTTACCATTGATTGTATGCACCAAATTAGTTTTTAGACACTCAAGTAGGCCAACTCATCCTTTAGATCTCCCTATGTTGCTTTACTCTTATTTCTATTTTTCTCACTCAATTTCTTTTACTTCTCATTTTTTTATCATTTTTTTCTTTTTTTTATTTCATTTATTTTTTTATAGAAATATACAGTGAGTGCATTTTATACTCTATCTCACTAGGGTAAAGACAACTAGGTACTCATACTAAGGCCTTTTCGGTGCCTTAAAGGGGTACTCAGAGTGAAATTTTTAAGGTTCATATTCTCTCATTTTTTACCTCTCCCTACCTTCACACTCTCATAGTGTTAAAACCAAACAAGGCATACAATTTACAGTACAATAAAAGAGATATTTTTGAAAAAAATTAAAGGTTTAATGCTAGAAGAAAGAAAGTAAAATAATAACTACCTATCTCATAATTTGTTGTGCATCACATATTCATGAGTTGAAATCCTCTTATATTACATCAATCTATCTCAAGAACAACAAACTATGTGATTATGCAATGAAACAAGAGAGATTCAATATATATATATGCAAGAGAGAACTTAATCAGCTAGTGCAAACCAAAAGTTCAGCCAGTGAAATTCAGCCACCTAAAGTTTACTCCCCCATGCTAAAACTTGACATTGTCCTCAATGTCGGTAACAAATAATGTACAAGCAAGGGAAAGAAGTAACTTACTTGCTTACTGATCTTCTAGAGGTAGTGGTGGTGGGTTCTGACTTAGGTGCCAATTATATAGTGCTTGCATCACTCCTTGCATGCTTTGGATTGCATCATTCATTGCATGCAGGGGGGCCCTTTGAGCTAATTGTTCCTCCTCTATTCGGTGAAGCCGTGACAAGATGGAGTCACTGTCCTCCACTGGTACATGTGATGGACCTGCAGTGTCAGTATACTGAAAATGGGGTGGAGGTAGTAGAGCCAAAAGTGGCTCAAGGGGGAAGTCATCCCCCTCTAAAATATCATCACCCTTTGTACCCTCCTCTAGAGGATAGATCCAATTCTCCTCATTAGTAACTGTAATCCTAGTGGGGTTAGGGAGCCGAAAGATATTATGGCCACGGAGATGCAACAAATAGTCAGCATTCCTTTTAACAATTAATTTCATATGCAAACAAGATTCTAAATTAATCCTACTGCTGCCGGCTATTGGTTGCAAATCCTGAAGATTTATCTTCAATCCTAACCCTCTAGCAAGCGCAGTTACTAGACCCCCTATGACTACCTTGCCATTTATGGCAATACCTACCCTAGCTATCTGATGGGCCATAAAAGCACCGATATCCACCTTATGACCATGTTTCATTGCCCAAAGAAAGTAAAGCTCTCTTTGGTTTACAATCCCATCACTTTCAGCCCTGTCAAAAATGGTATGGGCCATTAAGCATTGTAAATATCTAAATGTAGGGTTGCAAATAAAAGAGGCTTTTGAAATTGATACACTATATTGCCCCCTGACAGAAATTAGAGTTCTAAAAATGTTGAGCAAGAAAACTTAGGGGGACTGATTTATCTCCCTTGGGAGGCAATCTAAATAATGTATTAAATTCAGCCAATAATATACTAAATGTACGGTCAAATAATCTAAAGTTAATGCGGCCCTGATTGACGTCGGGACCCCGAAACAGGACCACATTAACTAAACTAAAGAACTTTAAGGTGGTCCAGACATAGGCCAGGTAACATAGCCCAATGAATATGGTCCACCCAATCTGATCAACTAAGTAGTGAATTTCGGTTAAAAGTCCTAACTGGTCCAAAAACTCCTCATCCATATACCAGGTACTCAACATTCCCCGTTTACTTAAAGTATCATACCATGTCCATTGATTATCATCAACAAACACAATACCATACTCGTTTATTTGATGATGAGGTTGGGACGATCTTTGAATCTGTCCTTTATGTGGTTATTGGGATTGGGAGGAGCTTTGGCCAGTTTTAACTCTTTTAGAGGCCATGGGTATTGATAATACAATAAAGTGCAAGAAAGGGAATGGGATAAACAAGCACCATAAATTAATGCAAATAATCCAGAGAAATCCAACATATGCAATAAAATAATACAGCACCAGGGAATTCAGAAGTATCAGGCAACTTTCAAGTATAATCTAGACAAAACAGTTTCAATATAGCTAAAACAAAGCACTATGTAAGTCGACATGTATAGCTAGTCACTAACAATTCAGACCAATTCATATAGTATTAATTCCAATCTAAACCAAATGAAGGCAGTAATAACCAATAAGAACAATTCAGTAACCTAACAAATTCAAGGCTAATTCCAGGCAAAACAAAGTAATCAATAGTCTCCAAATAATCAAAGGATCAAATGATAATGAAACTCAGCAAAATTTTAGGCTAAGATGATTTGTAAATAAGTCAATTTCAAATTCAAATTCAACCATAGAAATGACTGGAAAAACTGAGAAACTTGTTAAGTTCAATTGTAATTTTAGCAAAGACAAGCCTAGTGCAAAGCAGAAAGGTTGAGGCTCTAAATACATTGTAAGAGGAATAAGAAAATGTAGCACATACAAATTCAATTTCTGCCATAGTTTTTTTTCGCTACCATTTCAACAAACCACAAATGCACATGAGTTCTAATTTAGGCAATACATTCAAACAGGACATTCAGCATTGATTAGTAGCATTAATCAGAGATGGAGCTTCAAAAAAATCAGGCATTAAACTCAAGCATACATAATTCCAATTTAAGCCATTAATTCTTGAGCAAATCAGTGTAATAAGGAAGTCTAGCATTCAACCAAAATTTCTAATCTAGAAAATTGAACAACGAGTGCAATGAATCAAACATTACTTGGAGGAAAAAGGACAAGAGGTGCCAGCAGCAAATTAAAGCAAACACATATTAACTAGCAAAATTTAGTATCTATGCATCCCAAAACTAGTCCAATTGACAACCAATAATAACTAGGCAGACCAAACCAACTAAAAAATTCAAAAAATATGTATCCTAAAGTGTAGTACAAATAATAATCAGATAATTCAGTAATTAGGCATCCCAAATTCTGTAGAATTTTATCAAAAATCGGTCCAATTAACTACAAGTGCAAAAGAAGAGTTATTACTTGGAGGGAAGCCAAGCAATGCCAGTAGCAGGGGAATGAGTTGATGTAGACAGAACTAGCTGGACACGGGTGATGTAGGGGAAGGAGGAGCACAGGAAAGGGAAGTGGGCACGGGTAGCAAAGGGGAGGGAAGAAGGATTGGGAAGCTTGAGTTGCAAAAGGAATAGGTCGAAGAGGGAGTTGGGTGCAGGAGGTTAGGTGTATTGGCTGATATTGGCTTAGGTGAGGTTTTGGGTTACAGTGGGGGAGGGAGATTGTGCTACGGGAAAATTTTCGGGTTTGGAATTTGAAAACCGAGAAAGAGGGAAGCACAGGAAAATAGGTATGTGTGGGTAGGTCGGGCATGGAAAAGGGGAATTAGGTTGAGGAAGATAAAAGAATGGAGGAGAGGGAGTTACGGTAGGCTTCGAAGAGGGAGAGAGATGGCAAGGTGAGGCACTTGAGAGGGATATTTTTCTGATTAGAACGTGGGAAAGAAGAGACTGGAGATGGAGAAGGATATGGGACAGGAAGGGAGAAAAGCACTGAGCAACTGGGCGAGGCACGGGCTATGGCATAGGAAGAAGACTCAAACACGGAAAGAAAATAGAAGACAAATTGGGGAAAAATTCTTACCTGGGCCCAAAGCACGGCTATGCTTTGGGCTGAAGAGTTCAAACTTTATTTTTGGGCTTAGAACACGGCCTGGGGCATGGCCATGTTGAAGAACACAGCTTACTCGTGCTTCACCCTGGAAGTCTAAATCTTCAGGGAAAGGCCCGTGATCCTTAACACGAGTAGCCTATATGCCTGGGGCACGGCCGTGTCCTGGGACACAGCCTACCCGTGTTGGCTGCGGGTATGGCAAATTTATCCTAATTTTGGCTTGTGCCTGAAGCACAGGCGTGGTCTGTGACACAGGTCACCCGTGTTGCATGCTGGAAGTCATTTTTGTTCAAATTTTGCCAAGCTTTATGATCCTCTTTAATTTCCTTTGCAAATCATTCTTTTCTCCAACCTTGGGAACATGGAAATTGACCTATCAAGCATATGGAAACACTCATTAATACTATAACCTAAGAAATTAAACTAATAATAAAGACAAAAATAAAACTTTAAATAACGAAACTTAAAAACTCAAAATCTGAGTTGCCACCCACAAAGTGCTTGTGTAAAGTCATTCATTTAACTCCTTTTCATTCTTTTGCCCAATAAGGTTTTAAGAAAGTTTGAATGAATTTCTTTGCTATCCATTGCCTCTTAGTATAATGCTTGAGACTTTTCCCAATAGACTTTAGGGATCCTTTTTGCTCATTCCCTTTCTCCTTAACTCCATTGAGATTGAGAGGAGGTGGCTCAGGTTCTACCTTTTGTATCTTTAACTTCCTCCTAAATTGCTTGCTTTTTGACCCTCTGTTTAACATAAGTAAAAGAACTTTCCACTAATCATAAATTAAGTGGGTTAGTAGAAGAAAGATCGATTACGTTATCATCCATATTTGGTTCAGGTAAGCCAATCATATAACAAGATTCATTTAGAGATAGGGGTTTGATGGCATCATTCAAATTAAATTCTACTTTCTCATCCCCTACATTCAAAAAAAGCTTTCCATCTTTCACATTAATATTGGCACCAGTTGCAGCTAGGAAAGGCCTTCCAAGAATGATGGGGATTTTATCATCTTCCTCCATCTCTAAAACTACAAAATCAATAGGTATAAAAAATTTACCTACCTTTAAAGGAACATCCTCTAATATACCTACTGGGTGTGTAACGGATCAGTCTGCCAATTGGAGGAAAAGAGTGGTAAGCTTTAAATCACCCATCTGAAGCTTCTTGTAAACTGAGAGATGTATAAGGCTCACATTTGCTCCAAGGTCACATAGAGCTCTGTCAATCTTCATTCCTCCAATGGAACAAGGTATAGAGAAGCTTATGGGATCCTTAAACTTTTAAGGCAGATTATTCTGAATTAACACACCGGATCCCTCCGTCAGTGCCGTAACAACATGCTCTTTAATTTTCCTCTTATTTAAAAGGATTTCCTTCAGAAACTTCGCATACAAATGGATTTGGGAGATGGCTTCTAGGAAAAGGATGTTAATATTCAATTTCTTCAGAACATCCAGAAACTTCCCAAACTGCTTCTCTAACTTTGCTTTGACCAATCTTTAAGGAAAAAAAATTTGTGGCTTGTAAGGTGCAGAAGCCACATATTTGGGCTCTTCTTTATTCTTTTCCTCCTATTTGGATTCCTCTTCCTTTCTCTTTTTTGACTCAGCTCAAGGTTGTTCAATTTTCTCCTCTCCACTTCCTTCTGGCTCAGCCAACTACTTACCACTCCTCAAAGTTATAGCCTTGTAGTGCTCTCTAGGGTTATCAATTTGGCCAGGTAGTCTGCCAAAGTTTCTATTTGAAAGGCTTACCTACTGTGCAATCTGAGTTTCTAACATTTTGCTGAGTAGAAGTGAGTCAACTTTAAAGGCTAGGTCTTTTATAGCCTTATTCATTGAGTGGTTCTGGGCTTTGAACTCATCATTTTGTTTACTCTGAGTAATGATGAATTTTTCTATCAGAGCCTCCATATTTGAATTTGGCTGTGGAGGAGGGTTGAATGGCCTCTGATTTTAAAACACAGGAGGTTGCCTAAAGTTATTTGGTGGAGGCTAATTCACATTAGGCTTGTATGAAAATTTTGGATGATTCCTCTAGCCTAGTTATAAGTGTTGTTGTAGGGATTTTTTCTCTGATTGTTATTCACAAAATTTACCTGTTCACAATCCTGAGGTGTAGTGTTTCCAAGCTAGCATTCATTGGCTATATGGCCAACATATCAATAAATCTCACATGCAGAAGATGGAAAGGAACGAACAACATTGATGCTCAATTTATCTAATTTCTGAAACAATGCATTAACTTTATAAGTTAGATGATTAAATGCATCAACTTCATTACATACCTTCTGGTTTTCTAGATGGCTCTCACTAGTTCAGGAGTAGTGATTCTGAGCCATATCTTCAATCAGTTCATTAACCTCATCAACTGTTTTGTTCATTAGGGCTCCTACTACTACAACATCTATAGATATACAAGTGCTGTATATTAGTCCATTGTAGAATGTAGGCATAATTTGAGAAGCTCCTTAAATCTCTCCCAAGCTTCATACAGTGACTCTCCATCTTTTTATGCAAAAGTAGTAATTTGGTTTCTAAGATGGGCTATCTTACTTGGTGAAAAATACTTGGCCAAGAAAGCTTGAGAAAGTTGTTGCCAAGTAGTTATTGACCCTGATGAAAGGGAGTGCAACCATGCTCAGGCCTTGTCCCGCAGAGAGAATGGGAACAATCTCAGTCGGATGGCATCAAAGGATACTCCATTCATTTTCAAGGTGTCACAATATTTCAGAAAGACTGATAGATGGAGATTTGGGTCTTCAACAAGGGACCTTCCAAATTAATTTTGCTGAACCATCTGCAAAAGAGAAGGCTTTAGCTCGAAATTATTGGCCTCAACAACAGGTCTGACAATACTCGAATTCAGGCTATGAGTATCTGGGGTAGTGAAATCTTTTAGAGATTAGTTATGTTTGTCCGCCATGGTAGGTGCAGGATCTTGCTGCTACTTTCTTCTTCTCCTTCGTAAGGTGTGTTCAATCTCTTGGTCAAATTCAGCAAAGAATTTGTGATCTCTTCGAATAAAAGAACAGTACACCTATAAGGGAAGAATAGAGACAAAAATTAGTAAGATATAATTATGCCAAAAATTAAAAGAAAAAGATCTAGTCTATCTATTTCGCAAAATATCTAATATTGAACTATTGGTCCCCAGCAACGGCTCCAAGAACTTGTTGTGTCTATTTCACTAATTAACCGCAAGTGCACAACAAAGCTGTAGCTAGTCCAGCGAGTACGGGTCGTATCCCATAGAGACCAAAGATCAATTACCAAACTTTTACGAAACAAACTATCTAAATCAATGTAATTCGATAGGTAATAAGTCACAATTAAGTAAATAAGATAATCAAATAATAAAAGCCTAGGGTTAGAGTTTACCGCACTTATGATATTCAACATTCAATATGTACCTCTAATTGCAATTATTTAGGTAATTGGAAATGGTTTAGCCTTAATTAATTAATAACCTCTTTCAATCGTTACTAATCGTACCTAGGTTAATCCAATTACCTACTTTCGTGGTTCTTAGTTCAACTTAAGTACATTAAGTTCTATGCCAATCATGTGATTTAATTAATAGGCTTTCTCATGCCTACTAATTGATTCAATTCTTAGAGAACCTTAAACTACTTTCGTAATTAAGATATCTCTAATTAACTATTAAGTTTCGATATTAACTTTCACCTTTTAGTTCATCAGTTAATAACCTAAGACGTGATAAAATGGTGATCAGGCATTTCTATAAACTCTTATACATGCGCATAATAGTTAATCTTAATTAATCCAAAAATAATCACAACTAGGGTTCTACAATTCAATTCAACAATTCAGTATCATCATACCATAAGTGGGTTTACTGAAACCCTAGATCAAACTCTACTCACGCATAATTGAAAGTAAACTCATAATCATCTTTAATAAATAAATCATCAATGTTCAATGCAAACTAAGAGAAAGGAGTAGAAGTAGAACTAAATGTAGAATAGAAAGATAAAACTTGGTTTGCAGTAGATGAACTAAGGATACAAGCTTTAATCAATCCAAATTCTACTCTTAGAACATAAATCAAACAATGATTCTAATCTAATCCTAATTTAATGGTGTTTCCTAAGCCTAGACTGAGTAAAAATAAGTTTGTATATGTCTGGATGTGTTTCTCTACGTTTCTCCATGTATATAAAGCACTTTGGCTTCTAAAAACCCTAAAAATTATGGAGTGTACAGACACAAAGCACGGGTGTGCTTTGTAACATCCCAAATTTTGTTTCATGAATTAATAAAAATACAAAAGTATTCAAATTAACATCCCTAATTTCATTTTTTTAAGGTACATAAATATTTAATTAAGGAAATAAAATTTATTAGACAATTTTTAGATATCTAAGGAAATATAATCTTTAGAAATTCTTCACCTTACGTATATGCATAAAAATGTTCTAATATTAATGGAATAGGTAAAGAGAGAAAAACCTAAGAGGAAAAAAACTTAGAAATAATATACTAAAGAAAGGTGAAATTCTTGGGTAAGGAAGATAAATTTTTGAAAACAAGTAAAGGTCTTAAAATTTTAAGAAAACATTGGATTAGGGTAATTTTCCTAATTCAAGAACTAGAATTACTAAGATTAACATATTCACCCATACATTGGGCTTTCACCTATGGACACTTCTTATAGAGTTTTTCCACTTCACATAAATTTCTAGCAAGCCCATTGGATAACCTAAACAAAAAATAAAACATAGACTTGGACTAGAATATAGAAATTGGACCAATGGCCCAAAAATTATGAAAATGTGTCCAAGCCCTCCAAGAAATGTAGAATTTTATCCAAAGCAAAGGAAATTGGTAGGAATAAGCCCAAAATCCAAGAGGAAAAATAAAATAAAATAAATGATGTGATAATATAATAAAGATTAGGTTACATGGCTTTAAGACAAAAATTTAACAAGTGGTATGATAATACAAGGCTTTAGGACAAAACATCTATATCCTACACTTATCATTTTAACAAGTAGTATGATAATACAAGGCTTTAAGACAAAATATCGATGTCCTACACTCATAATTTTAGCAAGTGGTATGATAATACATGACATTAGGACAAAACATTCCTATACCACACAAATAATTTCAACCAAATAATGGAGATTCAAGGGCTAGAAATTTTCCAACTAAAACGGCAAACCTATCATAATTGATTTAGACAAAAGAAAAAGGAAATGAATCCCTAAATCAAAGGGACCTTGTCCCTTATCTTAAGAACATATTATCATAATTTTCAAAATACAAATCTCCTTTTCCTATGCATATCTTGACTAAGGAAGAGGAAGACAAGAACATGAGTTGTTTGTTTTCCAAAAATTCAACCAAGTGTATCCTAATTGTGATAAGGTAGACCCATGATCAAGAAAGGAGAATTATTTGGTGGTCTTTTTAAGCAAAACCCACCCCTATAACATTAGAATTTTTGTCCAAGTGAGGGATAGAAAAAATAGAAGCAAGGTAGAGTGAGGAAATGAGAGGAAGAAAGGAAGAAAGAGGAAGGAGAAGTCTAGAGGACTAAGTGCTCAAGGTAAGTTTAACAATATTTCTTTTTGAAGAAAAGATTTGAAACTTGTAATATTTATATGAGATTTTGATCTTAAACCTTTGATGATTGGTCATGAATGTTGCTATATCATGTTACATATTATGTATGTTTGAATACTTTGGCTGATGTAGATAGTTCTGCTTAGGTATGGCTATGGGTGGCAAAATTTTAAGCTTCTATTTTTAAACTTTTGAAAAAAATTGGTAAGAAATTAAAACAAATGGTTAACATGAAAAATGTAGATCTATGTCTCGCGGATTTTTATCCACTGGAATCACTCAATTTGGAGTCCATATGTGGTAGATATGTTCCGATTAGTAAGCAGTCATCAGAAAATGGTTAATTAGGGAAGAATATATTAGGATAGCTTCTATGTTTTAATTTTTGGAAACATTCTGTAGGGAATTGAAAGAAATGGTTAACATAAGAATTATAGATATATGTGTCATGGATGTTTCGCCACTGGAATCACTCAATTTGGAGTCCATATGAGGTAGATATGGTCTGATTAGTATGCAGTGATCAGAAATTGGTTAATCAGAGAAGAATATTTTAGGATAGTTTTTGTGTTTTAATTTCTGGGACCATTCTGTAGAGAATTAAAATATATTATTAACATAACAATTATTGCTATATCGGTAACGGATATTTAGCCACTAGAATCACTTAATTTGGAATTTTTATGAGGGAGATATGGATAAATTAGTAGGTAGAGGTTAGAACCTACCCGAGAAGAAATAACCTGCACTTTGAGGGAGTAATATCACCATTATTTCTTAATAATTCGTTTAACTGTTCAACATAATAGTTTTAGATAATTATTTTATCTTTAAATTGACACTAAGATCACTTAAATCGGAATGAAATTTAGGGCGTTATGCTCTAATTAGTAAGAGAATGTCAGATAGGATGAAAACCTGTATCAAGAAAATAAAGAAATAAAATTAATATTTAAAAAAGAAGAAGAATCTTATAAATGAAAATAATAAATGACTAGTATATGCCATAGCCATTGCAATTGAATGAACTTCTTACCATCTTAAGTGTGAAATTTTGATATGAAAATATTTTATAAAGTGATATTTGAAATGGTTATGTTCATGGCATGATTATCAATTATTTTTTGCTATTATTATGAAAAAAAAAAAGAAATGAGCATGGTCACATGGCAAATCCGTGTGGTGCTCTAGTAGGGGACGCCCTACCAACGGTTATGATCATGTTAATGAGAAAAGAAAGAGAAAGTGGGCCATGTCAGATGGAGCGAGAAAAGCCCGTACCAGAGAGTAGAAAATACTCACCCTGACCGGAGTAGCTTGATATGAGAATAAATTGATAGTCATCATATGATATTCTGAAAATAGTTAATCCTGTCATACATGTCATTATTGTACGATTATCATGTGCATAGATATAGTGCATTCATGTGACTAAAGATATTTGTTGTAGTTTATACTGCTGAACATGACGTGAAGAGCTATATTGATGATAATTTATTGTTGAACTTACTGGAATTTAATTCTCACTATATTTCCATGTCATGTTCAGAAGAATAATTTTGCAAATTTTCTCTATGGCACTGGCTTTTAGCGTATGTTGGATTGAGTTACTCTATTTTGAGCTGATCCTAGTAATATATATGGTGTCTATGGATGAGTTGACTAAGATCCCGGTGAAGGTGCAACCACCCGCATTCGTATCTCCAGAACTAGTCAACATGGATGAATAAGATGTAATTATATATGTGTTAGACTTTTGTACGAATGTTATTGATTAATGATATATATGTAAACTCTCTATTGTATAAATTAAATAAATGTTATTTTGAGTTAAGTTGTAACATGGTAATAACTTCATGGTATTTAAAAAAAATACTTAAATGGAGTTGTTACATAATTGGTATCAAAGCAAGTCGATCCTAGATGGCCAGTGGGTGGATGGTTATCTGAATCGATCTTATAGTGTCTTGAGTATGTTTGTGGTTGTGCTGTGTAGGGATCGGTGAATTCATATAGGTAAGAAATTACTAGTGTTTCCTACCTACATGCCGAGGTGGTGTTATGACTGCTGTTAAATATTTTTGAACTAACTATTGGGCTTAATCACCTCAATAGCAGAATAACTTTGTTTTTACCATAGTAGGAAATGGCACCTCCAAGGAGGAATCTAGCAAACAATGCGGAGGAAACCCTGCACAACTTGGCCACGACAATTCGAGACCAAATCATGACCACTAATCAAATTCTACAATACCTCTAGAATGCTAATAACTCGAATGGTGTGAATGGTGCTAACAACCGGATGGCTGGAAATGATAACGGCATATCCAAGTTCTTGAGGATTAGGCCACCTTGTTTTCAAGGCAGCTTTGACCTAATTGAGCTGAAAGATGGATAAGGGAGTTAGAGAAAATCTTTGAAGTGATGGGCTGTACTGAGGAGCAGCAAGTAATCTTTGCTACATATATGCTAAAAGATGAAGCAGAATACTGGTGGCGTGGAGCTAGAGAACTTTTAGCTCACCAAGGAAGGCAGATCACTTGGCAGGTGTTCAAAGACATCTTTTTGGAAAAGTACTTTCCAAGTACTGTGAGGGCGGAGAAAGAGATCGAATTTCTCCAACTCTGGTAGGGTAGCATGACCATAGACCAATACATCGTGAGGTTCGAGGAGTTGTCTAAGTTCTCCTCTTATCTGCTATTTAACCCCGATGAAGCATGGAAGGCTGTTAAGCTCGAAGCGGGACTGAACCCAGACATAAAGAATGCTGTTGTAACTATGGAGATCAGGGAGTTTGTACCTCTGATCAATAAATGTAGACTCTTGGAGAAAAGTTTAAAGGCAGTGGAGGACGAAAAGCAAAGGCAAAACCTGTGGAAAAGGAAGAAAAAATTTCCCAACCTTAGCAAGAACGTGAGAAGAAGTGGATATGGAGCTGGTAAGAGGCCATTGACTGTGGGTCCCAGACCATTCCAATAAGACCTCGCCCCAGTCCAGTGCGCTAAGTGCGGACGCATACATGGTAACCGGCCATGCTATATGGGACAAGATTTCTGCTTCAACTGTGGACAGAAGGGTCATTTTGTGAGAAACTGCCCACAGAATGTAGGGAAGCAGCCAGAACAGAGTTATTAGGTGAAAGGAAGGGTTTTTACCCTAAGCGGCCAAGAGGCAACTCAATCTTTTGAAATGATTCAAGGTACATGCTATATCTATGGATTTGCTTTTATGGTATTTTTTGACTCTGGTGCTAGTCATTCATTTATATCAGAAGAATGTATTAGGGAGTTTCAGTATCCTATTGCTGAAATCCCCTATGAGCTATCTGTAGTAACTCCTATAGGGGAAAGGGTCTTAACTTCCTCTATATGTAAGGAGTGTCAGGTCACTATCCAGGAGAAACGTTTTCTGTAGACCATATCTGTCTACCTTTAAAAGGTATTGATGTCATTCTAGGGTTAGACTGGAGGACTAGAAATCGAGTCTTGCTGAATTGTTGTAACAAGACCGTTGAATTTCTACCTCCTACTCCGAAAGAGGAGGTGCAGTTATTGATGCTTAATGCCAATCAAGTTAATAGGGAGTTGAAGAATGGAGTACTTGGATACATTCTCTTGTATTTATCAAACCTAGAAGTTGAATCGAAGCTTGATTAAATCCCAATAGCCAACGAGTTTCCTGAAGTATTTCCATCAGATATTCCAGGCTTACCTCCCAAGAGAGAGATAGAGTTCTCTATTGATCTCCTACCTGGGACAGGGCCTATCTCTATTGCACCATATCGAATGGCCTCGAAGGAACTACAGGAACTCAAGAAGCAGTTGGAGGAACTATTAGACAAGCAATTCATTAGACCGAGTGTATCACATTGGGGAGCTCCTATATTGTTTGTTAAGAAGAAAGACGGGAGCTTGAGACTATGCATAGATTACAGACAGCTGAATATGGTGACTATCAAAAACAAGTACCCTCTCCCTAGGATAGATGACTTATTGGATCAATTAAAGGGAGCCTCCATCTTTTCTAAAATTGACTTGAGGTCAGGATATCATCAGATTAGGATCAAGGAGGAGGACGTACCAAAAACTGCCTTCAGGACTAGGTATAGGCACTATGAGTTTCTCGTAATGCCCTTCAGGTTGACGAATGCACCTGCAATTTTCATGGATTACATGAATCGCATTTTTCGACCCTACCTAGATCAATTTGTTGTTGTGTTCATTGATGACATCTTGATATACTCTAAGAGTGAGAAAGAACATGAACAACATCTCCAAATCATGCTGCAAGTGCTGAAAGAGAAAAAGTTATATGCCAAATTGGAGAACTGTGAATTTTGGCTGTTAGAGGTGAAGTTTCTCGGACATGTCATCTCTAATAGAAGGGTAGCCGTAGATCCTAGCAAGACGGAAGCAGTGATTCAGTGGGAGAGACCAAAGACGGTTACGGAAGTCAGAAGTTTCCTGGGTTTGGAAGGATACTACAGGAGGTTTATACAAAACTTCTTTCGTATAGCCTTGCCATTGACTAAATTAACCAGGAAGGGAAGTTCTTTCAAATGGACTGATCAATGTGAAGCTAGTTTTCAGGATCTGAAGACAAGACTAACTACTACTTCTGTTTTAATTATTCCAGACCCCACAGGACATTTTGAAGTGTATAGTGATGCTTCAAAGAAAGGACTAGGATGAAAAAGGATATTGCGGAGTTCGTGGCGAAATGTCTAATTTGTCAAAAGGTGAAGGTGGAGCATCAAAAGCCAGCGGGATTTCTACAACCTCTTGAGATCCCTACATGGAAATGGGACAGTATCTCGATGGACTTTGTTGTGGGTTTACCTAAGACTTCAGTGGGACATGACTCTATCTGGGTAATAGTTGACATATTAACCAAATCTGCTCACTTTCTGCCCATAAAAATTAACTTTTCACTGGATAAATTGGCCCAACTGTACGTCCAGGAAATAGTTAGACTGCATGGGATTCCCTTAACTATTGTTTCTGATAGAGATCCAAGGTTCACATCGAGATTTTGGAAAGCGTTGCAGGAAGCTTTTAGTACTCAGTTGCGGTTTAGTACTGCCTACCATCCTCAGACTGACGGGCAAAAACAGAACGGACCATTCAAACTCTAGAAGACATGTTAAGGGCCTGTGTGATAGAGCAAGGTAAAGGATGGGATAAGTACCTACCTTTAGTAGAGTTTTCTTATAATAATAGTTATCACTCCAGTATTAAGATGGCCCCCTACGAAGCTTTATATGGTAGGAAGTGCCGATCTCCACTATGTTGGTTTGAGATAGGAGAAAAGAACTTGTTGGGTCCTGATCTAGTTCAACAAACCACTGAACAAATCAAGATGATACGAGACAAAATACTTACAGCTCAGAGTCGGCAAAAGAGTTACTACGATAAGAGACATAGACCTCTAGAGTTTGAGGAATGAGACCATGTATTTCTGAAACTTTCCCAGACTACTGGAGTTGGTAGGTCTTTCAAAACAAGAAAGTTAAGTCCGCAATTTTTGGGACCCTACCAAATTTTGAAGAAAGTAGGGACATCAGCATATCAAGTTACTCTCCCACCTAATTTGTCCAACCTGCATAATGTTTTCCACATATCACAGCTGCGGAAGTATCTTCCATATTCATCACATGTAATACAGGATGAACCAATCCAAATAAAGGAGAACATGACATACCAGCTAGTACCTGCATCCATATTGGACACTGACGTGAAGCAACTGAGAAATAAAACCATTCCCCTAGTTAAGGTGTTATGGGAAGGTTTGACTCCGGAAGAAGCAACTTGGGAGCTGGAAGAAGTCACGAGGAAGAAATATCCGCAATTGTTCTTATTAGGTAATTTCTGAAATTTTGAGGACAAAATTTCTTTTAGGGGGAGAGAAATGTAACATCCCTAATTTCGTTTCTTTTATTAATAAAAGTACATAAATATTAAATTAAGGAAATAAAATTTATTAGACAATATTTTAGATATATCTAAGGAAATATAATCCTTCGAAATTCTTCACCTTATCTATATGCATAGAAAATGTTTCTAACATTAAGAGAACAAATAAAGAGGGAAAACCTAATAGGAAAAACAATTAGAAATAACATACAAAAGAGATGCAAAATTCTTGGATAAGGAAGATAAATTTTTAGAAACAAGTAAAGGTCATAAAATTTCAAGAACATTGGATTAGGGTAATTTTTCCTAATTCAAGAACTAGAGTTACTAAGTTTAAAATCTTTACCCATACATTTGGCTTTTACCTATGGACACTTCATATAGAGTTTTTCCACTTAACATAAGTTTCTAGCAAGCCCATTAGATAACCTAAGCAAGAAATATAACATAGACTTGGACTAGGATATAGTAATTGGACCAATAGCCCAAAAATTATGAAAATGTGACCAAGCCCTCCAAGAAAGGTAGAATTTTATCGAAAGTAAAGAAAATGGGTAGGAATAAGCCCATAATGGGTAGGAATAAGCCCAAATCCAAGAGGAAAAATAAAATAAAATAAATTAGGTGATGATATAATAATGTAATAATAATAAAGATTAGGTTACATGGCATTAAGACAAAAATTTAGCAAGTGGTGTGATTCTACATTCATAATTTTGGCAAGTGGCATGATAATACAAGGCTTTAGGACAAAAACATATGTATCCTACACTCATAATATTAGCAAGTGGTATGATAATACATGGCATTAGGACAAAACATTCATATCCCACACAAATAATATCAACCAATTAATGGAGATTCAAGGGCTAGAAATTTGCCACCTAAAAAGGCAAACCTATCATACTTATTTAAGACAAAAGAAAATGGAAATGAATCCCTAAATCAAAGGGACCTTGTCCCATATCTTAAGAACATATTATCATAATTTTCAAAATACAAATCTCCTTTTCCTATGCATATCTTGACTAAGTAAGAGGAAGACAAGAACATAAGTTGTTTGTTTTCCAAAACTTCAACCAAGTGTAATCTAATTGTGATAAGGTAGACACATGATAATGAAAGGTGAATTATTTGGTGGTCTATATAAGAAAACCCACCCTTACAACATTATAATTTCGTTTAAGTAAGGGAGAGAAAAAATAGAAGCAAGGTAGAGTGGGGAAAGGAGAGGAAGAAAGGAAGAAAGAGGAAGGAGAAGTCTAGAGGACTAAGTGCTCCAGGTAAGTTTAACAATATTTCTTTTTGAAGAAAACTTTTGAAACTTATAATATTTATATGAGATTTTGATCTTAGAACTTTGATGATTGGTCATGATGTTGCTATATCATGTTACATATTGATCTTGCATGTGATGTACGTTTGAATACTTAGACTGGTATAGAAATTTCTGCATAGGTATGGCTATGGGTGACAAAATATTTAGCTACTGTGTTTTAATTTATGGGAATTATTTGTAGGGAATTAAAATAAATGGTTAACATAAGAATTAAAGATATATGTGTCACAGATTTTTAGCCACTGAAATCATTCAATTTGGAGTTCATATGAGGTAGATATGGTCCAATTAGTAGTCAAAGGTCAGAAAATGGTTCATCAGGGAAGAATATGTTAGGATAGATTCTATATTTTAATTTCTGAGAATTATCTGTATGGAATTAAAATAAATGATTAACATAATAATTATATCTATGTGTGTCATGGATATTTAGCCACTGGAATCATTCAATTTGGAGTGCATATGAGGAAGATATGAGCTGATTAGTAGTCAAAGGTCAGAAAATGGTTCATCAGGGAAGAATATGTTAGGATAGCTTCTGTGTTTTAATTTCTGGGAATTATCTATAGGGAATTAAAATAAATGGTTAACATAAGAATTAAAGATATATGTGTCGCGGATTTTTAGCCACTGGAATTATTCAATTTGGAGTCCATATGAGGTAGATATGATCCGATTAGTAATCAAAGGTCAGAAAATGGTTCATCAGGGAAGAATATGTTAGGATAGTTTCTGTGTTTTAATTTCTGAGAATTATTTGTAGGGAATTAAAATAAATGGTTAACATAAGAATTAAGGATATGTATGTCACGGATTTTACGCCACTGGAATCATTCAATTTGGAGTCCATATGAGGTAGATATGATCCGATTAGTAGTCAAAGGTCAGAAAATGGTTCATCAGGGAAGAATATGTTAGGTTAGCTTCTGTATTTTAATTTTTGGAAATTATTTGTATGGAATTAAAATAAATGGTTAACATAAGAATTATATCTATGTGTGTCATGGATGTTTAGCCACTGGAATCATTCCATTTGGAGTCCATATGAGGAAGATATGAGCTGATTAGTAGTTAAAGGTCATAAAATGGTTCATCAGGGAAGAATATGTTAGGATAGCTTCTGTATTTTAATTTCTGGGAATTATCTGTATGGAATTAAAATAAATGGTTAACATACGAATTATAGATATGTGTGTCACGGATTTTTAACCACTGGAATCACTCAAGTTGGAGTCCATATGAGGTAGATATGGTTAGATTAGTAGGTAGAGGTCAGAACCTATCCGAGAAGAAATAACCTGTACATTTAGGGAGTAATATCACCTTGATTTCTTAACATTTCGCTATAATGTTCAACATAATAGTTTTAGATAATTGTTTTATCTTGAAATTGACACCAAGATCACCTACATCGGAGTTCAATTGAGGGAGTTATGCTCTTATTAGTAAGGGAAGGTTAGATATGACGAAAACCTGCAGCAAGAAAATAAAGAAATTAAATTAATATTTAAAAAAGAAGACGAATCTTATCAATGACTAGTATATGCCATAGCCATTGCCATTGTATGAACTTCTTACCATCTTAAGTGTAAAATTTTGACATGGAAATATTTTATAAAGTGATATTTGCAATGGTTATGTTCATGGCATGATTACCAATGATTTATGGTAATAGTTATATTTTGATGAACATACTTGTTATTGAAAGCATATTTTTGGCTATCATTGTGAAAAGAAAAGAAATGAGCACGGTCACATGGCAATCTGTGTGGTGCACCAGTAGAGGACGCCCTACCAACGGTTATGATTATGATTATGAGAAAAGAAAGAGAAAGTGTGTCATGTCGGACGGAGCGAGAAAAGCTCATACCGGAGAGTAGAGGATACTCACCCTGATCGGGGTAGCTTGAAATGTGAATAAGTTGATGGCCATCATATGATATTCTAAAAATAGTTAATCATGTCATACATATCAGTACTGTATGATTTTTATGTGCATAGATATAATGCATTCATGTGACCAATGATATTTTCTGTAGTTTATACAGCTGAACATGACATGATGAGCTATATTGATGATGATTTATTGTTAAACTTACTAGGATTTAATTCTCACTATATTTCCATATCATGTTCAGAAAATTAGTTATGCAGATTTTTCTATAGCTCTGACTTTTAGTGCACATTGGATCGAGTACTTTATGTTGGGCAGATCCGAGAAGCAAATAAAATATTTGTGGTCGAGTTGGCTTAGATCCCGGTGAAGGTGCAACCACCCGCACCTGTATCTCCGGAATTGGTCAACCAGAATAAATAAGATGTAGATTTTTATATGGTTGATATGTTGTACGTATGTTTTGATTAATGACATGTATATGAACTCTGTATTGTATAAATTAAATAAATGTTATATTGAGTTAAGTTGTAACGAGATAATAACTTCATGGTATTTTAAAAATAAATAAAAAAATTTCATACTTAAAAGGATTTGTTACAGTTTATGCTGCTGAATATTTTGCTGTGGCAGTGTTGCAGCATTTGTTCTAGAGTTTTTTGCTTCCTTGCTTGCCTCCTCAACTTGCTCCCGTTTATTCTCCTTTTCATTGAGATGTGCAGTAGGATCTTTTTGACTATTTCTTGGCTTGGGTTGTTTCCACTATTTTCCACTCCTAAGTGCTATAGCCTTGCAATGCTCCTTTCTATCTCTCCTAGGAACTTCAGTATTGCTTGGAAGTGTCCTTGTAGGTCTATTTTTTAACTCATTAGCCAACTGCCCAACTTGGATCTCCATATTCCTTAGTGAAATAGCTTGATTATGAATCACAACATCATTTCTTGCCATATATTCCTTAAGCAATGATTCCAAAGAGTTTGGAAGCTCATTAGGTTGATGATTTGGCTACTGGAATCCTAAGGGAAATTATGGCCTATGAGGAGCAAAATTACTTCCCTAGCCAGTATTGTGGTTAATCTAAGAGAAGTTAAGATGCTATCTCTAACTCGAGTTATATGTGTTTGAATAAGGGTTGTTGTTGCGATTCATGTTCCTCATGTAGCATACTGACTATGGATTTGAAGGGCAGCTATCAAATAAATGAGACCCATTGCACAGAACACAAGATACTCTAGTTTCTTGAACCGAGTTAACACCTTGAGAGCGATTCAATTGCTGGTTTTTCAAAATATTTACCAATGAAGCTACTTGAGCTGTGAGAGAAGTGACTTCACTCCATATATACCAGCAACTTTTTTTTCGGTTAAGACTCTATCCATAGGCCATTGATAATTGTTGCTAGCCATCCTTTTAAGCAATTCATAAGCTTCATTATATGTTTTAGAAAAAAGTGCTCCATTAGCTGCTGCATCCATTATGGTTCTGGTTTGAGCATTGAGACCATTATAAAAGGTTTCCATCTAAATGCAGTATGTAATCTCGTGGTGAGTGCATCTCCTTAGCAGCTCTTTGTTCCTCTCCCAGGTTTCATATAGTGATTCTCCATCTAGTTGCTGAAAGGAAGTGATATCATTTCTCAACCTTACATTCTTAATAAGTGGCAAATACTTCATCAGGAACTTCTCTGCTAAATCATTCTAATTGGCAATAGAATCAGGTGGTAGAGAATTCAACCATGCTTTAGCTCGGTCTCTTAAGGAATATAAGAATATTTTGAGCTTCAAAACTTCATTTATCACCCCATTCATCTTAAATGCAGTGACTTCTATAAACACTCTAAGGTGAAGGTGAGGATCCTCTGTAGGCATCCACTAAATTGCTCAGCAGTTTGCAGCATTTGGAACATTACCGGTTTAAGCTCAAAATGAAGAGCTTCAATTTCTGGCCTTACTATGCTTGGATTTAACCCATTTAGATTTGGCTGAACATAGGCATTCAAGACTCTGTCATAGTCATCCATGTTGTCACCTCTTGGGTTGGCCATTGATACCTCTTGGTGTAGACCCAACAGTTCTCTCCTTCTTCGTAGAAAATTCCTCTCAATCTCAGGATCCAATGAAAGTAGTTCTTTGTTTGGCTTGTTCACACACTGAGTTCACCTACCCAAAATACCAAGATGCCTTAAGACTTAAATCATCCAAAACTAGTCAAAATCTACAAATAATTTCTGAATTTTCAATTCCCCAGCAACGGCACCAAAAACTTATTGCTTGATAATGTATATATGCAATGTAAACACTCAAGTGTACATATCGTAGACAAGTAATAAAGTGATGAGAGAGTATCATCTCACGAGGAATTATTATCTAGTAATTACTCTAGAAAATTGACTCGAAAATGTTGTGAAAAACTTGTAGGTGCTTAAAGAAAAATTTGAATTCAATCACCAACTAAGAGAATGAACTAATTAAGAAATACTGAAATGATTACTTGCAACACACTAGGTTAATAGAAGAAAATCTAATAATAAGGACAACTAGGATTGCTTCAGGGTTGATATTAACTCTTGCATCAATTTTACTCTAACTTTGCTACAGCAAGCGCTCTAGTAACCAGCTTTTATCTTGAATGGATTTTTTCCAGAACTGCTATACCCAGTCATTCTCAAGGTTTAGTTCATATATTCCTACATAAATATTCCTCAAGAACATCATTTAATGCTCTGAAACTGTTGGATTATATGGGATAACTTTATATTCCTATAATAGTTGCAGTTTTTAGCCTAAACATGAGATTTAGCTAAACCCATAATATTTAAACTTAGTCCAACCTCCATTAACCTTCACAAATTAAATTTCAATTCTGTATCCTACTATTAGTGATCAAGCAATGGTAGAAATCAAAAGTTGCAATGCAGTCTGAACATCAAGAGCATTTACTGAAAACAAAATCAATAAACAACTTAAAATGTGCTTAAGGTTCATATCAACCTTTCTACAATCCTAGCTGGAGACTTAGCACAGCACCATATCCAGGTTATTTACACATGAAAATATCATAACAACTATAACCACAAAGGAAAAAAAATACAACAAAAACATAAAAGAAAGTATCAGTAAGCCAGAAAGGAAGAAAGGGGTTCTATGGAAGGTTCCTTTCTCTTCCCTACATTCAGCTGCTCCCTCTGCTTTCTTCCATGCATCTTTTTCCTTCCTCTGTCTAAGAAGGAATACTCTTAATGGAAGAGTCATTCTTTTCTTCCTGTGCATTTCTTTTTAGGAGGTAGTAGCTGTCTGTCTCTTATCTCTCTTTTCTATTATCTCCTTCCCATTTATATGCTAGGGTTGTGTTCTTGGTAAGGTGGCCCCTTTTTGCAGCTTTTCTTTCTTTCCCGCATGCACTCCTACCAACATCCTTTTCCTTCAACGTTGAGTAATGGAGACATCTCCTATAGCAGCAGCCAAGTGCCCCTACCTACCTGTAGCGTACCACATAAAATTCAATCCCCACTCATGTAGAAAATATCAATAGGCTGAAAATACCCAACATATTTTGGCTTGCGTGTCCTTTTTCATGCAATGCAATCAAAATTTCACTATTAATACAATGGGTGCTCTTATACTCTGGAAATACAAAACCATATATCTTTAGGTGGAATTATTACTAATCAACCAAATTGTAGAAAAATAAGCATGAGAAAAGCATGTAATAACTCTAATAAATTAGAGTTAACAATAAGGCAATATCCCAACCACTAGATAATTGGCTATGTGGGAAACAATTGTTCATCAAGAAATGATTCATTAATAGAAATTTTACTATCCCTATTTTCCTATACAATCTCAAGACTGGAGAGGTGATATGCCACTAATTTTTCTATACACTTTTTATCTCTAATTTCTAAGTCAAACTCTTCAAGTAATAAAACCCATCTAATCAATCTAAGTTGGCATCTTTCTTTTCAAGAAGGTATTTAATGGCAGAGTGATATATGAAGACAATCACTTTAGATCGAGTAAGATAATATATGAATTGGTTAAAGGCATAAATAACTATTAGTAGCACTTTTTTTGTGGTGGCATAATTTTTTAGGCACTATCTAATGTCCTGCTCGCGTAGTAGATGGCATATAGGACTCTATTTTTTCTCTATCCAAGCATTGCTCCTATGGCAAAATCACTAGTATCACACATAATCTCGAATGGAAGTGATTAGTCAGGTGCTATAATAATGGGTGCACTAGTAAGAGCTTGCTTCAATTTATGAAAAGTATTAAGACACTCATTGTTAAAGTCAAATAAAGCATCTTATAGTAAAAGACTATATAGAGGTTTGGTGATTTTTGAAAAATATTATATGAATCTCCTATAGAACCTTGCTTGACCTAATAAACTTCTAATTCCTTTTATTCTAGTGGGTAGTGAAGTTTCTCAATAGCAGCAATCTTTTCCTTGTCAACCTCGATGCCTTGTGCAAAAACTTTGTGTCACAATATTATACCCTCTTGAACCACAACATGGTATTTTTCCCAATTAAGCACTAGATTAGTCTCTTCACACCTTTGAAAAGTTACTAGGGCATTACATAATTCTAGGGGCATGCATTTGTATGCAAAGGTACCATATGGACATGTGAATGTAGTCTTCTCTTAATCTTCTAAGGTTATTGTGATCCGATTTTAGCCTAAGTACCTATATAGGAAGCAGCAATAGGTGTGTCCTAATAATCTATTAACCATTTGATCAATAAAAGAGAGTGAAAAGTGATCTTTCCTTATGGCTTTATTGAGCTTCCTGTAATCTATACACACCCTCCATCCTATGACTGTCTTGGAAGGGATCAGTGCATTTTTTTCATTTTTTAACATAGTCATTCCACCTTTATTAGGTATTACCTGAACTAGGCTTACCCAAGCACTGTTTGAAATTGAGTATATAATTCATGCATCAAAAAGCTTCAGTACTTCTTTCTTTATCACCTCTTTCATATTTAGATTCAATATCCTTTGATGCTCAATATTAGGTTTGGCATTGTCTTCCATTAGAATCTTATGCATACACAAAGAAGGATTAATTCCCTTAGTATCTACAATGCTATATCCAATGGCCTTCTTATGCTTCCTCAACACTCTCAGTAATTTATCTACCTAATCTTCCCCTAAATCAGCAAATATAATAACAAGTAATGTGGACTCCTCTCCCAAATAAGTGCATCTAAGGTGTTCGGGCAATTATTTGAGCTCTAGATGAGGGCTTTGTAATTAAAGAAACTAATAGTGTACCCCTAACTCCTAAATCTTCAAATGCTGTTGGTATGAATTGAAGAGCATTAACTTGGAAGAACACTTCTAATGGCTCAAAGGGGTGGCTATTATGAAAATTGATCTCGTACATTCATCAAAAACATTGATTCTGAAATAGTTACCCTCTCATCTAGTGTTGTTCCTAGCCTTAGAGACGTTAAACTTTTCCTCTTCATCCCATATTCTCATAATCAACTATCCCTACTCAACATCTATTAATGCTTTACCAGTAGCTAGGAAAAGACGTCTTAATATGATAGGTAACTCATCACTTTCCCCTATATATAGCACCATAAAATCTACTGGAAAGATAAATTTCCCCACCTTAATCAGCATATCCTTAATGATGGATTTGGGATACTTGATGGATGTGTCTACTAATTGAAGAGAAACACATGTAGGCTTGACTTTAACCTATCCAAAAGTCCTAAAACAAAAAGAGGCATTAAATTAATAGAAGCACCCAAATCACAAAGAGCCTTACCTGAAAAAGATCTTCTATAATGCAAGATATAATACAACTCCCTAGATTCTTTAACTTAGAAGGTAACTTCTTTTCAAAAATTGCATTGCACTTCTTAGTGAGTGCTACAATCTCACAATCTTTTAATTCTTTTATTTGATCATGTTTCTTTCATAAAATTTGCATAACTTTGCATTTAGGCTAAAGCCTCTGTAAATGGTATGTTAATATGCAACTTCTTGAGCACCTCCAAAAATTTAGATAATTGTTTATCTAACTTTTACTTCTGGAATGCCTGAGGGAATAAAGGTTGAGGCTTGTATAGAGATGGATTTTTAGGGAACAATTTACTCTTTGGGTTTTTCCTCTACGACTTCCTTTCCAATAATCTCAGCTGGCTCTTTAGAAGGCAGTAACTCTTTACTCTTTTCACCTTCTTCTTCCCCTCACTTTTTTCTACTACTTTACCATTCCTCTTATAAAAGACTTTAATATATTCCTTAGAATTAGTCTCTATGTTGCTAGGTAAATCACCATCTTGCCTTAAGATATAAGATATTAGTCCCATTTGGATATCCAAGTTTTTTATGGTGGCTACCTAATTCTGAATTAATGTATATGTTTCGTTCATGAATGAGGTAAGAACATCTTCAAATAATATCTTTGGATGAGATGGCTATTAGGGAGGCAATTGCTAGTATCCTGATAGGCTCCTTATATTTTGAGTATTTTTCCAAAAGAAATTTGGGTGATTTTTTCAACCAGGATTATTGGTATCAAAGTAAAGGCCACCTTGTTTGTTGGAATTTCCCACACAATTTGCTTGCATTTATGATTGGGGAATATTATTCACAACTGAGTAATCAAATGAATTATTCTCTCCTTGAAAAGACTCACGAATTATAGAGGACTGAATAACATTAGCATTGGTCTCATCCTCATTCTTATTTACAAATGAACCATTGGCCGTAGCATTCAACAATATTCGACTAGTTCCATTAAGCCCACTATAAAATATCTGCATAAGCATCCATTTCTAAATACCATGATGAGGGTACTTTCTGAGTAAACCTTTGAATTTAAGCTAGGCATCTTACACCTCATCACTATCATTTTGAGCAAACTAATGTATTTCATTCCTCATTCTTGCCAAAAGAGATTACAAATAGAATTGATCTAGGAATGCCACTTATAAATTGTTCTGAGTAGGAATTGATTTTAGAGGTAGATTATACAACCAAGCCTTTACTTTATCCCTTAATGAAAATGGAAACAAACTCAATTTCACAACATCTTTACTAGTGGCATTATACTTGAAAGTATTATCTAACATCCCTAATTTTGTTTCTTTTATTAACGAAGGCACATAATATTTACTCAAGGAAATAAAATTGATTAAAACATTTTGTTAGATATATAAGAGAATATAAGCCTTAGAAATTCTTCACCTTATGTGTATGCATAGAAAATGTTTCTAACATTAAGAAAACAAGTAAAGAGAGAAAACCTAATAGGAAAAATTAGAAATAACATACTAAAGAGATGCAAAATTCTTAGGTAAGGAAGATAAATTTTTGGAAACAAGTAAAGGTCTTAAAATTTCAAGAAAACATTGGATTAGGGTAATTTTTGCTAATTCAAGAACTAGAGTTACTAAGTTTAACATTTTCAATCATACATTGGGCTTTCACCTATGGACACTTCATATAGAGTTTTTCCAATTCACATAAGTTTCTAGCAAGCCCATTGGATAACCTAAGCAAAAAATAAAACATAGATTTGGACTAGAATATAGAAATTGGACCGATAGCCCAAAAATTAAGAAAAATGTGTCCAAGCCCTCCAAGAAAGGTAGAATTTTATCCAAACCAAAGGAAATGGGTAGGAATAAGCCTAAATCTAAGAGGAAAAAATAAAATAAAATAAATCATGTGATAATATAATAAATATTAGGTTACATGGCTTTAAGACAAAAATTTAGCAAGTGGTATGATAATACAAGGATTTAGGATAAAACATCTATATCCTACACTCATAATTTTAGCAAGTGGTATGATAATACATGGCATTAAGAAAAAGCATTCCTATCCCACACAAATAATTTCAACCAAATAATGGAGATTCAAGGGCCAGAAATTTGCCAACTAAAAAGGCAAACCTATCATAATTGATTAAGACAAAAGAAAAAGGAAATGAATCCCTAAATTAAAGGGACCTTGTCCCTTATCTTAAAAACATATTATCATAATTTTCAAAATAAAAATATCCTTTTGCTATGCATATCTTGACTAAGGAAGAGGAAGACAAGAACATAAGTTGTTTGTTTTCCAAAAATTCAACCAAGTGTATCCTAATGGTGATAAGGTAGACCCATGATCATAAAAGGTGAATTATTTGGTGGTCTATTTAAGAAAAATCCACCCCTATAACATTTTAATTTCGTCCAAGTAAGGGAGAGGGAAAAATAGAAGCAAGGTAGAGTGAGGAAAGGAGAGAAAGAGAGGAGAAGAAAGGAAGGAAGAAGAAAGAGAAGTCTAGAAGGCTAAGTACTCAAGGTAAGTTAGCTTAATCTCCACTTGAATCCATTTTTCTTCTTCATCATTGAGGTTCAAAAATTCACCCTCCTTCTCTTATTTAAGCTGCTAGAAAAGTTAAGGGAAGGGAGGAATCTTGCTACTTCTTTCAAGAGGAAACAAGAAAACAAATTTACTAAATAAGTTAGGGAGATTCTTAGGTAAGTTTAACAATATTTCTTTTTGAATAAAAGTTTTGAAATTTGCAACATCTTTATGGGATTTTGACCTTAGAACTTTGATGATTTGTCATGGATGTTGCTTTATCATGTTACATATTATGTATGTTTGAATACTTGGGCTGGGGTAGATAGTTCTGCATAGGTATGGCTATGGGTGGTAAAATTTTTAGCTTCTGTTTTTAAAATTTGGGGAAGAATCAGTAAGGAATTTAAACAAATCGTTAACATAACAAATATATATCTATGTCTCACGGATTTTTATCCACTAGAATCACTCAATTTGGAGTCCATATGAGAAAGATATGGTCCAATTAGTAACCAGTAGTCAGAAAATGGTTAATCAGGGAAGAATATGTTAGGATAGCTTCTGTGTTTTAATTTCTGGGAACATTCTATAGGGAATTGAAATAAATGGTTAAAATCAAAATTATACCTATATGTGTCATGGATTTTTACCCACTAGAATCACTCCATTTGGAGTCTATATGAGGTAGATATGGTCCGATTAGTAAGAAATGGTCAGAAAATGGTTAATCAGGGAAGAATATGTTATGATAGCTTCTGTGTTTTAATTTTTGGGAACAGTCTATAGGGAATTAAAATACATGGTTAACATACCAATTATAGCTATATGTGTCACTGATTTTGAGCCAATGGAATCACTTAATTTGGAATACTTATGAGGGAGATATGAATATATTAGTAAGTAGAGGTCAAAATTTACCCGAGAAGAAATCACATGTATTTTGAGGGAGTAATATCACCATGATTCCTTAATTGTTCACTAAACTGTTCAACATAATAGTTTTAGATAATTGTTTTATCTTTAAATTGACAACAATATTACCTAAATCCGAGTTACAATAGGGGAATTATGCTCTGGTTAGTAAGAGAAGGTCAGATAGGATAAAAACCTGCATCAAGAAAATAATAAAATAAAAATAATATTTAAAAAAGAAGAAGAATCTTAAAAATAAAAATAATAAATGACTAGTATATGCCATAGCCATTGCCATTGAATGAATTTCTTACCATCTTAAGTGTAAAATTTTGACATGGAAATATTTTATAAAGTGATATTTGAAATGGTTATGTTCATGACATGAATACCAATGATTTTTTGTTATAATTATATTTGGATGAACATACTTGTTATTGAAATCATATTTTTGGCTATTATTGTGAAAAGAAAAGAAATGAGCACGGTCACATAGAAATCTGTGTGGTGCACCAATAGAGGACGCCCTACCAACAATTATGATTATGTTAATGAGAAAAGAAAGAGAAAGTGTGCCATGTCAGACAGAGCGAGAAAAGCTCATACCGGAGAATAGAAAATACTCACCCTGACTGGGGTAACTTGATATGAGAATAAATTGATAGTCATCATATGATATTCTGAAAATAGCTAATTCTGTCATACATGTCATTACTGAACGATTTTCATGTGCATAGATTAAGTGAATCCATGTGACCAAAGATATTTGCTGTAGTTTATACAGATGAACATGACATGATGAGCTATATTAATGATGATTTATTGTTGAATTTACTGGGATTTAATTCTCACTATTTTTTCATATCATGTTCAGAAAATTAATTATGCAATTATTCTCTATGACTCTTATTATTGTTGTACGATGGATCGAGCTACCCTACCTTGGGCAAGTACAGATTATATCAGATATATCTGTTGTAGACGTAACTGAGATTCCGATGGAGGTGCCGCCACCCGTACCAGTGTCCCCAGAAGTGGTCTACGTAGATGATTAAGGCTAATATGTATTTGTTATACTTTTGTACGGATGTTTATAAAATAATGATGTGTATGTGAACTCAGTGTTGTATAAACTAAATAAATGTTATTTTGAGTTAAGTTGTATAGAGGTAATTACTTCGTGGACTTTTACAAATATAAAAAAAAAGTTGTTACTTGAATGGAGTTGTTACATATTACATAGCTCAAAAAACTGTAATATGCATGTTTGCATCTTCTCATGCACTAGCCCCAAACTAATTGTTCTGTATCATTTGAATCATGGCTGGCTTGAGCTCAAACTTGTTTGCCTATACATTAGGCCTAATAATTTCAAAAACAATTACCAGTCTTTGGGGAACTCCATAATGTTTTAAAGGTAGCTTTTGGGATTGCCCTAATTCTCTTATTGCAGTACCTTGATTATCATCTCCATCTAGTTCATCCATAGCAGCTAGATTTGGTTGGTTAATATGTTCTCTAGCTTTTCAATTCCTCTTGCAAGTTTTTTTATCATAGGTACCAAAGGGTTCAAATCAGCACTTCCAGCATTTCTCATACACTGGGAAAGTACCTGAAAGATAAAAGAAAATAAGAACAATTAAATAGAATAATACCTAGAGTAAGAATATTGTAGCTTGGTAATGATATCAAAACTATAATCCTCAAAAATGGCATAAAAAAATTGTTGACACATAAGTGCACGTATCGTTTTAAAGTAATAAGAGTGAGTATAGAGTATCATCCCATAAAGATTGGGTATTAAGTACCAAAATTTAACTACAATAAAATTATCTAGATGATCAAGATTAAGAAAGTGCTGCTAAAAATAACTTAGGAAAATCAAAGGCAAATTGAAAATAAGAATTTGTAACCATGCAATTGGAGAAGGCTCTAGGGATCCAATTTCATCGTAGTTACTCTGATTTGGTTCCTATATATTCAAATAACTATAATTCAATCAATTCTTTTGCTAGCCAAGAACCTTAAAGTATTCACTAGTCTCTTCTAAGCCACAATAAAAAATCCCTAATTACTAACTCACTATATTCCTATGTGAATCAATTAATCAAGAATTCATTAAGATATGTTCTTTTCTTTAATGGCTACACAAACCCAAGGGTATATTCTTATCCACATGCAATTTATTGTTTCAATCTTTAACTATAAGCATATAACTCACATTCCAGTCTTATTATGATTAGCAATTCATCTAATTAGTGGCCAGTTAAATAGAAGCATGAAGACTTGAGAATAAAACTTAAAAGAATAGAGAAATAAAAAAATTCAATATATAAATTCACCAAACCATTCTAACTAAGCTACATCTTCACCCTAAAAGTAGAAATTTAGTTCATAATGAAATTAGGAAAACAACAACTCAAAATAATATCCATAGTAGAGACTAAGAGTGAAAAGAAAAGAGATATAATTGGGAGGAAATCTTTAGTCAAATCCTTGCTAACAAATGTTCTTTTCCTTTATCTAGCTTCTACCATCCAAAAGTCCTTCCAAAGATGTAGACTACTTTTATATATATCACCTAAGTGGGACATAATCTTCTTCAAGATGAAACTGCTACGCTATGGTTGATAAGACAAGTTTTTATCACGACATGGTCTCGGTGTGTCGCGACCTGTCCTTTTGCATCGCACGTGTGACCTGCTTCCTCGCATCTCATATCGTTACTAGGCTGATTATGTTGCAATGCGAGACCTTTTCCCTTTTTTACGTCATGACCTGTAGCGTCTTGGGTTGCAACACACCATTCTTTCCTGTTGTGCTAAAACCTATATGCCTCCAAATCATGACGCACCTCTCCAATTTGTGAGGCTTCTTTTATTTGCATACATTTATGCTCCAAAATTTCTCCAAATGTATTTCTCTTCATTTTCCTACATATAACACATTATAATTCATTAATCACTAGAAAATATTGAGAATAAACAAAATTTAAGCAGTAAAATATCCTTAAATAAGTGGCATAACTTTCATTTATCAAGAACATTATGGATCAATTTTTATATTAAAAGGTCAGTAGAACCAAAATCTATTACTTTGTATTATATGTGGATAATATACTACTTGCAACATGAGGTTAAACAGTTTCTCTCTAAGAATTTTAACATAAAAGATATGGGTGAGTCATCTTAGGTCATTGGAATTAAGATCCATTGAGATAAAACTCAACGTATTTTGGGTCTATCACAAAAAATTTATATCAATAAGGTTTTAGAAAGGTTTTGAATGAAAGAATGTTCACCGAGTATAGCACCCATTATGAAGGGTGACACGTTCTACTTGAACTAGTGTCCACAAAATAATTTGGAAAGGGAACAGATATGTAACATTCCTTATGCCTCTGTTGTTGAAAGCCTTATCTATGCTCAAATTTACACAATACCTGACATTGTTTTCACAGCTGGAATGTTAGGCAGATATCAGAGTAATCTAGTATTAAACCAATGAAAAGTTACCAAGAAGGTAATGCAGTACCTTAAGCTACTAAAGATTACATGTTTTTGTACAAACGGACTGAAAATCTTAAGGTAGTTGGCTACTTAAATACAGATTTTACAAGATGTGTTGATTTTCAAATATCAACATAAGGATACATCTTTATGTTTATTGGCAGAGCAGTATTTTGGAGAAGTGCAATGTCACGGCCCCAAATGATGGAACACATGACCGGCACGGCATAAGGGTTTCCCCCTAGCCGCAAGCCTAACACATAGCATGCACAAACATCCAGCATACAATCCAGAGTACATAAAAGAGCCTTGCCCAAACTGGGGCTCACCAACGCTATCTTTAGCCTCCTACGAAGCTGTAGCTGGATCAAAGTCTCTTTGACTATCTGTCGGGAGGAAACAGAAGAGGGGTGAGATCACCACATCTCAGTGAATGGATAAATCACACTATAATAGAAACAGGGCAAACCAAGCACGAATATTTCGCAATGAGTTTAATAATTGAAATCAAAGTGTAAAGATAATAATAGAAACATTAAGCATTTAACCATAATTTATTGAAAGAAAAGCTAAACAGTTCGAATGTATGTTCAAAAGATAAAACAAGATTAAATCAGTAACAGTAGAGCAAATCAATTATGCAAGGTAAGTAATAAATGAAGTTATTTATGCAATAACAATGATGAATGAGATTGTTTAGAAATATTTAATCTTTAAGAAAAATGCACTAGTTTATTGGAGGTCTTTCTTAACAGATCTATCATCTCCCCCAAGCACACAGCAAGGGTAGGGTAATCACTGTAGGCGTAGACATAAGTCCACCCTAAATCCCCCAAGCACACAGCAAGGGTATGGTAATCACTGTAGGCGTAGACATAAGTCCACCCTAAATCCCTGTGTCTTAGGCAGTCATATGCCCGTCACAGTATCCTAGGCCGAAGCCTTCGCATGAAATCCTGTGTCTTAGGCAGTCATATGCCCGTCACAGTATCCTAGGCTGAAGCCTTCGCATGACCATGGTGCACCAGGGTTAGCACTCCCTGCGGCTAGCTAACAGTGATCTAAAAGGGTCCCTCCAATAGAAAACATTTGAAATATGCTATTCAAAGAGTTTAAAGTAAAACATTTCAATAACATTACAATAAAGCTATAATTCTCCATCTAATTCTTTTCATGCATAAAATTTTGTTCTAAAATATATCTCATCCATGAATTCCCATGGAGACCTTTATAATCATAAACTTTCCCTTTTAAACAAAGATCGTCCGTATACGTCACATAGATGCTCATCATGAATCAAATCATTTCATGGCTAACTTAGTTCATTTCTATGACTAAGTTCGCATTTCTATAAATCTAACTCAAATGGAGAATTATTAGTCTAGATGCTTGCCCTGCATACCTAGAGTTCAACTAGGATTTAAATTTATAATTTCTAACATGGTTGGAACATATTGGTTTTCAAAGCGGTAAAACAATTTAGCATACATTCCAACTAGTTAAAATCATACTAGAGAGAGTTATAAACCGAATTCGTAAAACATGCGTTATAGTATGAAAAACCCACTCACAGGTAAGAGCTCCAGATTGGACAGCCCTAAAATCCTCGTTTTTGGTCTAAATTCGGTAAAAATAAACCCCAAAATCGAGTCCGGAAGGTCCAAAACCCTTAAATGAGCTTTGGGTACTGTTCACCGCCGAAAAACAATATTCACCACCACTATTCATCGCCGGAAAATACTATTCACCGTCAAAAAAATTTTACCGAATCAACAAAACAATTTCATATCCTAATATTTATCTAGTTTCTGAATCCATCTACGGAGTCAGATTTCTAATTAGAAGTTTCTAAATAAAGTTTTTCAGAATTTACCTTTTACCGAGATTTTCTACTTCAAATCTACGGCGATTCAACGGTTGATTTGAAAAACTGATCGGTCAAAACTGAAGTACTCTTCGTCCTGAATCCAATAACACTTTCAGTTTTGATACCGGAAGCCAATTGGTACTCCAAATCGAGAGAAAAGATTTGAAGTCACTATTCACTCACTATGCAACACTATGCATTTTTTCCGTTTTCTTCTTCTTCGAATTCGTCGCCCCCGGTTTCTCATTTTATGGTTTCTGAGGTTTTGTTTTTTTTTTAAATATAATAATAATTATTAAATAATTAATAATAGGATTTTCTTTTATAAAAATTCATATAAATTCCATTTTTCATCATAAAATATCCCAAAAATTCTTAAAAATTTCCATTCTCATAAATCTTTAGTTAAACTCTTAAATCATGATTTTTCTTGATAAAAATCATAATAAAATAAATTTCAAAACAAATATCTTAATTCATATTAAAAGAAAGAATATTTCTAAAAATACCATAAAAATTCAATGGAGGCCGGTATAATTATTTTAAGCAACACAATACTTCTTTTACTTAAAAGTCCACTTACTTTTAACAAATCATAATCATTTCTACATAAATAAAAATATATTTGCTTATAGCGCGCCAAAACATAAATTCTCATATTTCTTTTGTAATTCTTTAATCCATGTAATAAATATACATATTTTCTACGGTTCTTATCTCTATTATCAAAATTCTCTCTTTTATTCTAAATTTCCTTTAATTGGAATTTTCGTTAAATTTTACGGTTATTACATGCAAAGTAGACATTGACTATTACTTCTACCATAAAGGCTGAGTTCACATCATGTTTTGAGGCAACTTCACATGGTGTATAGCTTAAAGGCTTACCAAGCTAAGAATTGTGGATTCTATTTCTAAGCCATTGAGAATGTTTTGTGACAACTTATCTCTATTTTTTCTATCTAAGAATAACAAGAGTGAAGTCGAAGTAAACACATCAACATTAAGTTTTCCATTGAACACATTAAGATTGAGTTGATAATAGCTGATCCTCTAACAAAAGGCATACCACCTATAAGTTTTAGGGATCATGTAATAAGATTAGGACTTTGTTCTATAATAAGTATATGATGTATAAATTATATATCATTTGTAATAAATCGTTTATTTAGTTGAAGTTTTTTTTCTCATTTTTGTGTATACATTTATGTTTAAAGAAAAATAAACATTAAGAGGACTTAGAATAAGCATAAGGCTTATTTATTAAGTTATTGAAAATAAGTGCATTGTTATACATAGAAGGTAATACTCGTATATAGAGGACCTATCGCCATGATTCATGCATTTAGTTTTCTTTAGAAATTATGAGGATATTCGGACCAAGTGCAAGAATGTCACTTGCTATATACGTGGTCCAAAACATTTGCTACATGAGTTGAGGAAGTTGCCAACATTCATCTCCAGCCACGTTCTGCTGACTGTCATGAATGTTGGCAACGTTCACAACAATCAGCAGAACATGACCAGAGAAACGTTACCAGAATTCTCTCCTAATATCTTACATCCAATGGCTCTTTAATTGGAAAAGACATAAGAAAATTTTATATAAATTGAAACAAGCCCTTAAGCTTATTCAGTCACGAAAAACAATGTATACACCATCATAGAGATTGAAATCTAGCTCAGAAGAGTTCCTTTTGTTACAGATCTTATTTAAGGATAGCAATGGATAGAAGTTAGTTTTTATTTTTATTTTTAATTCTACAATTGATCTAAATATGTTGTTTTGATTTCAGAAACAATTATTATTGGGTAACTTACATGGTAATCAAAGGTACTATTGGGAAAAGTAATCGAAATTATTTAACTTATGATTAATTAAGAGGTATGCTAATAGCCTATGAAAGAACTTACATAGATTTAAGGATGATGATAAGAAAACTAAAAATGTAGCTCTTAGGTCCTCATCTAGCCAAATTCAAGAGGTATGCTAATAGCCTATGAAAGAACTTACATAGATTTAAGCAGGATGATAAGAAAACTAAAAATGTAGCTCTTAGATCCTCATCTAGCCAAATTCAAGATGATGAATCAAAAAATGAGATGTAGAATATCTTTGACAAGGGAGGTATGGCTCTTTTCACCAAGAAAACCACCAATTATACAAATAGAAAGCTAAATTCTAAAATGAGGCAAAAGAAAGAAGGAAACATATAACATCCTTAATTTCATTTCTTTTATTAATAAAGGTACATAAATATTTAATGTAACATCCCTAATTTTGTTTCTTTAAAGGTACATAAATATTTAATTAAGAAAATAAAATTTATTAGACAATTTTTATATATCTAAGGAAATATAATCCTTAGAAATTTTTCACCTTATGTGTATGCATAAAAAATGTTTCTAACATTAAGGGAACAAGTAAAGAGAGAAAACCTAATAGGAAAAATTAGAAATAACATACTAAAGATAGGCAAAATTCTTTGGTAAGGAAGATAAATTTTTGTCAAGTAAGTAAAGGTCTTAAAATTTTAAGAAGATTAGATTAGGGTAATTTTTCCTAATTCAAGAGTTAAAAATTTCTAAGTTTAACATCTCCACCCATAAATTGGGCTTTCACCTATCGACACTTCATATAGAGTTTTTCCATTTCACATAAGTTTCTAGCAAGCCCATTGGATAACCTAAGCAAGAAATAAAACATAAACTTGGACTAGGATATAGAAGTTGGATCGATAGCTCAAAAATTATGAAAATGTGACCAAGCCCTCCAAGAAAAGTAGAATTTTATCTAAAGCAAAGGAAATGGGTAGGAATGAGCCCAAATCCAAGAGAAAAAATAAAATAAAATAAATCATGTGATGAAATAATAGAGTAATAATAATAAAGTTTAGATTACATGGCATTAAGACAAAAATTCAGCAAGTGGTGTGATATCCTATATTCATAATTTTAGCAAGTGGTATGATAATACATGGCATTAGGATAAAACATCTATATCCTACACTCATAATTTTAGTAAGTGGGTAATAATACATAACATTATGACAAAACATCCTTATCCTACACAAATAATTTCAGCTAAGCAAAGAAGATTCAAGGATTGGAAATTTGCCACCTAAAAAGGCAAACCTATCATACTTGATTAAGACAAACGAAAAAGAAAATGAATCCCTAAATCAAAGGGACCTTGTCCCTTGTCTTAAGAACATATTATCATAATTTTCAAAATACAAATCTCCTTTTCCTACGCATATCTTGACTAAGGAAAAGGAAGACAAGAACAAGAGTTGTTTGTTTTCCAAAATCAACCAAGTGCATCCTAATTGTGATAAGGTAGACCCATGATTATGAAAGGTGAATTATTTGATAGTCTATTTAAGTAAAACCCACCCTTATAACATTATAATTTTGTCCAAGTAAGGGAGAGGAAAAATATAAGCAAGGTAAAGTTCGGAAAGGAGAGGAAGAAGAGGAAGGAGAAGTCTAGAAGACTAAGTGGTCAAGGTAGGTTTAAAAATATTTCTTTTTGAAAAGTTTTGAAATTTGTAATATTTATACGGGATTTTGATCTTAAAACTTTGATGATTGATCATGGATGTTGCTATATCATGTTACATATTAATCTTGCATGTGATGTATGTTTGAATATTTAGGCTGGTGTATATAGTTCTGCATAGGTATAGCTATGGGTGGCAAAATTTTACGCTTCTGCTTTTAAAATTTTGGAAAGAATTGGTAAGGAATTAAAATAAATGGTTAACATAAAATATGTAGATCTATGTCTCACGGATTTTTATCCACTAGAATCACTCAATTTAGAGTCCATATGAGGTAGATATTGTCCGATTAGTAAGCAGTAGTTAGAAAATGGTTAATAAGGGAAGAATCTGTCAGGTATGTTTCTGTGTTTGAATTTTTGGGATATATCTGTAGGAAATTAAAAGGAAGTATTAACATAAAAAATATAGATCTATGGTTCACGGATATTTAGCCACTGGAATCACTCAATGTGGAGTCTATATGAGGTAGATATGGTCCAATTAGTAAGCAGTGGTCAGAAAGTGGTTAATCAGGGAAGAATCTATTAAGAAAGCTTTTGTGTTTAAATTTTTGGGAACATTCTGTAGGGAATTACAATAACTGGTTAACATAAAAATTATAGATATATATGTCACGAAATTTTAGCCACTGCAATCACTCAACCTGAAATTATTATGAGGGAGATATGAACAGATTAGTAAGTAGAAGTCAGAATCTACCCGAGAATAAATAACCTATAAATTGAGGAAGTAATATCACCAAGATTCCTCAATATTTAGTTAAACTATTCAACATAATAGTGTTAGATAATTGTTTTATCTTTAAAGTGACACTAGGATCACCTAAATCAGAGTTAAAATGAGGGATTTATACTCCAATTAGTGAGACAATGTCAGACAGGATGAAAACCTGCATCAGGGAATAACTTAACATAAAGCATGGCCGTGTTTCAAGGCACGACCAGGCTGTGTTCTGTGCTGAAAATGGAATTTTGAAGCCAAAAGCATGGTTTTTTTATAGTAAATGGCCAAACCGTGTTATAAGATACATTTAGGCCGATTTGAAAGTTGGTAAAACTTATTTTCAACATTTTGTCTACTCTAAATGAACCTAATTAACTATTGGATATTAGTAAAAACCAAATTGATGAAGAATGCTGTATTAAATTTGTGAGAAGATGTGTTGGAAATGATATAAGTAGGAGAAAAGTGACTAGAGGCCATGCATAAAGAAAATGAAGGGATAAAAATAATATTTAAAAAAGAAGAAGAATCTTATAAATAACTAGTATATGCCATAGCCATTGCCATTGTATGAACTCTTTACCATCTTAAGTGTGTAATTTTGACATGGAAACATTTTTTATGAAACATTATGGCATGTGAGTATAATGAACATACTTGTTATTGAAATCATATTTTTTTCTATTAATGTGAAAAGAAAAGAAATAAGCACAGTTACATAGCAATCTGTGTGGTGCACCAGTAGGGGACGCCCTATCAACGGGTATGATGATGATAATGAAAAAAGAAAGAGAAAGTGTCCCATGTTAGACGAGAGCGAGAAAAGCCCGTACCAGAAAGTAGAAAATACTCACCTTGGCCGGAGTAGCTTGATATGAGAATAAATTGATAGTCATCATATGATATTCTGAAAATAGTTAATTCTGCCATACATGTCATTACTGTACGATTTTCATGTGCATAGATAAAGTGCATTCATGTGACCTAAGGTATTTGCTGTAGCTTATACAGATGAACATGACATGATGAACTATATTGATTATGATTTATTGTTGAACCTACTGCGATTTAATTCTCACTATTTTTTCATATCATGTTCAGAAGATTAAATATGCAGCTATTTTCTATGACTTATTGTTGATGTACGTTTGATCGAGGTGCCCTACCTTGGACAAATAACGATTATATTAGATGTATCAATAATATACGTGACTGAGATTCCGATGGAGGTGCCGCCACCCGCACCAGTGTTCCCGGAAGTAGTCTACGTGGATGATTAAGTCTCATATGTACATGTATATGTTAAACTTTTGTACAGATGTTTGTAAATTAATGATGTGATTGTATCAATAATAATGGTAGATTTTAAACCTTAATTACGCTTGGTTAAATCAAATAAATGTTATTATGAGTGAAATAGTAAAAAGGTAATAACTTCATGGAATTTTACAATTATAGAAAAAAAAATGTGTTACATAAATGGAGTTGTTACAAAACAAGTAGATCAAGGTAGAATTACTATGGGTTGTTATGAACGTAATAGACCCAATCACATTAGGTCAAAGTGCCATTTGCTAAGAAAAAGGGAATAATGAAGCTTAAGAAAAAGAAAGCAATGATGGCAACAAGGAATGATGAAGACTATGACACCCAACAAGAAGAAAAATATGAGGAAAAGGTGGCAAACCTTTGCTTCATGGCAAAAGAAGAAACATTAGACGTAAATTCTATTTCAAATAATGAATATGAGCTTTCTTATGAGAATTGCAAGAGCCCTTAAAGGAACTTGTAAAATATTTCAAAAAAATTATGGTCAAATATTTTTCCCTTAAAAAAACAAAAATTTCTTTAGAAAAGGATTTTGAAAATCTAAAAACTAATTATGAGGTTTTGCTAAATAAAAACAATTTTTTAAAGAAAGAACTTGAGTAAATCAAATCTACAAGTTCACATAAACTTGAAAAAGAAAACAAATTTCAAATCACAAATTGTTATTTTAACAAAGGACTTGCAAAATTTTGTTAAAGGAGAAGAAAACTTGATCATTCTTTTAGGCCAATAAAAGTATATGTTTGACGAAACAGGTTTTGCTTTTGGAAAGACCAAGAATGTGAAATTATACAAGAGAATCTTTGATAAATCTTCAAGTCCATTTATCACTTTTAAAATATGCTTTTATTGCTATAAAATTAGGAATAAATCATATAAATGCTATTTAAAGATAAAACAAAATATTAGTTCAAAATATGTTTGGGTGCGTAAAGACACTAGTGCTATAAAGGTGCAAGGAGCTAACCTTAAAGGATCCAAGAAAACTTAGGTGCCAAAGAATAAGTCATTTTTACTTGTAGCTATGCAAGAAGTTTAGTTTTCAAGTAAGATTTATCATAAGAAACTCTCAAGGCATATAAAGAATTTGTCACATTTAGTAGCAAAAGCAAAAATAATGTTTCTTTGGGTTGAAATTTCTCAAACAAAGACAATAGTTGAAGGAAAAAAGGGTTTCCTTAATAACTTAGATGATCAACAAAAATTGGTAATAAACAAAGCCAATATTGGATCCCAAGGTTTCATCCATCTCAATCTCCTAAGGAAATAATCAATACGATACATGGTTTATTAGTTATTCTCTTGCTCATATTTTTAGATACTTTGAATTTTCTCTTTTATCAAGAGTAAATTGTTTAATTCCAAGAATTTGCAAGCATTCATATTGTAAATGTCTTTGTTTTTGTAATCTAAAATTTTTTGTGGTTATTTGAAACGTTTTTACTTTTTGGGTGTTTCTAGGTTGCCTAAAAAATATTCTCCTAGTTGCCTAAAAATTTGCTTAATTTCTAAAAACTCCCTAAGGTAAAATGTTGTGTTTTGAATAGAAGCAAAAATATAAGTTTTGATTTCATAAGTTTATATTTGAGTTTTCCTTACACAAATCCTTATTCACAACCTTAGACATCATATTCTTTTTTTATCATGTTTTAAAGTTGCTTCTCTTGAATTTCATTTGAAACATAATTTAAAATGGTTGTCATTGAAAATTTTCTACATAGACATGTTTTAAATATACCAATATACTATTCTAAAAGTTTTGATAAGATTTTGAAATGATTTGAAAATTTTCACCCTCATACACTATTATTATTATTTTGCTAAAAGTGATTTATAATTATTATTATATCTTTATTCTCTCCTACTTCATCTTCTACGTTACAATATTTCCTTTGCCAACCCATTCTTATGATCTCATAAAGGGAGAAAATAAGCAATCATGCAACCATTAAGAGGAAGAAAAAGAAAGAAAACTCATATAACCCTAAGTGGCTTAGCTTGGCTATGCTCAAGAAAGAGCATTATGAAATTGTTTGCTTAAGTTTTAATATTTTGAATAAGAATTTTCAAGAACACATTCAAGAAGGATTGTTGGAGACCATGCAAGGAAGCTCACATTATCTTTGATAGGTGGAGTGTAGAAATTCTCTCTTGTTTTACTATTTTAAAAGCTTTATGAAAATAAAATGTGTTATGATGTTTATACCTAGATTTTATCTTAAATCATGTGCTTCTATGAGAAATGTTTTTAAAATGTATTTCCTCATTAAAAATTGATGAAATTCTTTTCAAGGTCTAAATCATGGATTGTTCTTGAGAATTTTGTTTAGCTTGACTTGTTAAACACCATGTTTTAAGTTTCATATTTTTTTCTTGTCTTATAAATCAATTTTTTGAATCATTCTTATGATTTTCTTTGAAATGTTACAAATTTGATTCTTGCTCCAATTCTTGTTTAGGATATTGTCATGACATATAAATATAGTCTCACTTCTTATAGGTTGTAACAATTTGCAAACCTTGCTATAACTTGTCTTTACGTATTTATGCATGCTTTTTATGGATGTTTTGCTTATATTTGATATATAATTGCTAGATGCTAGTTGCTTATACTCTATTTTCTCTTGTTGATTTTTTTTAGTTTTGTTAGCCCGTTTTATCATGTCAAAAAGGGTTAGAAGTTAGTGAAAATATACAAAACAAGAAGACAGAAAATATGCTGTTGGAAACTTGCATACTTGAGATAGTTTAACCAAAAAAACAAAGTAAACATGCCAGTCCTGGGACAAGCATCAAGTCAAGGGATGCTAAATGAAAAAGAAAAATTGCGAAGTTGTCTTAAAACTCTCGTTTATAATATTTATGGAATGTTTGAAATATTCTTATTTGATTTAAAATTGTTTTATCCTTTTAAAATCTATCATCATTAAAAAAAGGGGACACTATTAACCCTAAGGTTTCAGCCAATCATTTTGATGACTGCAAAATTTTATAAAAGAGAAAATTATGAAATAATCTAATTTACATTCAAAATATTGCGGCCTTAATTGGAAACTAGTTATCAATAAATATATCCTATTTAATACATATTGATAGGACTTTTGTATAAAGTTTCCATATTCATTTAGTCAATACTCTTGATCTTATTTTTAGATTTCTCTAATTAATACAAGATATCAAGAGAAATTCAAGAAAGACAAGATGTGAGCATTTAGGTGAATCAACTATGCATCAAAAAAGAATGATTTCAACAAGATACAAAAGAAATCCCTCTAGCTACTGCAGCTATATCTAGAAGGCTTTAAAAATAAAAGAAGGCTGCTTTCAAGGGAACCAAAATTTTAGGACTCAAAATCAAAAGTCAAGGCTTTAACTCTTCAACATTTAAGAAAGAACAAGATTCATGCCATCACAAGTCAATCCAAAATGATTTTATAACAGCTTTTTGCACCAAAATAACAATTATGAGAGAAAATTAACTGAAGAAGATCAAGGCGAAAGAAAATTGAATTGAAGATTGAGTCACACAAAAATCAACTCTAAATCACCCAAAAATGAAAAAATTCAGCAAAATGTGAGTAATGACTAGTGCATTAATTTAGGACCAATTCTATTGGTCAAATTAGCTAAGAGACACTATAAAAAGACCCTTGAACAAGTGAAAGAAAAGAAGAATTTATACAAACCAAGTCAAGAACTAACAGAACATGTGATCAAAGAAGGTTCCAAGATCGTTTCTACAGTCAGGTTTGTATGAAAAACCGACCCATTGCTTGCATGGAAGCAAGAAACTTGCTATAATGATGACACCACAATTAGTGATAGAAGATTTGATTGATAAGTTAGGGAGGAATTCCACTGAAAATTTTGATAAGTTCCAATAGTTCTTCAAAAAAAAAAAAAGTAAAAACAGTCTCACATTTATGAATAATAATCTTATGCTCTTTATTAATCATTCATACTTATTTATAGGCAAATTTACATCAAAAGTCCTAATCAGACTAGGTAGTTTAATCCTAAACAAACTAAGTAATTTAATCCTAATCAAACTAATGTAATCATTAATAAATTAAGTAATTGAATCCTAACTAAACTAATAGTTATAAATAAATAAATAAATGCTAGAATAATTTGTCCTTATTGTCTTTAGTCAACATGTCTCCTAGTCTTGGCCTATATTCAAATTGGATTTAATAATGTAAACCAATCTTGGCTTACCTTCAATAGTGATGTATTTTTCTTATTTTTGGACTTCCCTAATTAAGTCATTAAGTGCTTCTTTGAATCTTTTAGCCTTTGCTCTTGTAACAGGTCTAATTTGAATTTGAAGCTAATCTATATTCTATTTGTTAGTCTTAGTCATGCTCTCATTATTCCTCTATTTTTGAAAAGAATTTGTCCTCAAATCATCAACTGCATCAGAAGGACTTAAATTAGTAACATTGAAAGTTGTACTACCATTATACTTACCTAGTTGATTCAACTTGTAAGTATTATCATTGATGAGCTCAAGGACTTGAAAAGGACAATCTCCTCTTGGAAGAAACTTAGAATGCCTTTGTGCTAGAAACCTTTCCTTCCTCATATGCAACCAAATCAAATCTTTGGGTTCAAATACCAACTTGTGGACACCCTTTGTTGGCTTGTTTTGCATATTGTTTTATTCTTCGCTCAATGTTGAGTTTTTCTTTCTCATATACTTGTTTAACAAATTTAGCCTTTTTCTTTCCATCTAAGTTAGCAAGTTTGAAAAAAGGCAATGGCGTTAAATCCAATTGAGTTAGAGGATTAAAACCATAAACAATTTCAAAAGGTGAAAACTTAGTAGCATAATGAACAGTACGATTATAAACAAACTCAATGTGTGGTAAACATTCTTTTCATGTTTTTTTTTAATAATAGCCCTTAACAAAGTAAACAAAGTTTTATTCATTACATTGGTTTAACCATCAGTTTGTAGGTGACAAGTAATAGAAAATAAAATTTTATCATTAATTTACCCTACAAATTTTTCCAAATGTAACTTAAGAACATAACATATCTATCCAAAACAATTGTTTTAGCATACCATGTATTCTTACAATCTTTCTAATGAACAAATCAGCAACACGTGAAGCATCAATAGTTTTGTGACATGGAATAAAATGTGTCATCTTAGAAAATTTTATCCACAACCACAAAAATTGAATCTCTACAATGTTTAGACCTAGGAAAATCTAACACAAAATCTACATACATGTTGTTAATCCTAGGTTCACTAGGTATAAGGAAAGAAGCATATAAACTGTAAGACGTAAGCTTTGACTTAGCTTGTTTACAAATGATACATTGCTCATATATTTTTTCTACATCACGTTTCATATGAGATCAGAATAAGTGTTCATGTAAAACATCTAAATCTTACATATGCCAAAATGTCCCATCAAACCAACTTCACTAGCTTCTTTAACAAGCAAGCCATGCAATAAATATTTAGGCACACACAATTTATTTTCTCTAAACAAAAATCCATTATGCCTAAAGAACTTACCAAATGCCACTTTCTTACATGCATTGAATACACCACCAAAATCACAATCATTACATAAAATTCTTTAATATATCCAAAACCAATCTAAGGTAAAAAGTAAAGCGTACCTTTAAGACAATGCATCAGCCACAATGCTTTTCTTACCTTGCTTATATTTAATCACATAAGAAAATGTCTTAATGAACTCCACCCACTTGGCATGCCACTTGTTTAGCTTGTGCTGACCTTTCAAATACTTTAAAGATTCAAAATCATTGTTAATCATAAACTCTTTTAACCAATGATAGTGTTGTCAAGTTTCTAATCTCCTGACTAATGCATACATCTTCTTGTCATATGTTAGGTAGTTTAAGACTGCCCCACTTAGTTTCTTACTAAAGTAAGCAATGGGATGCTTTTCTTGTACCAAAACAGCTCCAATACCTTTTAGTAAAGCATTACACTTAATTTTAAAAAAAAATTGTCAAGTTAGGTAAAGCAATCAAAAGTGCACTAATCAATTCTTCTTTAATCAAATTAAACTCCTTTTCTTGTTCATTAGCCCACTTAAAACTCACATTATTTTTAATAACTTCAAACAAAGGTGTAGCTAGAGTACTAAAATTCTTTACAAACCTCTTATAAAAGCTAGCCAACCTATGAAAACTTTTAATATTATCCACACTTGCACTACAAGAAAATTGACAACTAGTGATGAATTTTTTGTGACGACTAAAATAGTCCTCATTGAAAAAGACTTTTAGTGATGACCTAAAGGGTTCGACACTGAAAGGTATATTTTCAGTGATGACCTAGAGGGACCGTCATTGGAAGCTAAACTTTCAGTGACGACTTTTTAAAGTTGTCACAAAAACACAACCTTTCAGTTACGACTTCTAGAGGTCGTCACAAAAAGGATGAGTTTTCGTGACAACTTTTTGAAATCGTCATTAAAAACTTACTTTGAGTGATAACTAAGTAGTCACTAAAAGTTAAAAAATAAAATTTTTCTCCTACACCCTTTTAATGGCAACTTGGTCGTCACTAAAAGTTGAAAATATACCCAAGATTATACTTTGGCTCTAGGAGGTAACAATTTATTTTAAATTTTTTTCAAATATAATTTTATAGTTTAAATTTTTAACAAATTATTTTAAATTATTTTTTAAAAAAAAATTAAAGTAAAATATATTTTAAAAATATAAGAATTAGTTGAAAATAATTGTTTGTCCATAATATTTTTGTTGAAAAATTTTAAAATTTTGTTGAAAAATTAAATATGGGATTAATTTTGAATAGGTAATAATGTTTTAAATAATTAGTTGAAAAAAATAAAATTAAAAAATATAATAAAAGAATAAAAGGAAAAATGAAGTATGCTTTCTCACGCTGCGAAATGCAGGCAAAAAAAAAAAGAAAATAAATTAACTCCATACAGGGCAAAAGGTAGGCAAAACGTTGGCACCAAAATTCTGTTCGTCTTAAATTAGACCAACATTCTGCTTTCTCGCGAAGCCTTGTGTTATTGTTTCACCTTGCAAAATCAAAATCAGCCTCTCAATCCTCACCTCTACTTCGCCTCGGTTCCCAGGGAAAAGTGTCGAACCTGCAGCTTCGTGGGTGAAAGGTGCTGGAATTTGCTGCGTCGTGGGGGAAATTACTGGAGAATCCATCTTGAAGCATTAAGGTACTTTAATCCTCCTTTGATTTTTTGCATTCCGTTTAATCAGTTTGGGGGTTTTGATTTTCTAGTTAGGATTGGTCTTTTTGGTTTTCTTTTTCTGTATTTGAGCTAATTTTCGGGGGTGGAGTGAATGGTAGGGCACTCAAATGCATTTGAGTTTCGTATCTCATCCTCCCTCTCCTTCTCTGCTTCCCTACACTCAGATGAATGCTCTTTGAAGTGCTTTTGTCGTGTCTTTGTCTCTCTCCCTCTCCTACATCTCTTAGCCCTGTCTTCAAATGCATTTGGTATTTGGGATTAATGTCATCAATTTCTCTGTGTGAATTTAATTTTTCTTGGATCATTTCATTGTTGATTTTAAACATGTCTTCCATATTGATTTACTCAATAAGTTCCTCTTGAAGTTGGAAAAAGGACTCTTTGAAACGTGAGTCTGAACCCAAGTTTCAACATGCTAATATTCAGGCATCAAAGGTAACAACTATTGATTACCACCTAATTTAGGTGTTCGTGTTCTCCCATTCTATACATTTTTACTTCATAATGATTATAGGTCGTTTGATTAGCTTACATTGAAGGTTATTTTGTTCAATAACCTACCTATTTAACTGATGAATTGTCCTACATTATTTAGATAAAGTGCAAGATGTTTCTATTTGATTAAGTAAGATAACTAATCTAAGATGCCTAGGACAATGTGAAATTTAGGAACATTTACCCCTACTTTGGTAGCACCTAGCCTTTCTTTTGTCAATATTTGAGGCTTGTCCTGTCATTTCTAATTCTATATAATGTTTACTATAGAATGGAAAAGAATAAGTTGTTTTAAGAGCTGCTTTACTTAGTGGATTTGTATTTGGTAAAATTTTCTTTTTATTTTGTTGTATGCTTCAAAATCTCCCTTCTTGGTTTATATATATTAGCTAGGTCTCGTATTATCTTATAGTGAAATCCTCTGTAATTTCTGGGTTGATTTCCTATCCTCTACACTTTCTGCCACCTATATTATTAACCTATTCAATCAACAAAAAGCCATTAGCCATTTAAGATTTATGTAATGATAAAGGAAATATTAAGCATTTTTCTACGTAAAAGTGTTTCCCTCTTCATGGATGGCATGAATGAATGTATATCCATCCACATGGGAAATATAATCTAAAGACGAATTGTGATTGTGAAGTGACTGGTGGAATCAGAATATGGATGGCATGAATGAATGTATATCCATCAAAATTTAGACCTATCTTGGAAATAGTAAATGTTGCCTAGTATGTAATGTGTTGAGTTAGGTGATATGGGCCTTTCATTTTCCAACAATCCTACCTTGTACATAGTTGTTTCAACCCCATTACTAGATTAAGGCTCATGGATTCTTATGGATCTTGACCTATACATTTTGAGAACTGCTTCTCCTTCTCGTGTTATCATTGAATATTGTAATGTTTTTTTTATTTTGCAAGCTTACATTTGACAACTTGAGGTACTTTTCATTCTTTGGGGAAATTTATTTGATCATGTTGAAGTCTCTTTAGGGTTATAGCACTTGAGTGTTAAGAATTAGCTTTAAAGATTATAATTTCATGCCTAGGCGATGGCGTAAGGGCTCTATAATCTTAGTTAATTCTTGATAATTTGAAATAAATTCTATAAATTATATTAACGATGGAGGTTCCTTCTAGCCAAATTTTATTATTTTCACATACATCTAAGGCTAAATAATTTTCTTTATTTGAATCTTTGAGATTGACTATATAATTTGGAAAACAATTGAAATATACTGGTCCATCATAAAGGTTTTATTCTAACATTGATATTATTAATTCTTTGAAGTTATTGTTTCTTTTAGCTCTAAGACAAGCTAAAATTACAGAATTGATATCTAACCTATGAAGAGGTTTGGCTGGTCATCCCTAATCCAATTATTTTTTAGAACACAAATATGTTGAAAAAGACTATTTTGAACATAGTGGGGTGTGAATTCCACTATGTTCATAAGAACTTTGTCATGATGGATGTGTTTGAAGGTTTTATATAAAATCCAATTTGATATATTTATATTAAACTCAAAGAAAAGCTTTAATGTCAACATTTTGTATTGTTGTGATATATAAACTATGGGTTATGGAAGTTCTTTTGTTTGTCAAACTAACTTAGTTGAAGAATCTCAAATGTTGCTCAAACGACATCAAGATTTCCACGGTTTGGTGATTCCTTTGAATTGTTTTGATACATAATCTATGGGTTATGGAAGTTCTTTTGTTTGTCAAACTAACTTGGTTGAAGAATCTCAGATGTTGCTCAAAAGACATCAAGATTTCCATGGTTTGGTGATTCCTTTGTATTCTACTTGTCATAATACTTTTTGTTCTTGATTATTGTGTTCTTTCATATTTTTCATTTATCATTTTCTTTTTACATTTTAATTATGCCAACATAAATTCAATAGTCTTTGTATATGTTGAATCAATGTATATAATTTTTTATCACTTTCGTAACTTTTAGATATACTTGTACTACTACTGAACTGCATATATCATAATTGTTATTATTCAATTAGCTTGTACTTTGTATTACAAGCCTAGTATTAATATGATTTTGTGTTATAAACAAGGACAAATTTCAATACCTCCAACAGGAAGTGCTATACTAAATTCTACAACTAATGCAACACCAGCAACTTCAAGAGAACCATAGAGTTGATGATTTTTAATTTGCTGATATTTTATTATTTGTATTTTTTTTACTAACTGACATTTGATAGCTGCCTATCCACAAATATTTATTGTAGATGAAATTATTCCAATATTATATCATTCCATTAAACTTTTTTGTTTTCATTTTATATTATAATGCAGTTTAAAGAAAAAAATTATTAAAAAATAATATAGAAGATTCAGTGACAACATTTTTCGTCATTGAATCTCCATTTAAATAAAACTTTTAGTGACGACTAATTTCTGTCATCACTAAAAACACTGTTAGTGATGACTTTTGTCATCACTAAAATTGAGATTGTGTACTGCTTCACGAAAAAAACTAATTCAGATTTACGTGACTTTCAGTGATGAATTTTTTAAGTCGTCATTGAAAACACTTTCAGTGACGACTGTTATTGTCACTGAAGCTGAAATTGTGTACTGCTTCGTGAAAAAAATTGATTCAGGTTTACGTGACTTTCAATGACGACTTACATCGTCATTGAAACCTTCAGAGTACAAGACTTTCAGTGACAAATTCCATCGTCACTGAAAATCTTAATGAAGGAGACTTTTAGTGACAACTTATGAAAGTCATCATTGAAAATACTTTTAGTGACAACTTTTATCGTCACAGAAGCTGAATATTCACGATACCATTAGTGACGACCTAAATTGTCGTCACTAAAGGTAGATTTAGTGATGACTTCAAAATTCGTCACTAAAAACCTTTCGCGACGATGTTATTTGCAGCGACTAGGCGACAACGAAAATTCATCACTGAATGTTTTTTGTAACGACTTTTTAAGTTTCTTTGACGACTTTAGTCATCACAAAATTCCTTTTTTCTTGTACTATTGTAGGACTCAACCAACCTTAAATTTTCTTTATCTTTTCTTCATTTATCTTAATTCTTTTAGCACTAACAACAAATCCAAGAAATACAAGTTTATCTATGCAAAAGGTACACTTGTTGATGTTAGCAAAAAACTTTTCTTTTCTCAAAACATCTAAAAAAAGTTTTAAATACTTAACATGATCATTCAAGGTTTTGCTATAAATCATAATATCATTAAAGTACACAACCACAAATTTTCCAATAAAAGCTCACAAAATATGATTTATCAATCTCATGAAAGTACTTGGTACATTAGTTAATCCAAATGGCCTAACTAACCACTCATATAAATCATATTTTATTTTAAATGCAATTTATCATTCATCACCTTTTCTTATCCTAATTTGATAATATCTACTTTTAAAATCAATTTTTTTGAAAACACAAAAACCATACAATTCTTCAAACATATCATCTAATCTAGAAATATGATATTTATACTTTATAGTGATATTATGAATGGCTAAATAGTTAGCACACCTCCTCCATATCCCATCCTTCTTAGATACAACTAACACTGGAATTACATAAAGACTCATGCTTTCTCGTATATACCCCTTCTCCATTACACTAACCTGCCTTTGTAGCTCTTTGTCTACTTAGGATTGCTTTGATATGCTAGTTAGTTTGGAAAGGAGACGTCAAGCACAAAATCAATTTGTTGCTCAATCACCCAAATAAGTGGAAACTAAGTGGAAAATCCTTCAAAAAAAGACACCATCAAACTCCTACAAAAGAGAAATAACAAAACTAGGTAAAAATGCGTCAAATTAGTTCATGTTCAAAAATTCTTTTGTACAAAAGTACAATCATTGGCTGATTTAAAAACATTGCTCTTTTTATTTCACTCACTTTTGCATTGAAATTTGTTTCTCTTACTTTGCTCTCAATGGCCAAATCTACTGTCTTATTTTCTCTCTCAATTTTCTTAGCCTCTTGTTGTTTTTCTCTCTTATTTTCATTCTCTTTCTTTTTGATAACTCTTAATTTGTAACTTCACTTGTTCTTCATAAACCTATTTTCGTTTCAAAGGAACTAAAGTGGTTGTCCTTTTATTAAACATAAATGAGTATTTGTTGGTGAAGTTATCATGCTTAACACACCAATCAAATTGCCATGGTCAGCCTAATAACAAGTTTTTAACTTGTAATGGAACTACATCAAGCTCATCTTCATATTTTTTTATACATAAGGCAACGAATACTTGTTTATTCACCCTTTCCTCACCACTATTAATGAACCATTGAAACTTGTAAGGTTAGTGATGTTCAATTGTTGGTAGTCCTAATCTTTCCACCATTGTAGTACTAACAATATTAGTCCAACAACTTTTATCAATAATCACACTATATACCTTATATTGCATGTGTCACCTAGTATAAAAGATGTTTTCTCGTTGCACTTCATCTTCTTTAAGCTACATAGTTAAAGCTCTTTTCACAACAAACAATTCAACTTAGGCAATGTATTCTTCATCATCTGCTATTCCCAACACATCTTTAAAAGTATTTTTGTTCTTGTTGTTTGACATTTTTACTACAAAGCAATGTTAGAAACAAATCTCACAAGACTCCCTCTCGTATTTCACTCGCAAATAATTGGTTCAACTCTTATGTCTCACACAAAATAAATTTGGCTTTTTTAACCCTCTAATATGCTCACCATTCTTGCCTTTTTTCCACTCAATTTTCTTTTTTAGTTCTTTTAAAACTAAACAAGAAAATAATCAAAATTTTCAACAAAATTTCAACTATCCTTTTTTTTTGAACTTGAAGTTGGATGAAGTATATCTCTCTTTTTATTTTATTTTTTAAGATTCTCTTTTTTCATTTAAGTACTAGAAGTTGGATGAAGTATATGAGAAGTTGAGAACAAGCATTCCAACCAGACTCAAACAGTAGAAGAAAGGATTTGGACTTGAAATTGACAAGAAAAAAATTTAAAGGATAGCTAAACCTAAGAATAGAACTAAGCCCTGATACCAAATGATACAAACCTCGCCAAGAAATGACAAAACTTGCTATCTAAGAAGGCTCTAAGATCATTTTTACAGTCATGTTTATATAAAGCCACACCTCATTGCTTGTTTGCAACCAAGAACCTTGGTATAATAAAGACGTCACAATCAGTTATGGAAAATTCGATTGATAAGTCAAGGATGAACGCCATGAAAAATTTTGATAAGTTCAAATAGTTTTTCAAAGAACTAAAGAGAAAATACTCTCCCTTGTATGAATAATAATCTAATGCTCTTTATTGATTATTCATGCTTATTTATAGACCAATTTACATCCAAAGCCCTGATCAAAATAGGTAGTTTAATGCTAAATAAACTAAATAACTTAATCATTATCAAACTAAATAATTTAATCATTAATAAACTAATAATTGATAAAAATAACTAAAAAATGCTAGAATAATTATGCTTTCTTGTCATTAGTCAACATGCTTCATGTTCTTGGTCCATATTTAGATTTGCATTAGGTCTTGGCCCATATTTAGATTGACTTTAATGACATTGATCAATCTTAGCTCACATTCAATAGTGACACATTTCTCTTCTTGTTGAACTTTCCTAATTAAGTCATTAAGTGTTTCTTTAAATCTTATATCCTGAGCTCTTTTAACAAGTCTAATTGGAATTTGAAGCTGGTTTGCATTCTGTTTGTTAACCTTAGTCATGCCCTCGTACAGAACCATCCAAGAAGGATTTAATTGTATTTGTGCTATCCTAAAGAATTTACACTTGTATATTTATTCCTATTCTGCTTAAGCCTTGTTGAACCTAGTATTTAGTTGTATTTGTTCACTTTAGGAGCTTTATTTGGTGCTTGAGAGAGAGCTTATTCTATATTTAGGCTAGCATACCCTTTCCTTCATTTATCTTGTATCATTGTTGGTGAGTAAGTGAAAACTAACCATGTGAATGTTCTAAGTAAGCATGTGAAAACCTTGACATTATTGGTAACGATTATAAACATTTTTGTAATCCATTGCTTGTGAGCAAAGTCGAAAAAAAATTATTAAGTAGTGAAGAAAATTGCTTAAAGTCAAAGAGATTAGATGTAGGTCTATAATTGAAGGTGAACTAATATAAATCTTTTGTGTCTTTTTTTATTCCCTTATCCTTTTTATTTGTTGCCCTTTTATCTATTTGTATACAAAGTTTAATTGTGTGTGATATTGTTTTCCAAATGTATTTCCTTTAAAATTTCCTTACATGTCCTATACTTGTTTTTTTAGTTAAGAACATGTTCTCTAAGTTGGTTTTATATTACGAAATTTATTTTATTTAAATTTTATTTATAAATTACTTAGTTTTTGTTTTCTTTGGTAAAAAAATGCTTTAGGCCTTAATTTCCTTCCATTTGTAGCCTATTAAGGGTGTAAGTAACCCAATTGACTCGCTATAAACTGAAGTAAATTGACCCAAAAATAGCTATTTAGGTGAGGGGGTCAGGTTCATGAGTTGAACCAGGTTGGGATATTAAAAAGATTGAGTATTTGCAGTCAGGTCAGGTTGGGCACAACGAAACCCGTACAAACCGACTGTAACATCCTAAGCTCTTAATAAAGTTAGATAAATTTAAGGATGAATAGAAAATACATATGACAAGTGATTAAGATACTTAGTTATATGATTATAAGGCAAACATAAGATAGGTAACATAGTTAATGTTGAATCACATAAATAAAAATTCTTAGGATCATAATGGATGGAGAGAAGACACAAATACATTTTTTTTTATATTACTAGTCTAGAATTAGTGACCAATTAAGATATACATGAACAAGGATTAAAATGTATAGTTGATGATAGTAAAAATCTTTATAAAATGTAGAATCATTTCATGGTTAGAAGTAATATAAATAAAATATTTTTGGAGCATAAATTAGAGGAACATGATACAAATATATTCCTTAAGATGCTACTAATTTAGGATTAGGAAAATAATAAGGAAGGAAAAAGCATTATGTGATGCTATATAAATATATATATACATATTTCCTCTCACTTCCACCATGCACATTATTATATATATATTTGCACATGCAAAAGGAGGAGATTTACGTAGGTATATATATATGCATTTATCTCATTTATGCCATGCATAGCATAATAGATATAGCCACCCATGCATGCACATAACTTTGAAATGAAACACAATAGCCATGGTAGGTTAAAAAGCATGAATGCAACTAGAAATACAAGCTGAAACGTGCACCAAAACCAGCAGAAGATCATGCATCACATGCAGAGAAAAATGCCCCACACTTGCTCCTAAACCAAGCAGTAAAAACACACCCACTCTTGCTCCACCCAGCCAGCAGAAACCTGCCCTACACAGCAGAAAAATAACCACCCATCTGCTCTAAGAGACCAGCAGAAACATGGCCTACAAGACAGCATTTCACGCCACCCTTGATCCCACATGCAACCAGGAAAAAAAAATCCAGCTAGAACATGCCCCACATCCAGCATGTTCAGCGCCAAATACAACAAGTAGAAAACATCCCACTTGACAACATCTCCACACCCATATGAGCTCCATAAACCCAGCAGAAAACACACCCACCCACTGCAGCAGAAACCCATGCCTCCACATGTGCAAACTCACGCTCCACCTCTGCCCAAGAAAATTACAGCTCACACTCACACTCATACAGCCAGAAAATTCTTCTTTTGATGTGTCATACACTCATTCTCTCACTGACCACAATACACTAGAGCTATCCATGCACACACTCACTTGGAGAGTAGCAGAAAACCATTCCCTCCCTTGCTAAATCCAAAGGATTCCAGCGCTCAGCAATCAGCCTCCCTTTTTGCTTTCACGCCTGCAGGAGAAAAGAGAGAGAAGAGGTCCAAAACAACAACTGAAGAGGAAGAGGAAGGAAGGGGGAGAGAGTAGCTAGCAAGGAGAATAAGGTTGATAGAGAGAGGAAAGCTGCAAATTGAGAGCCATAGGAGTAGGTCTACATAAGGTAAGTCTAGCTTCTTGCAAAAATCCAGTTTTGAGTTTATTAGGTCAAATTTCGGGCCTGAATGTAGGACTTTCTGTCGAGAATATGAAAATATGTTCAATATAGAAGTTGTAGGTCTATGTCTTAGCTTTCCATAGCATTTTGAATCACATCAATCGGACGTAAAATGAGAGAGTTATAGTCCATGGAGTAAAATAGGTCAGAATCGGGTCTGGAATCCAAGCTGGTGAAGATTAGCTTCGGTTTTCAACTTTCGGGGACTAATACATAAGGAATATGAAGTCGTGATTAAAATGAAAGTTGTAGATATATTTCTTACGGTAACATAGCCACTGGAATCACAAAATTTTGAGTTCATATGAGTGAGTTAGGGTCTGATTAGTGAGTAAAGGTCATAGACCATAAAAGAGTTAGGTTGAGAAATTAGAAACCTTTTACACCTGAAAATATTGGCTTAGTAAATTTAGTAAATGACCTTTAAATTCTATAATTTTTGATGAGAATATTCTTCAAATATTCATAATCAATTCTGGAAAGTTTCATAATTTTTGAGAGCCTAAAATTAGGTCTTGTACAATTAAAATAGTGTTGAGGACAATTTCCTAGACAGCTCAGACTGCTGATAGAAAGACAATATTTTTAAGGCATTATATGTTGCAATTTTTTATAAAACATTTATGAAATCTTAAAGGGATCCTAATTAATCATACTACCAAATTTTAGAAAATTCTGGACAGTTTAAAGTACATAATAAAATGTATAAATTTGGTAGTCTAAAAATGAGGCAGAACAGGCCATAAACGGGGATAGTCTTAAGACGTGGGATATTTGAGGGGTCAAAAGAATTCTTTTTTATTTGAAATTTTTATGGTGATTATATAACGTGTCTATAATGCTTCATATAAAATATCATGAATTTTGAAGTCGTTTTACTAATCTAAATGGATGTTAAACCGAATAGAAAAGAAACTGAAACTAAATTGTACTGTCCTGGTTATGGAGGTAGTTTTTGGGGTTGAATGGAAGATTTAAGGGCTGAGAGAATGTAGAAAAACAATAAACATGTAAAGGTTCCTCCATGCAAAATTTTAGAAGTTTTAGAGGAATTTTGTCATATTTAATAATAACCCCAAATCTAAGCAAAATCATAGTTTTATTTGGAGGAGCAGAAGCTCTTAAATTAGGTATTTATGGCTTTAGGACCTAATGTGCATGCATTAACCAATAATTCTTGTATGTTTTAGTTTGAGTTGCTGGTAGTAACCTTGGCAGCCTTGGAAAGGAATTGATTGTGCTGGAATTGAGGTAGCTAGCCTTTCCTTAAAACACTCTTTATGCTTATGAATTTGAAATTATGAATTTTCACTGATTGCCTGACTTTGATGCTATGATGAATGTTGGTCTAAAGTTATGTTATGTATGCATTCTCGGGAATTAAGGGGGTGCACAAAAGGGTGCCAAGTAAGCCCCATTTCCCTCACGATTGGCCAATAATAGGAGATGCATAGCCCTTTGCAGGTATGGCAGTATTGACTGCATTGGGTAAGTAGACCATGATGTTATGGGTCCCTAGTGTGACCAAGATGCCGTATGTATGATGTATGGTCAGTGCTTATATTTCAGTGAAATAATTTGATATGTTTTAAGGAATGGAATGTGCACTATTTTTCTAAAAACTTTGCTAGCTATTGAGATTGTTATCTCACTTTTTATATCCACATAATCACATTTCAGGTACTCCAGCCAGAAGTGAGCAACAGGGGTCTCAAGGTTGACTCATATGTTCATGGTTGTAATTGCTTTGGTTGTGTAATATTAATGTGGGACAGCTTAATTAAGTGTCAAGTTCTTATTAGACAGTTTATAATGTGATGTAATGTAAACTATGGACTGTACTCCTTTCCTTTATGGCATGAGATCCTTTATGTTGTAAGTATTACATAGCATGCTTAGGTAATTGCCTAGATGGAATTGAATTTTGAAAGTGCTTAGGATAGCCTGAAGCACATTTATGCTTATGCAAGAAGGATTACAAATGATATAAATGAATAGGTAAAATTATGGGCTAGTTAGACAATGTCAAAAAAAAAATATAAATAATAAGGAACATTCTACAATTTAGATATAAGAAAATGACGCTAGAATTTAGGTGTTACATTTGTTGGTATCAAAGCAATAGTTCAGGGAATTGTTTATGTGTTTGAACTTATTCTAGGATATTTTAAATTGATTTAGAGTTGAATTATGGTGAAATTGGCTTTGTTTGAGGGGTTGTTAAATCAAGTAGACATAGTTTATGGACATGTGACTAATTATATGGAAAATGTTTGTATATAAATGTTCACACAGGGAAATGGCATATAAAAGAACCCAGACTGAGACCTTAAAAGAAATATCTGAGAATATGGAAGCCTTAGCTGCCAGGCTTGATGGGCAAGCTGCAGCCCAGGCCGCCACAGCACAAATTCTTCAACAAGTTCAAGAGGCCCTTAGACAAGTGCCGCAAGGAAACAATCATGAATGTGTTGGAGAAGAAAATAGGCCAAGCCAAATGAATAAACTCTTAGCCCAATTTAGAAAGGCCAACCCTCCTCAATTTCTGGGAGAGTATGATCCAGTGATTGCAGAACGATGGATCATGCAACTGGAGAAAATTTTTGGAGTTTTAGAATGCAACACAGAGCAGAAAGTTTCCTTAGCCACTTACATGTTAGAAGGTGAGGCAGAGCATTGGTGGAAAAGTATGCAGAGATTATGGCAGACTAATGATACTTCCATTACCTGGGATAATTTTAAAGAAACATTTTATGATAAATATTTCCCAGATAATGTGAAGAATCAAAAAGAGGCTGAATTCATACAATTAAAGCAAGGAAACATGATTGTACCTCAATATGAGGCTAAGTATGAAGAGCTCTCTAAATTTTCCACTTACCTGAAGCATACCCATGATGATGCATGGAAGGCGGCAAATTTTGAGCGAGGATTAAAACCTGAGATCAGAGAAAGAGTGGCTACCCTGGAGATACGAAATTTTGCTAAGCTAGCAAGTAAATGTAGAATAGCAGAAGAGACTCTGATGAGTGTCAGGGCTAAGATAAGATTGAGAGACAGTGAGCCCTCTGGAGGAAGAGGGAAACCCTGGAACAAAAAGTTTAAGGGGAACAATTCTCAGGGTAGGAGAATGCTGACCCGTAGTGGCCAAACCTCCAGCCAGCCTGCTTGTAATAAATGTGGGAAGAACCATGGAGATAGACCCTGTTTAGCTGTTCACAATGTCTGCTTCAATTGTGGAAAACCCGGCCACTACTCCAGGGATTGTCGAGCAAAGAGAGGATCAGTTCCTGATGGTAGACCACAAAATCAGGGACGGGTGTTTGCTCTTTCCCAGCAGGAGGCTAGCCAGTCTCCAAACTTGATCAGAGGTACGTTAATGATCCGAAACTCACTTGTAGATGCATTGTTTGATTCTGGTGCTACACATTCTTTTATATCATATGATTGTGCTAAGAGTCTGGGTTTGACTGTGGATACCTTGCCATATAGTCTTTCTATTTCCACACCTACTGGGATTCGTGTCATAACTTCTGATGCTTGTATCAATTGTGTTGTACAATTTGATCATAGATATACCACTTTGGATCTTGTATGCCTATCTTTGATTGATATTGATGTTATTCTTGGAATGGATTGGTTGTCAGCTAATAATGCAATTCTTAATTGTTCTAGAAAATCTATTTCCTTACCTGTTTGTGGTTCTACATCTAAACACTCCACTGAAACTTCTTACCTATCCACCACCCAGGCTGAGAGATACCTTAAGAAGGGTTGTCAAGGGTTCCTAGTCTTCTTTTCTTTACAAGCAGAAGTAGAAGAGGGTATAGAAAACATACCTGTTGTTAGGGATTACCCAGAAGTATTCCCTAAGGAGTTTAGCAGTCTCCCTCCTGATAGAGAAGTTGAGTTCTCCATTGACTTGATGCCTGGAGCAGGTCCCATATCTAAGGCTCCTTACAGGATGGCTCCTGTAGAGCTAGCAGAGCTTAAGAAACAGATAGAGGAACTTTTAGAGAAAGGGTTCATTAGACCTAGTGTATCCCCTTGGAGTGCACCAGTCTTATTTGTCAAAAAGAAAGATGGAAGCCTTAGGTTGTGTATAGATTATAGGCAGTTAAACAAAGTGACCATCAAAAATAAATATCCACTGCCTAGGATAGATGACCTCCTGGATCAATTAACTGAAGCATCAGTCTTCTCTAAGATAGATCTAAGGTCAGGTTACCATTAGTTGAGAATTAAGGTCGAAGATGCCCCAAAGACAGCTTTCTGAACCCGTTACGGACATTATGAGTTCCTAGTCATGCCTTTTGGGTTAACCAATGCCCCAGCCATTTTCATGGATTATATGAATAAGGTTTTTAGGCCATATCTAGATAAGTTTGTTGTGGTGTTCATAGATGACATCTTAATTTACTCTAAGAGCCCTGAAGAACATGAGAATCACCTTCGAATAGTGTTACAAATCCTGAAGGATAGGAAATTGTATGCCAAGCTTAGCAAGTGTGAATTTTTGCTAATAGAGGTGAGATTTTTAGGGCATGTTGTCTCCAAGGAGGGGTAGCAGTGGACCCTAGTAAAGTCGAAGCAGTGGTCAACTGGGAAAGACCAAAGACAATCACTGAAAGACGGAGCTTCCTAGGCTTAGCAAGATACTATAGGAGATTTATCAAGGGATTCTCTCAGATAGCCATGCCCCTTACTAGGCTAACTAGGAAAGATCAACCTTTTGTATGGGATGGTCGATGTGAGAGTAGTTTCCAAGAATTGAAAGCTAGGCTAACCTCTGCCCCAGTGCTAGTGATACCTAACCCTAGTGAACTCCTTACAATATATAGTGATGCATCTAAGAAGAGTTTAGGTTGTGTTTTAATGCAACAGGGTAGAGTAATAGCTTATGCTTCTCGACAGCTCAGACCTCATGAGGAGAACTACCCCACACATGATCTTGAACTAGCAGCTGTAGTGTTTGCCCTTAAGATTTGGAGACATCATTTGTATGGTGTCAATTTTGAAGTTTTTAGTGATCACAAGAGTCTTAAGTACCTTTTTTACCAGAAGGAGTTAAATATGAGGCAGAGAAGGTGGATGGAATTCCTAAAAGATTATGACTTCACCCTTAATTACCATCCAGGCAAGGCAAACGTGGTTGCTGATGCCCTGAGTAGGAAATCCCTCCATATGGCATCATTGATGCTTAAGGAGCAGGAACTAATTGAGGGCATGAGAGATTTGAATCTCTCCATTTCTCCACAGCCTAGTAGCCTACTTATGAGTGAATTGAGGATTCATAATGATCTTAGGGATAGAATTAAAGATGCTCAAGTTTCTGATCCATACTTGAAGGACATTAGAGAACAGATATCCCTGGGCAAGTCCATAGAATTTCACATTGCTGAGGATGGGGTTATTAAGTTAGGAGAGCGGTTGTGTGTACCTGAGGTGAAGGAATTAAGAGATAGTATCCTAGCTGAAGCTCATAAGAGTAGGTATACCCTACATCCTGGAGCCACTAAGATGTATCAAGACTTAAAGAAGAGTTTCTGGTGGCGTGGGATGAAAATGGACATAACCCATTATGTGTCTAAGTGCTTAGTGTGTCAAAGAGTCAAGGTAGAACACCAAAATCCTGGTGGGTTACTTCAACCCTTAGATATCCCTGAGTGGAAATGGGATAGCATCTCTATGGATTTTGTCATGGGTTTGCCTAAGACATCATCGGGCTATGATGTAATTTGGGTAAAGGTGGATAGACTAACCAAGTCTGCCCACTTCTTAGCCATTAAGTCTACCTATTCTCTGGACAAGTTGGCACAAGTGTATGTTCATAAAATTGTCAGACTCCATGGGATACCTACCAGTATCATTTCTGATCGAGATCCCAGGTTTACTTCTAGATTTTGGAGATCCTTGCAAGATGCCCTAGGTACTAAACTTAGGTTTAGCATAGCCTACCATCCACAAACTGATGGGCAGACAGAGAGAACAATTCAGACTCTAGATATGCTTAGGGCTTGTGTGCTAGAAATGAAAGGAAACTGGGATGTGTATCTACCTTTAGCTGAATTTGCCTACAATAATAGTTACCATTCAAGTATCCAGATGGCTCCCTTTGAAGCTTTGTATGAAAGAAAGTGTAGGTCACCTCTGTGTTGGGTAGAGCTAGGGGAGAGGAGTCTATTGGGCCCTGATTTGGTTGACCAAACCACAAGGCACATTAAACTTATCAGAGAGAAACTGCTAATGGCCCAGAGTAGACAAAAGAGCTATGCAGATAAAAGAAGAAGGCCCCTAGAATTTGAAACAGGCGACCATGTTTTTCTTAAGGTAACTCCATTCACGGGGGTGGGGAGGTCTTTGAAAACCATGCACATTATTATATATATATATTTGCACATGCAAAAGGAGGAGATTTACGTAGGTATATATATATATATGCATTTATCTCATTTATGCCATGCATAGCATAATAGATATAGCCACCCATGCATGCACATAACTTTGAAATGAAACACAATAGCCATGGTAGGTTAAAAAGCATGAATGCAACTAGAAATACAAGCTGAAACGTGCACCAAAACCAGCAGAAGATCATGCATCACATGCAGAGAAAAATGCCCCACACTTGCTCCTAAACCAAGCAGTAAAAACACACCCACTCTTGCTCCACCCAGCCAGCAGAAACCTGCCCTACACAGCAGAAAAATAACCACCCATCTGCTCTAAGAGACCAGCAGAAACATGGCCTACAAGACAGCATTTCACGCCACCCTTGATCCCACATGCAACCAGGAAAAAAAAATCCAGCTAGAACATGCCCCACATCCAGCATGTTCAGCGCCAAATACAACAAGTAGAAAACATCCCACTTGACAACATCTCCACACCCATATGTGCTCCATAAACCCAGCAGAAAACACACCCACCCACTGCAGCAGAAACCCATGCCTCCACATGTGCAAACTCACACTCCACCTCTGCCCAAGAAAACTACAGCTCACACTCACACTCATACAGCCAGAAAATTCTTCTTTTGATGTGTCATACACTCATTCTCTCACTGACCACAATACACTAGAGCTACCCATGCACACACTCACTTGGAGAGTAGCATAAAACCATTCCCTCCCTTGCTGAATCCAAAGGATTCCAGCGCTCAGCAATCAGCCTCCATTTTTGCTTTCACGCCAGCAGGAGAAAAGAGAGAGAAGAGGTCCAAAACAAAAACTGAAGAGGAAGAGGAAGGAAGGGGGAGAGAGTAGCCAGCAAGGAGAATAAGGTTGAGAGAGAGGAAAGCTACAAATTGAGAGCCATAGGAGTAGGTCTACATAAGGTAAGTCTAACTTCTTGCAAAAATCCAATTTTGAGTTTATTAAGTCAAATTTCGGGCCTGAATGTAGGACTTTATGTCGAGAATATGAAACTATGTTCAATATAGAAGTTGTAGGTCTGTGTCTTAGCTTTCCATAGCATTTTGAATCACATCAATCGGACGTAAAATGAGAGATTTATAGTCCATGGAGTAAAATAGGTCAGAATCGGGTCTGGAATCCAAGCTGGTGAAGATTAGCTTCGGTTTTCAACTTTCGGGGACTAATACATAAGGAATATGAAGTTGTGATTAAAATTAAAGTTGTAGATATATTTCTCACGGTCACATAGCCACTGGAATCACAAAATTTGAGTTCATATGAGTGACTTAGGGTCTGATTAGTGAGTAAAGGTCATAGACCATAAAAGAGTTAGGTTGAGAAAATAGAAAGCTTTTACACCTGAAAATATTGGCTTAGTAAATTTAGTAAATGACCTTTAAATTCTATAATTTTTGGTGAGAATATTCTTCAAATTTCATAATTTTTGAGAACCTAAAATTAGGTCTTATACAATTAAAATAGTGTTGAGGACAATTTCCTAGACAACTCAGACTGCTGATCGAAAGACAATATTTTTAAGGCATTATATGTTGCAATTTTGTATAAAAAATTTATGAAATGTTAAAGGGATCCTAATTAATCATCCTACCAAATTTGAGAAAATTCTGGGCAGTTTAAAGTACATAATAAAATGTATAAATTTGGTAGTCTGAAAATGAGGCAGAACAGGCCATAAACGGGGACAGTCTTAAGACGTGGGATATTTGAGGGGCCAAAAGAATTCTTTTTTATTTGAAATTTTTATGGTGATTATATAACGTGTCTATAATGCTTCATATAAAATATCATGAATTTTGAAGTCGTTTTACTAATCTAAATGGATGTTAAACCGAATAGAAATGAAACTGAAACTAAATTGTACTGTCCTAGTTATGGAGGTAGTTTTTGGGGTTGAATGGAAGATTTAAGGGCTGAGAGAATGTAGAAAAATAATAGACATGTAATGGTTCTTCCATGCAAAATTTTAGAATTTTTAGAGGAATTTTGTCATATTTAATAATAACCCCAAATCTAAGCAAAATCATAGTTTTATTTGGAGGAGCAAAAGCTCTTAAACTAGGTATTTATGGCTTTAGGACCTAATGTGCATGCATTAACCAATAATTCTTGTATGTTTTAGTTTGAGTTACTGGTAGTAACCTTGGCAGCCTTGTAAGGGAAATGATTGTGCTGGAATTGAGGTAGCTAGCCTTTCCTTAAAACACTCTTTATGCTTATGAATTTGAAATTATGAATTTTCACTGATTGCTTGACTTTGATGCTATGATGAATGTTGGTCTAAAGTTATGTTATGTATGCATTCTTGAGAATTAAGGGGGTGCACAAAAGGGTGCCAAGTAAGCCCCATTTCCCTCACGATTGGCCAATAATAGGAGATGCATAGCCCTTTGCAGGTATGGCAGTATTGACTGCATTGGATAAGTAGACCATGATGTTATGGGTCCCTAGTGTGACCAAGATGCCGTATGTATGATGTATGGTCAGTGCTTATATTTCAGTGAAATAATTTGAGATGTTTTAAGGAATGGAATGTGCACTATTTTTCTAAAAACTTTGCTAGCTATTGAGATTGTTATCTCACTTTTTATATCCACATAATCACATTTCAGGTACTCCAGCCAGAAGTGAGCAACAGGGGTCTCAGGGTTGACTCATATGTTCATGGTTGTAATTGCTTTGGTTGTGTAATATTAATGTGGGATAGCTTAATTAAGTGCCAAGTTCTTATTAGACAGTTTATAATGTGATGTAATGTAAACTATGGACTGTACTCCTTTCCTTTATGGCATGAGATCCTTTATGTTGTAAGTATTACATAGCATGCTTAGGTAATTGCCTAGATGGAATTGAATTTTGAAAGTGCTTAGGATAGCCTGAAGCACATTTATGCTTATGCAAGAAGGATTACAAATGATATAAATGAATAGGTAAAATTATGGGCTAGTTAGACAATGTCAAAAAAGAAATTATAAATAATAAGTAACATTCTACAATTTAGATATAAGAAAATGACGCTAGAATTTAGGTGTTACACCGACCCAATCGAGCACCTAAGCTTTAAGTTAGATACAACATCATATAGGTCCCTGCATTTTCCCCCTTTCCTCCACTCAAGTCTCTCCTCTCACTCACGCATACAATGTGGCCCCTACTTTCCTTCTCTCACACTTCAACTTAAGAAGCACAATCCAGCCTCTGTAAGTAGCTCACTATCCATGGCCTTTAGCTTCACGATAACAATTAGCAAAGCCTCATCTCTAGTAGCCCCAACACAAGTAATTTTCTAACATTTGTCCCTATATTTCATGCCTTACTGCCTTAGTTGATTGTTTGTGCCTTACTATAATACTGCCTTAGCTGATTATTGACGTACCTTACTACAATACTGCAATACTGCCTTAGTTGATTGTTTGAGACTTTAATTGAGCTACAATTAATCGATATGGAGGTTTTGAGTTGAACTTCATGTCCTGAAAATCCAAACAAATTTCATGAGTTTGAGTGGAGTTGAGAAAGTTTATTCTGGATTGATATTCGTGACCACATATGTATTTCTTTTGAAGGAAAATTTTTCCTTAAAGAATGATTTTAAAGATTAAAACACACAAAAGCAAGAAGGAGATCTTGATTTCTAAATTAAATCATCAATAGCATAAAAACAAGTACAAAAATGAAATTACAAATATTTCAAAATTCAAATGACTTGAAAGAAAGAAATTAAAACCACACTTTTCCTAGACTTTCCTATGTATGCCATCAATTGCCAATGATATTAGCTTTGCCAATTAAAACCAAACTCACGTCACATATGAGAGTTCTAGTTGATCTAGCTTTGCTTTGTTTGTGGTTTAATTTCTAAATATCTATATATTATATAATAAATATATAGTTTTGATGTAAGAAGAAATTTTAAGATTTTTTGGTTAAACAGTAATAAGAGGATAGCTCTCTAGTCATTTCAAATAGGGACTTTTAAATGATATTAATATGGAAGATTATTGCAGAAAAAATTTAAGCAAGTCTAGTTGAAATTTGCATGAATGTTCAATATGGGTTTAGTTAAATATCATTTTTTTTCTAAATTAAATTCAGTGGGTAGAAGGAAAAAATTAGAATGATGTAGGTAGAGTGAAATGCAAGATGTTTTCTATATAGAAGTAAATGCAAGATGTTTTCTATATAGAAGTAAATGCAAGATGTTTTATATCTTAGTGTGCTCAGTTTACTTATGTTTGTTATACCTCCTATATGTTCCAAGTTGAGAGTTCAAAAATTCTACATGCATTTGTCTGGTCATGTATCAATTACTCAAACTGTGATTTGGTATAATTCTCTCAGTCTTTACCTTTGAATGCTGAAAGACATGTACATATAAGCACTACTTATAACTCATTCTCTACAGTAGGTTGAGTCAACATGAAATTTAGTTTCTTATTGCTAGTAGTTAGTCCATCCTTTGGCGGCAGTGTCAATTCCATCATTCATGGATAATGGATCTCTTATTCTTTCCCTAAGAATAATAAATACATTATACAATCACTACATTATCATTACTTTTCTACCTGTCCCTTGGCAATCTATTGTTGTGACACATTGAATAAAATATAGCAAGAGAGGCATAAGTTTGTCTCTATCTTAATTCTTGTTTTAGTGCTCATAAATCAAACTGCTTAATTATGACAAACTTGAAAATCCACCTATAAATGTTTTTGCTCTGACCTAGTGTACCATTTAAAACAATCTTTTTTTGTGTCCACCCTATTATTTATCTTAGTGTAATATTTAAAACAATCATGTTGTCACACTTTGTTTTGGAAAGTTGTTTTCTCCTTTTGGAAACTTCTTAAGAGCATGACAACAAGATTATGAACTAATATGATTGGTTTTGGATATTTAGTAGGTTAAGATGGATTCCTCAAATTCAAAAAGAGCAAGAGACTATAACATCTACACCAAAATCACTTGTAATTAATATGAAAGGAAAAGACAAAGCAAATTCTTCATTATCACTCAACACTGAAAATTCTAATGTCACTCCCCCTAAGTCACAGAAAAGAAAGACCTCTGCCAGTGGATCTCTATAATCCTCAATAGCATGAGATTACTTCACCAAATTACCAAATACAATAGAACCTACAGCTCAATGTAACTGTTGTGGAAAGAAATAAGATGCACGGTACTTCAAATTTAGTGAGTCACTTGTCTAAATGTCCTAAATATCCTTATACTTTGGTGAATGATCACAAACAAGTTTTTGGTTTCAAACCTAAAAACGATGGTGGGGGAAGTAATATGGTAAAAGCACCACCAGTGTATGATGTTAAAGAGTGTCTAAAAGCTATAACTATTTTTGTTATTACTGATGAATTGCAATTTAAAATAGTTGAAGCATATGGATTCAAGTACCTTTGTAGTAGGTTACTTACAACCACAACTTCATATTTCTTATGTTACTATAAGTAAAGATTGTTATCAGTTGTATTTAGATGAGAAATCAAAGTTTAGAAGTTTCTTATAGTCAAATTGTGCTAAGATATGTCTCACTACTGATTATTGGACTTCAATTCAGAATTTAAGCTATATGGCACTCATTGCACTTTTTTTAATAATGACTAGAAACTCCAAAAAAGAATTTTGAACTTTTGCCCTATTCCTAGTCATAAAGGGGAAACAATTGGAAGGCATGTAGAACTTTTCTTGAATGAGTGGGCCATTGAAAAAGTGTTTACAATGACTTATGAACAATACTAGTGCAAATGTTGCGGCAATAACATATTTATAGAAAATAATGAAGACAATGAATGGTTTGGTTTTAGATGGTGATTTTATGCATATTAGATGTTGTGTTCACATATTCAATTTCGTTGTTAATGAGGGATTGAAGGAGATGTATTCATCCATTGCATCTATTAGTAATGCTGTGAAATATGTTAGATCTTCTCCCACTAGACTTGTAAAATTTAAATGGTGTGTTGAACAATTAAAAATTGCATCTCAAAGCCTTGTATGCCTAGATGTTCCAACTAAGTGAAACTCAACCTTTTTTATGTTATGGCTTTCCCTCAACTTACTTTAATTCAAAGTGAATTATTATATTGAATTTCAAATGCTAACTTTTTGTTAAATTGTATGGCTATTGAAATGAAGAAGAAATTTGACAAGTATTAGTGAAAAGTGGAAAACATAAACCCCTTATTATTCATTGCTAACATACTTGACCCAAGGTACAAGCTTACTTATTTAAAATGGTCATTTGATTATATTTATGATATAGTTGTATCTTATAATATGGTTTGCAAGGTCAAGTCTAATTTGCAAAAATTGTATGAGTGGTATTAGCAATTGTATGACCATAAGGGTGCTTCAAATGTAGAAGGCCATTCTTCAATGATCATTTCGAATGTAGTTCAAGATGTTGCAAATAGAACACCTACTCAAAAAGATAGAGAGGCTGCTTTCAAATCCCATTTAAGGGCTAAAGATTCCATTGAAACAAAAAATAAAATGGAAAGATATCTAGCTAAAACTTGTGTGAATGCAGATGATACTTTCGAAGCTTTAGAATGGTTAAAATAAAATTTTCATAGATTCCATGTTCTTTTTATTATTGCTCGAGATGTGTTAGTTGTTCCTATATCAACAATGGCTTTTGAGTCAGCATTCAGTACTAGTGGCCTTGTACTAGTTGTATTTAAGTCATCTCCCTCTCCAAGTATGGCTGAGACACTAATCTGTTCACAAAATTGGTTGAAACCAAATTTATTTCAATTTGATATTAATAATGTGGGTTTTGTTAAAAAAACTGCAGCAATATGAGAAGATTGAGACTAGTAAAGTACTAAATATTTATTCTATATATTATAACTCATTATTATATCTTACTCAATTAAGTACTTATTATTTCTATTTTTAATGTTTTGCATAACTCACAAGATCTACCTCCAAATAGCAACACTTAGCAGAATTAGAAGTGATTTATTATGCTAACTTATTGGGTTCTATTTGGCTTTGTATCTATATATCTTAGATACTTTATTTTCATTATGTTCGATTTTTACTTTGTTGCGTTCCATATCTATTCTTTTGAATTTAGATTTTTTCATATGAAATCAAAAACAAGCACTCTTATATCTATCACTAGCTATCTTTTTTCATTTTTTTCCCTATGAATAGTCAAATATTTAATATCATCTTTTTGTTGGAACAACTGGAGGATATTAGCGCTGGCCAGAGACAACGATTTTGGTTTAAAGAATGTGAGGCATTTCATCCTTGATCAGGGTGACAAGATGCTCAACTCACTTGATTTCTCTCTTCCTCCTTTCTTCTCTCTAAATTTATGTGCTTGTGTGTGTTTGTGTGGTATACTTCTTAACGTATCTGCTATTTGATCTTTGCATACATGAGAAAAGATGTGCAACAAATTTTAAGGTTAACTCCCCATGATAAGCAAGTGATGATGTTTTCAGCTACACTTAGCAAAGGGAACCGTCCTGTTTGCAAAAAATTTATGCAAGACGTAATATTATGTTTATGTGGTGACTCTTTAAATAGATATTGCGCCATCATTATGTTCCTTTCTTTGTTTGATGTCTTCAATTTCATTATTTTGGAGGCATGTTGGTTGAATTTGATTCCCAGTAACAGAATAATGACAATACTATTAACTTCCAATAACCGTTATAAATTTTTATGGTTAGCACTTGTCTGTATAGCATATGTGTGTGTGTTCTTGACTTGGTAAGAGATTGTATTCGTAATAAATGTTGAATTTTTGAACTTTTTTTGTAAATTTGCAGAGGATCTGTTATATAAATGAAACAAAATTCAAATATTCCTTTGTTTCTTTAGTTTATAGATAATTTATGCTACCTTAAGAATAGTATTGTGAAATTTTATTATTAATATTTTTTTCAGCCCATGGAAATCTATGTAGATGATGAGGCCAAATTGATTCTTCGTGGTCCTGTACTGGTGCAGTCTATTGACATCTTTCTGTAACAACTCCATTTAAGTATCAATTTTTTTTTAAAATACCATAAAGTTATTACCTCATTACAACTTAACTCAATATAACATTAATTTAATTTATACAATACAGATTTTACATACATGTCATTAATCAAAACATACATACAACATATCAAACACATAAAAATCTACATCTTATTTATTCTGGTTGACCAATTCTGGAGATACAGGTGCGGGTGGTTGCATCTTCACCGGGATCTAAGCCAACTCGACCACAAACATTTTATTTGCTTCTGGGATCTGCCCAACATAAAGTACTCGATCCAACGTGCACTAAAAGCCAGAGCTATAGAAAAATCTGCATAACTAATTTTCTCAACATGATATGGAAATATAGTGAGAATTAAATCCAAGTAAGTTTAACAATAAATCATCATCAATATAGCTCAACACGTCATGTTCAGCTATATAAACTACAGAAAATAACTTTGATCACATGAATGCACTATATCTATGCACATGAGAATCGTGCAATAATAACATGTATGACAGGGTTCACTATTTTCAGAATATCATATGATGGCCATCAACTTATTCTCATTTCAAGCTACCCCGGTCAGGGTGAGTATCCTCTACTCTCCGGTACGGACTTTTCTCGCTCCGTCCAACATTGCACACTTTCTCTTTCTTTTCTCATAATCATAATCATAACCGTTGGTAGGACGTCCCCTACTGGTGCACCACACGGATTGCCATGTGACCGTGCTCATTTCTTTTCTTTTCACAATGATAGCCAAAAATATGCTTTCAATAACAAATATGTTCATCACAATATAACTATTACCATAAATCATTGGTAATCATGCCATGAACATAACCATTTCAAATATCACTTTATTAAATATTTCCATGTCAGAATTTTACACTTAAGATGGTAAGAAGTTCATACAATGGCAATGACTATGGCATATACTAATCATTTATAAGATTCATCTTCTTTTTTAAATATTAATTTTATTTCTTTATTTTCTTGATGCAGGTTTTCATCATATCTAACCTTCTCTTACTAATCAGAGCATAACTCCCTCAATTGAATTTCGATGTAGGTGATCTTGGTGTCAATTGCAAGATAAAACAATTATCTAAAACTATTATGTTGAACAATGTAGAGAAATATTAAGCAATCAATGTGATATTACTCCCTAAATGTATAGGTTATTTCTTCTCGGATAGGTTCTAACCTCCACCTACAAATCAGATCATATCTACCTCATATGGACTCCAACTTGAGTGATTCCAGTGGCTACAAATTCGTGACACACATATCTATAATTCTTATATTAACCATTTATTTTAATTCCACACAGATAATACCCAGAAATTAAAATTCAGAAGCTATCCTAACATATTCTTCCCTGATGAACCATTTTCTGACCTTTGACTACTAATCAGCTCATATCTTGCTCATATGGACTCTAAATTGAATGATTCCAGTGGGTGAAAATCCGTGACACATATATCTTTAATTCTTATTTTAACTATTTATTTTAATTCCCTATAGATAATTTCCATAAATTAAAACACAGAAGCTAAAAATTTTGCCACACATAGCCATACCTATGCAGAACTTTCTATACCAGTCTAAATATTCAAACATACATCACATGCAAGATCAATACGTAACATGATATAGCAACATCATGACCAATCATCAAAGTTCTAAGATCAAAATCTCATATAAATATTATAAGTTTCAAAAGTATTCTTCAAAAAGAAATATTGTTAAACTTACCTGGAGCACTTCGTCCCCTAGACTTCTCCTTCCTCCTTCTTCCTTTCTTCCTCTCCTTTCCTCACTCTACCTTGCTTCTATTTTTCCTCTCCCTCACTTGGATGAAATTCTAATGTTGTAAGGGTGGGTTTTCTTATATAGACCACCAAATAATTCATCTTTCATGATCATGGGTCTACCTTATCACAATTAGATTACAATTAGTTGAATTTTTGGAAAACAAACAACTTATGTTCTTGTCTTCCTCTTTCTTAGTCAAGATATGCATTGGAAAGCAAGATTTGTATTTTGAAAATTATGATAATATGTTCTTAAGATATGGGACAAGGTCCCTTTGATTTAGGGATTCATTGCCATTTTCTTTTGTCTTAAACAAGTATGATAGGTTTGCCTTTTTAGGTGGCAAATTTCTAACCCTTGAATCTCCATTATTTGGTTGATATTATTTGTGTGGAATAGGAATGTTTTATCTTAATGCCATGTATTATCATACCACTTGCTAAAATTATGAGTGTAAGATATAGATATTTTTGTCCTAAAGCCTTGTATTATCATGCCACTTGCCAAAATTATAAATGTAAAATCACACCACTTGCTAAATTTTTGTCTTAATGCCATGTAACCTAATCTTTATTATTATTACATTATTATATCATCACCTAATTTATTTTATTTTATTTTTTCTCTTGGATTTGGGCTTATTCCTACCCATTATGGGCTTATTCCTACCCATTTTCTTTGCTTTGGATAAAATTCTACCTTTCTTGGAGCGCTTGGTCACATTTTCATAATTTTTGGGCTATCGGTCCAATTACTATATCCTAGTCCAAGTCTATGTTTTATTTCTTGCTTAGGTTATCCAATGGGCTTGCTAGAAACTTATGTGAAGTGGAAAAACTCTATATGAAGTGTCCATAGGTAAAAGCCCAATGTATGGGTAAATATTTCAAACTTAGTAACTCTAGTTCTTAAATTAGGAAAAATTACCCTAATCCAATGTTCTTGAAATTTTAAAACATTTACTTATTTCTAAAAATTTATCTTCCTTATCCAAGAATTTTGCATCTCTTTAGTATGTTATTTCTAATTTTTTTCCTATTAAATTTTCCCTCTTTATTTGTTCTCTTAATGTTAGAAACATTTTCTATGCATATACATAAGGTGAAGAATTTCTAAGGATTATATTTCCTTAGATATCTAAAATATTGTCTAATAAATTTTATTTCCTTAATTAAATATTTATGTACTTTTATCAATAAAAGAAATGAAATTAGGGATGTTACATTTCTCTCCCCCTAAAAGAAATTTTGTCCTCAAAATTTCAGAAATTACCTAATAAAAACAATTTTGGATATTTCTTCCTCATGACTTCTTCTAACTCCCAAGTTGCTTCTTCCGGAGTCAAACCTTCCTATAGCACCTTAACTAGGGGAATAGTTTTGTTCCGCAATTGCGTCACGTCAGTGTCCAATATTGATGCTGGCACTAGCTGGTATGTCATGTTCTCCTTTATTTGGATTGGTTCATCTTGTATCACATGTGAAGAGTCTGGAAGATACTTTCGGAGCTGTGATACATGAAAAACATTATCCAAGTTGGACAAATTATGTGGGACAGCAACTTGATATGCTGACATCCCTACTTTCTTCAAAATTTGGTAGGGTCCTAAAAATCGCGGATTTAGCTTTTTGGTCTTGAGAGACCTACCAACTCCAGTGGTCGGAGAAATTTTTAGAAATACATGGTCCCCTTCCTCAAACTCCAGAGGTCTATGTCTCTTATCATAGTAACTCTTTTGCCGACTTTGAGCTGTGAGTATTTTATCTTGTATCATCCTGATTTGTTCAGTGATTTGTTGAACTAGATCAGGACCCAACAAGTTCTTTTCTCCTACCTCAAACCAACATAGTGGAGATCGGCACTTCCTACCATATAAAGCTTGGTAGGGGGCCATCTTAATACTAGAGTGATAACTATTATTATAAGCAAACTCTACTAAAGGTAGGTACTTATCCCATCCTTTACCTTGCTCTATCACATTGGCCCTTAACATGTCTTCTAGAGTTTGAATGGTCAGTTATGTCTGCCCGTCAGTCTGAGGATGGTAGGCAGTACTGAACCGTAACTGAGTACCAAAAGCTTCCTGCAACGCTTTCCAAAACCTCGACATGAACCTCGAATCTCTATTAGAAACAATATTTAAGGGAATCCCATGCAGTCTAACTATTTCCTAGACGTACAGTTGGGCCAATTTATCCAGTGAAAAGTAAATTTTTATGGGCAGAAAGTGAGCAGATTTGGTTAATCTGTCAACTATTACCCAGATAGAGTCATGTCCCACTGAAGTCTTAGGTAAACCCACAACAAAGTCCATCGAGATACTGTCCCACTTCACCTTTTGACAAATTAGACATTTTGCCATGAACTCCACAATATCCTTTTTCATCCCTGGCCACCAATACATCATCTTTAAGTCCTGGTACATTTTAGTGCATCCAAGATGGACAGTATATTTACTCTGATGTGCTTCCTGTAGGATTTTAGTCCTCAACTCTCGTTCTTGAGGGACACAAATCCTTCCTTGATACATGATTGCTCCATCTTCCATGACAGAAAAATTTTCTTGATCTTTATGATCCTGTAAGTATTGGTTGTGAACTTGAGCCTCTTTGATTTGGGCTCTAAGGTCACACCCTATACTTAAACCATTAATGGTTAGCTTCTTTGAGGAAAAAGTAGTGTCCAGCTTCAAATTCCGAAACTCCTCTAGCATTTGCATCTCATACAACATTATCTGGCCCATGTGTAGAGATTTTCGACTTAAGGCATCAGCTACAACATTTGCCTTTCCTAGATGATACTTTATCTCAAACTTGTAGTCATTGAGAAATTCCACCCATCTTCGTTGCCTCATATTTAACTCCTTTTGATCAAAGAGATATTTAAGACTCTTGTGATCGCAATATACTTCAAAGGTTGCTCCGTATAAGTAATGTCGCCAAATCTTTAAAGTAAACACCGCCGCCGCCAATTCAAGATCATGGGTTGGGTAGTTTCCTTCGTGGGGTCTTAGTTATCTAGAGGCGTAAGCAACTACTCTCTTGTCTTGCATTAGCACACACCCTAATCCTTTCTTTGAAGTATCACTATACACTTCAAAATGTCCTGTGGGGTCTGAAATAATTAAAACTAGAGGAGTGGTCAGTCTTGTCTTAAGCTCCTAAAAACTAGCTTCATATTGATCAGTCCATTTGAAAGGACTTTCCTTCCTGGTCAATTTAGTCAATGGCAAGGCTATACGAGAGAAGTTTTGTATAAACCTCCTGTAGTATCCTGCCAAACCCAGGAAACTTCCAACTTCCGTAACCGTCTTTGGTCTCTCCCACTGAATCACTGCTTCCGTCTTGCTAGGATCTATGGCTACCCCACTATTAGAGATGACATGTCCGAGAAACTTCACCTCTGACAGCCAAAATTCACACTTCTCCAATTTGGCATATAACTTTTTTCTCTTTCAGCACTTGCAGCACGATTCGGAGATGTTGTTCATGTTCTTTCTCACTCTTAGAATATATCAAAATGTCATCAATGAACACTACAACAAATTGATCTAGGTAGGGTCAAAAAATGCGATTCATGTAATCCATAAAAATTGCAGGTGCATTTGTCAACCCGAAGGGCATTACGAGAAACTCATAATGCCCATACCTAGTCCTGAAGGCAGTTTTTGGTACGTCCTCCTCCTTAATCCTAATCTGATGATATCCTGACCTCAAGTCAATTTTAGAAAAGATGGAGGCTCCCTTCAGTTAATCCAATAAGTCATCTATCCTAGGAAAAGGGTACTTGTTTTTTATAGTCACCTTATTCAGCTGTCTGTAATCTATGCATAGTCTCAAGCTCCCGTCTTTCTTCTTAACAAATAATACAGGAGCTCCCCAAGGTGATACACTCGGTCTAATGAATTGCTTGTCTAATAGTTCCTCCAACTGCTTCTTGAGTTCTTGTAGTTCCTTCGAGGCCATTCGATATGGTGCAATAGAAATAGGCCCTGTCCTAGGTAGGAGATCAATAGAGAACTCTATCTCTCTCTTGGGAGGTAAGCCTAGAATATCTGATGGAAATACTTCAGGAAACTCGTTGGCTATTGGGATTTCATCAAGCTTCGATTCGACTTTTAGGTTTGATAAATACAAGAGAATGTATCCAAGTACTCCATTCTTCAACTCCCTATTAACTTGATTGGCATTTAGCATCAATAACTTAACCTCCTCTTTCAGAGTAGGAGGTAGAAATTCAACGGTCTTGTTACAATAATTCAGCAAAACTCGATTTCTAGACATCCAGTCTAACCCTAGAATGACCTCAATACCTCTTAAAGGTAAACAGACGAGGTCTACAGAAAAAGTTTTCTCCTGGATGGTGACTTGACAGTCCTTACATACAGAGAAAGTTAATACCATTTCCCCTATAGGGGTTACTACGGATAGCTCATAGGGAGTTTCATAAATAGGAAACTGAAACTTCCTAATACATTCTTCTGATATAAATGAATGATTAGCACCAGAGTTAAATAACACCATAAAAGCAAATCCATAGATATAGCATGTACCTTGAATCATTTCAAAAGATTGAGCTGCCTCTTGGCTGCTCAGGGTGAAAACCCTTCCTTTCACCTGAGGCCTCTATTCTGGCTGCTTCCCCACATTCTGTGGGCAATTTCTCGTAAAATGTCCCTTCTGTCCGTAATTGAAGCAGACATCTTGTCCCATGTAGCATGGCCGGTTACCATGCATGCTTCCGCACTTAGCGCACTTGACTGGGGCGAGGTCTTGTTGAAAAGGTCTAGGACCCACAGTCAATGGCCTCTTACCAGCTCCATATCCACTTCTTCTCACGTTCTTTCCAGGGTTGGAAAAAATTTTCTCCCTCTTCCATAGGTTTCGCCTTTACTTCTCGTCCTCCACTGCCCTTAAACTCTTTTCTAGGAGTCTGCATTTATTTATCAGAGGTACAAACTCCCTGATCTCCATAGCTATAACAGCATTCTTTATCTCTGGGTTTAGTCCCGCTTCAAACTTAACCGCCTTCCATGCTTCATCTGGGTTATATCGCAGATAAGATGAGAACTTAAACAGCTCCTCGAACCTTGCGATATACTAATCCACGGTCATGCTGCCTTGCCTGAGTTGGAGAAATTCGATCTCTTTCTCTACCCGTACAGTACTTGGAAAGTACTTTTCAAAACAAAATGTCATGAACACTTGTCAGGTGATCTGTCTTCCCTGATGAGCTAAAAGTTCTCTAGCTCCACGCCACCAGTATTCTGCTTCATCCTTTAACATATATGCAGTAAAAATAACTTGCTGCTCTTCAGTACAGCCCATCACTTCAAAGATTTTCTCTAATTCCCTTATCCACCTTTTGGCTACCGTTGGGTCATAGCCACCTTGGAAACAAGGTGGTCTAGTCCTCAAGAACTTGGATATGCCATTATCTTTTCCAGCCATCCGGTTGTTCGCACCATTCACACCATTTGGGTTATTAGCATTCTGGAGATATTGTAAAATTTGGTTGGTGGTCATGACTTGGTCTCGAATTGCCGTGGCCAGGTTGTGCAGGGTTTCCTCTGCATTGGTTGCTAGATTCCTCCTTGGTGGTGCCATTTCCTACTGTGGCAAAAACAAAGTTATGCTGCTATTGAGGTGATCAAGCCCAATAGTTAGTTCAAAAATATTTAATAGCAGTCATAACACCACCTCGGCATATAGATAGGAAATACTAGTAATTTCTTACCTATATGAATCAATGATCCCCTACACGGCACAACCACAACATACTCAAGAAAATATAAGATCGATTCAGATAATCATCCACCCACTGGCCATCTAGGATCGACCTGCTCTGATACCAATTATGTAACAACTCCATTTAAGTATCAAATTTTTTTTTTAAATACCATGAAGTTATTACCTCATTACAACTTAACTCAATATAACATTTATTTAATTTATACAATACAGAGTTTACATACATGTCATTAATCAAAACATACGTACAACATATCAAACACATAAAAATCTACATCTTATTTATTCTTATTGACCAATTTCGGAGATACAGGTGCGGGTGGTTGCAACTTCACCGGGATCTAAGCCAACTCGACCACAAACATTTTATTTGCTTCTGAGATCTGCCCAACATAAAGTACTCGATCCAACGTGCACTAAAAGCCAGAGCTATAGAAAAATCTGCATAACTAATTTTCTGAACATGATATGGAAATATAGTGAGAATTAAATCCCAGTAAGTTCAACAATAAATCATCATCAATATAGCTCATCACGTCATGTTCAGCTGTATAAACTACAGAAAATAAATTTGGTCACATGAATGCACTATATCTATGCACATGAGAATCATGCAATAATAACATGTCTAACAGGGTTAATTATTTTCAGAATATCATATGATGGCCATCAACTTATTCTCATTTCAAGCAACACAGGTCAGGGTGAGTATCCTCTACTCTCCGGTACGGACTTTTCTCACTCCGTCCGACATGGCACACTTTCTCTTTCTTTTCTCATAATCATAATCATAACCGTTGGTAGGGTGTCCCCTACTAGTGCACCACATGGATTGCCATGTGACCGTGCTCATTTCTTTTCTTTTCACAATGATAACCAAAAATATGCTTTCAATAACAAATATGTTCATCAAAATATAACTATTACCATAAATCATTGGTAATCATGCCATGAACATAACCATTTCAAATATCACTTTATAAAATATTTCCATGTCAGAATTTTACACTTAAGATGGTAAGAAGTTCATACAATGGCAATGGCTATGGCATATACTAGTCATTTATAAGATTCGTCTCCTTTTTTAAATCTTAATTTTATTTCTTTATTTTCTTGATGCAGCTTTTCATCATATCTAACCTTCTCTTACAAAGTAGAGCATAACTCCCTCAATTGAACTCTGATGTAGGTGGTCTTGGTGTCAATTTCAAGATAAAACAATTATCTAAAACTATTATGTTGAACATTGTAGAAAAATATTAAGAAATCAATGTGATATTACTCCCTAAATGTACAGGTTATTTCTTCTCGGATAGATTCTGACCTCCACCTACTAATTGGACCATATCTACCACATAAGGACTCCAACTTGAGTGATTCCAGTGGCTAAAAATCCGTGTCACAAATATATATAATTCTTATGTTAACCATTTATTTTAATTCCATACAGATAATACCCAAAAATTAAAATTCAGAAACTATCCTAACATATTCTTCCCTGATGAACCATTTTCTGACCTTTGACTACTAATCAGCTCATATTTTGCCCATATGGACTCCAAATTGAATTATTCCAATGGCTGAAATTCCGTGACACATAGATCTTTAATTCTTATGTTAACTATTTATTTTAATTCCCTATAGATAATTCCCAGAAATTAAAACACAAAAACTAAATTTTGCCACCCATAGCCATACCTATGCAGAACTTTCTATACCAGTCTAAGTATTCAAACATACATCACATGCAAGATCAATATATATAATTCTTATGTTAACCATTTATTTTAATTCCATACAGATAATACCCAAAAATTAAAATTCAGAAACTATCCTAACATATTCTTCCCTGATGAACCATTTTCTGACCTTTGACTACTAATCAGCTCATATTTTGCCCATATGGACTCCAAATTGAATTATTCCAATGGCTGAAATTCCGTGACACATAGATCTTTAATTCTTATGTTAACTATTTATTTTAATTCCCTATAGATAATTCCCAGAAATTAAAACACAAAAACTAAATTTTGCCACCCATAGCCATACCTATGCAGAACTTTCTATACCAGTCTAAGTATTCAAACATACATCACATGCAAGATCAATACGTAACATGATATAGCAACATCATGACCAATCATCAAAGTTCTAAGATCAAAATCTCATATAAATATTATAAGTTTCAAAAGTATTCTTCAAAAAGAAATATTGTTAAACTTACTTGGAGCACTTAGTCCCCTAGACTTCTCCTTCCTCTTTCTTCCTCTCCATTCCTCACTCTACCTTGTTTCTATTTTTCCTCTCTCTCACTTGGACGAAATTCTAATGTTGTAAGGGTGGGTTTTCTTATATAGACCACCAAATAATTCACCTTTCATGATCATGGGTCTACCTTATCACAATTAGATTACACTTGGTTGAATTTTTGGAAAACAAACAACTTATGTTCTTATCTTTCTCTTTCTTAGTCAAGATATGCATTGGAAAAGGAGATTTGTATTTTGAAAATTATGATAATATGTTCTTAAGATATGGGACAAGGTCCCTTTGATTTAGGGATTCATTTCCATTTTCTTTTATCTTAAACAACTATGATAGGTTTGCCTTTTTAGGTGGCAAATTTCTAGCCCTTGAATCTCCATTATTTGGTTGATATTATTTGTGTGGGATAGGAATGTTTTGTCCTAATGCCATGTATTATCATACTGTAACAACCTCTCTTTTTTTCCTTTATTATTATACAATATTGAGTTCACATACATGTCATTAATCAAAACAGACGTATAACATATCAAACACATAGATATTTACATCTTGTTTATTTTGATTGACCAATTTCGGAGATACAGGTGCGGGTGGTTGCACCTTCACCGGGATCTGAGCCAACTCGACCATAAACATCTTATTTGATTCTGAAATCTGCCCAACATAAAGTAACTCGATCCAATGTGCACTAAAAGCCAGAGCCTTTGAAACAAAAGCTGTATAAATAATTTTCTGAACATGATATAGAAATATAGTGAGAATAAAATCCCAGTAAGTTCAACAATAAATTATCATCAGTAAATCTCATCACGTCATGTTCAGCTGTATAAACTACAGAAAATATCTTTGGTCACATGAATGCATTATATCTATGCACATAAGAATCATACTGTAATGATATGTATGACAGGATTAACTATTTTCAAAATATCATATGATGGCCATCAACTTATTCTCATTTCAAGCTACCCCGGTCAGGGTGAGTATCCTCTACTCTCCGGTACGGTCTTTTCTCGCTCCGTCTGACATGGCCCACTTTCTCTTTCTTTTCTCATTATCATGATCATAACCGTTGGTAGGGCGTCCCCTACTGGTGCACCACACGGATTGCCATGTGACCGTGCTCATTTCTTTTCTTTTCACAATGTTAGCCAAAAATATGCTTTCAATAACAAGTATGTTCATCAAAATATAACTATTACTATAAATCATTGGTAATCATGCCATGAATATAACCATTTCAAATATCACTTTATAAAATATGTCCATGTCAAAATTTCACACTTAAGATGGTAAGAAGTTCATACAATGGCAATGGCTATGGCTATACTAGTCATTTATTAAGATTCATCTTCTTTTTTTAAAATACTAATTTTATTCCTTTATTTTTCTTGATGCAGGTTTTCATCCTATCTAACCTTCTCTTACTAATCAGAGCATAACTCACTCAATTTAACTCTGATGTAGGTGATCTGGGTGTCCATTTCACGATAAAACAATTATCTAAAACTATTATGTTGAACATTGTAGCGAAAAATTAAGAAACAAAGGTGATATTACTCCCTCAAAGTACAGAATAATTCCTCTCGGATAGGTTCTGACATTTACAGACTAATTAGACCATATCTCCCAAATTGGAGCTCCAAATTGAGTTATTCCAGTTGGTAAAAATCCATGAGCCATATATCTATAATTGTTATGTTGGCGCGCTATTTTAATTCCCTACAGAATATTCCCAGAAATTCAAAAACTAAAGCATTAATAACATACTCTTCCCTGAATAAACATTTTCTGACATCGGCTTACTAATCGGATCATATCTACCTCATATGAACTCCAAATTGCATAATTCCAGTGGGTATATTTCCATGAGACATAGATATATAACTTTCATTTTAACCATTTATTTTAATTCCATAGAGATAATTCCCAGCAATTAAAATACAAAAGCTGTCCTAACATAATCTTCCCTGATGAACCATTTTCTGACCTTGGATTACTAATCGGACCATATCTACCACATGTGGACTCCAAATTGAATGATTCCAGTGGTTAAAAATCCATGACACACATATCTTTAATTCTTATGTTAACCATTTATTTTAATTCCCTACCAATAATTCCCAGAAATTAAATTACCGAAGCTATCCTAACATATTCTTCCCTGATGATTCATTTTCTGACCTTTGACTACTAATCAAACCATAGCTACCTCATATGGACTCCAAATGGAATGATTCCAGTGGGTGAAAATCCGTGACACATATATCTTTAATTCTTATGTTAACCTTTTATTTTAATTCCTTATAGATTGTTCCCATAAATTAAAATACCGAAGCTTAAAATTCTGTCAACCATAGCCATACCCATGCAGAACTATCTACACCAACCTAAGTATTCAAACATACATCACATGCAAGATCAATATGTAACATGATATAGCAACATCCATGACCAATCATCAAAGTTCTAAGATCAAAATTTCATATAAATATTATGAGTTTCAAAGGTTTTCTTCAAAAAGAAATATTGTTAAACTTACCTGGAGCACTTAGTCCCCTAGACTTCTCCTTCCTCTTTCTTCCTTTCTTCCTCTCCTTTCCTCACACTACCTTGCTTCTATTTTTGCTCTCCCTCACTTGGACGAAATTCTAATGTGGTAAGGGTGGGTTTTCTTATATAGACCACCAAATAATTCACCTTTCATGATCATGGGTCTACCTTATCACAATTAGGATACACTTTGTTGAATTTTTGGAAAACAAACAACTTATGTTCTTGTCTTCCTCTTCCTTAGTCAAGATATGCATAGAAAAAGGAGATTTGTATTTTGAAAATTATGATGATATGTTCTTAAGATATGGGGCAAGATCCCATTGATTTAGGGATTCATTTCCTTTTTCTTTTGTCTTAATCAAGTATGATAGATTTGCCTTTTTAAGTGGCAAATTTCTAGCTCTTGAATTTTCCTTACTTAACTAAAATTATTTGTGTAGGATAATGATGTTTTGTCATAATGCTATGTATTATTACCCACTTGCTAAAGTTATGAATGTAGGATATAGATGTTTTTGTCCTAAAGTCTTGTATTATTATGCCACTTGCTAAAATGATGAATGTAGAATCACACCACTTGCTAAATTTTTGTCTTAATGGCATAACACTTAATCTTGATTACACCAATATTTCATCACTTTAATTTTATTTTTATTTTTATTTTTTCCTCTTGGGTTTGGGCTCATTCTTGCCCATTTTCCTTACTTTGGTTAAAATTCTACCTTTCATAATGGGCTTGGTCACATTTTCATATTTTTGGGCTACCGGTCCAATTTCTATATCTTAGTCTAAGTCTATATTTTTTTTCTTCCTTGGGCTATCCTATTGGCTTGCTAAAAATTCATGTGAAGTAGAAAAACTCTATATGAAGTGTCTATAGGTTAAAGCCCAATTACGGGTAGAGATACTAAACTTAGTAACTTTTGCTCTTAAATTAAGAAAAATTACCCTAATCCGATCTTCTTGAAATTTTAAGACCTTTACTTACTTCACAAAAATTTATCTTTCTTTACCTAAGAATTTCACCTTTCTTTAACATGTTTATTTCTAATATTTCCTCTTAGGTTTTCTTTCTTTACCTATTCCATTAATATTAGAACATTTCTATGCATATATGTAAGGTGAAGAATTTCTAAGAAAAATATCTATAAAAAAAATTACGGGATATTACACATACCACTTGCTAAAATTATGAGTGTAAGATATAGATGTTTTTGTCCTAAAGCCTTGTATTATCATACCACTTGCCAAAATTATAAATGTAGAATCACACCACTTACTAAATTTTTGTCTTAATGCCATGTAACCTAATCTTTATTATTGTTACATTATTATATCATCACCTAATTTATTTTATTTTATTTTTCCTCTTGGATTTGAGCTTATTTCTACCCATTATAGGCTTATTCCTACCCTTTTTTTTTTGCTTTGGATAAAATTCTACCTTTCTTGGAGGGTTTGGTCACATTTTCATAATTTTTGGGCTATCGGTCCAATTACTATATCCTAGTCCAAGTCTATGTTTTATGTCTTACTTAGGTTATCCAATGGGTTTGCCAGAAACTTATGTGAAGTGGAAAAACTCTATATGAAATGTCCATAGGTAAAAGCCCAATGTATAGGTAAAGATTTCAAACTTAGTAACTCTAATTCTTAAATTAGGAAAAATTATCATAATCCAATGTTCTTAAAATTTTAAGACATTTACTTGTTTCTAAAAATTTATCTTCCTTATCCATGAATTTTGCATCTTTTTAGTATGTTATTTCTAATTTTTTTCCTATTAAGTTTTTCCTCTTTATTTGTTCTCTTAATGTTTGAAACATTTTCTATGCATATACATAAGGTGAAGAATTTCTAAAGATTATATTTCTTTAGATATCTAAAATATTGTCTAATAAATTTTATTTCCTTAATTAAATATTTATGTACTTTTATCAATAAAAGAAATGAAATTAGGGATGTTACACTTTTCCCTCTCCCATTGGTGCTTGATTTTTCTTCTCTATCAGCCTGCTTTTTCTCTACTTACTGTTTACCTTGTTCAGCATTACATCAAATTGAAAAACAATGAGAAGAATCATAAGTTGAATTATCTTCTTGATGCCCTGGATTTCAACCAAGTGGTTATTTTTGTCAAAAGTGTCAGCCGAGCAGCAGAGTTGAACAAGTTGCTTGTGGAGTGCAACTTCCCATCAATCTGCATACATTCTGGAATGTCACAGGAAGAAAGGTATTTCGTATTTGTTAATTTCTTTGAACCCTCTGACTATATCAGTCTCCATTTCTTCTTAATAATGTGTGCTAATTTAGGGCTTTCTGCCCTTCTCTGTTTTGGTGGTTTAAATGGTTTTGATTTTTGTCTCTTTGCTATGTTGGTTAGCTTATGTAGGGGGTTAGTAATTTCATCATTTTCATTTTTTCCATCTGTGAGGTGGTGTTCCAACCAAAATTCAGTAATCACTATTAATCTTGGATCCTGAGGTACAAGCATCATCTGTTAGTTACTTGAAAAAACCAACATGATTTAAATGTTAACTTACTGTGATTCTACATTGATAAAGTTTGTCAAGGGTAGTTCATACTGGTGCTAATTTTGGTGTATTTACATGGTTGGTGTGTATTGATTTCTGGTGGAGAGGGCCTATTACCAACGCAATGCTTCTATAATAAATTGGATAAGCATTAACGAATGAAAAATGTTTAATAATTTTTAAGAGAATTTTTTTTTTCTTGGTAGTTTTGACAAGAGGCTCCGGTGAGATTATATTATTTTCTTTTCATATGCTTTCTGATTGACATTTTTTAAGTTATGTAGGAAGTATGGTGGTTGCTCGAACTTGCATTTATATGTTTTGCTGAATATGTTAATTTGAGGATTTACTCAAGCTTGGGGATTTCTTTTAGATAATCAAGCAAGACAACATATTGAGCAATTACAGAGACTTCAGCAAAAGGTTAGAAACTTATCTCTGTTGCTTAATAACTGTTACCATTTTTATTATTGCATGTTTTTAAACGATGTCTTCAGTTAGGATTTAAAAGTTTAGCTTAATACATATGCTGGCTTTGTATTTGTAGTCTCTAGAAATTAGATCTGGTTATTGCCTACGTGTATTGAAATTGACGTAGAGCATTCCCATGTCCCAATCGATGATCCAAGCAGTGCTAAAGTGAATGGTCTAAAAGGGGTTCAGCTTTTTTTTTTTTTTCTGGCTCCTGTGATTCTCATGTGTCCTTCATTTGAAGAGACTGACTGAAACTGTTCTATTTTCCTGCAGGTTTGGGGAGGTAATCCAGCAAGGTTCAAATTTGGCTCAAGCTCATGCTGCTGAAAATGCAAAAGCATTAGATGATAATATCTTGACAGAAAAAGTTCCAAAAGGCTTCATAAATATCTTCCTGCGTACGGCTTCATAAACACTGATGCAACATTAGCAAAAAGGTTCATTGATCATTCATTTGTTGACAGTTTACTAGCTTGTTGATGCCATATTGCCATTTGTATGGTCATTTGGATTATCTTTTACAAAACTGAATGTTTTAGGGTGGATTTTTACCATGTGCTGGTTCATTAGGGATTCATTCATATGATTATCATCTTATTCTTAACCATTGTAGTAAGGTGGTGCTGATTTGGTTACATATAGAATTGGTTGGTGCTGATTTTAGCCATCCTATTATTGTGTTAAGACATAGCTATCCAAATATGAATTTACCTTAATATATGAAAGTTTATGATATAGGACTTAATATAATTTTGTTTTTTTCTATTTCTTTAACCTGTCCAACCTAAATACACCAGATGAACTAAAGCGAAATTTCTCCCACCCAAATTAACTCAATATGATCAATTAACTCAAAATAATCAATTCACCCGCTTGTTCAGTCAATTTCAAAAAAATAAAATACAATCCGATAAGTGTCCAATTAAATTGAATTGGCCCCTAAATTTAATCCAACCTGACCCACTTACACCTCTACAGCCTACAATCTAATTTAATTGTAACACCGTACAAGTGCAACTACTTATGCTAAATAATGTGAATTGAATGAGACGAGCAAAAGCACAATGTAAAATGGTGTTACCGTTATACTAAGTCTTTATTTTTTCTCTCCTTTAATTGGCAAATTAAAATTTGACAAACAAAACTGAAATTCAACCCTACCAACTCATAAATTTTCTACGGCATCACCCTAGGTTTTTGCTCCATTGGCGATGCCATCTATAAGACTATAATTGTACCAAATATCAATGGCAGCGGTAAAATTACAATGCACAGAAAAGCAAGTATAATTAGGCAAAAATAAACAAAACCAGACCAAAAGAAATATTAAAGAAAAAAAATTAAAATGCCAGAATTATTACCTAGTTATCTTTGATATTACAAAACATAAAGAAAATATCCAACACAATTAAAGTAAATGGAATTGGATTTCGACAATCAACCAAAATGAGGGCACCACAGGGATCCCTCAAAAGAAACGGAGTTTCAAAAATCACAACCAGATCTGAGCTCGGTGTATTAACCTTCACATGCAGATCTTATCCAATTTCAGATGATTGATTCCAGGTGTAGAACTCAGAAGTCAGAACATCCCCGCTGAAGGCATCATATTCCATAACCCAGTAAAATTTGAAGGGTTTAAAACAAAATGGTCTCTAAACCTGCAAAATTTTAACATTCCTGCTCATCTGGTGGAAAATGATCAGGGGAAGCAAGTGATTCTTCTCCATTTCCATCAGTTTGAGATGCATGCTCGGTTGGAGGAGGTTGCTCCCCATTTTCATTATTCTCTGGATGGAAATTGATGGGGAACTTAGTAACCCTGGGTTTATCAGATAATATGTTCCTTTGAACCTTATCAACTAAAACTTTTGGTGGAGGTTCCTCTCTCAGCTGCTCATCCTCATAGTCATTGTTTACGTAGTATCCCACTCTAATAAATTCCTGCCCCAGATAAGAGCAGGTCAACAGGAGAACTGTGACACCAATAATATCTTCTTCGCGAATCTTTGACGGGTCTGGTGGATCTGCCTGCAAAATGTCATAAGAATTTACAGATTGATACTGCTGCATTTGGAACACAATCCAGGGGAAATGGTGAGCATGAAGCTTGCCTGTAATACAAATCGATAGTTTCCAACATTGACAGGACCAACAAGTACACTCTCTAATAATTGGTCATATGTTTCATCCTCAGCAGATCCAACATAAATGAGCTTCCACTCCAAATCTGTATTTAGGTGACAAACCAAGCCTTGTCACATTCAAATGGGGTACAGCAGATAAAATGATGATAACAAAGGCAAGAGAAACATTCCAAAAGTTCTTGCTTTCGCAGTGTAGGGTAGCAAACTTATGGATATGACAGAAAAATCAAAATCTTACATCAGTATTAGTTCATTGACAGAATACTCCATGAGAAAAAAAGCTTCCTAGCTAATTTGATTTACAATTGACATGACAAATTTGACTCAGTTTGTTACACAAAAAAATGAATATTCACCTTCTGTACCATTTTGTGCTTGGTAGACCAAACACCAGACATCTCTAGGGATGTATTATTTTCTGAGAAAATGCTTCTAACTAAAAGATGATTTCCAATAAAATATTTCCCATGAAAAATATTTTTCACAATCACATTAGTTTCAAATAAATGATTATAGCATTGGTGTAGCTTGAAATACTTCCACAATTTGAGGATAGACAATAGAATTGAGCTAATTGAGCTAATTTAACATTACCTATAATCTTGTATTAAATCATGAATAACCTACCTCAAAAGTAATACAACAATAACAACTAAACATTTTTCCACATTAGGATCGACTACATGGATCAAAAGTAATAATGCAAAAAAAAAAAAAAAAAAAAGCACCACTAATACCATTAATGAGAATGTGTTCAATAAACCGTGGCTTAGTTATAACTTAACAACTGAAACCACACATAACAGTATTGAATAGTTAAAACTTAAAACCAAATATCATTTTTGTAGGAATTAGTGCATAAAAAACCAGCATTAACAATATGGAGAATCAACTGGTTCTGAGCTAAGTTGAACATCATTACATTCTAAAGGGTACCAATCTACAGATGGCATATTTTATGTAAAGTCATTAATGCAAGGTGAGAACATAATCTTATTGTTATTTTCTATTCTTTAATGATGTAATAATCATTTGACATTTAGATACTTGAAATTGGATAATCAAGGTAATGAGGGATTATTGATAAAAGCATTTAAACCTAGAGATTTGTTAGGCCATTATCGAATCTTAATAGGATTAGGACCTATAATATTCACATTTGAGTTTCATTATAATTTATCGTTTAGGTTGCCTATATATAAGCCTCCAGCCAGCCTTGGGAAAATATCCCTAATTGCTAATTATGTTTTCGTTTATTGAGTTGGACTTTTTTTTTCTTTCTATTCTGTCCTACATCAGTCATATTGTCCTCATGCACTCACATAAGCTCCAAAAGTATGTTAATCAAATGTCTATCAGCCATGCCACTATCATCATTTTCCCAAAACTAGTTCACTTTCAGCAATCTTGTATCTCAAAATTCATAATACTGATATCTTGAAGAAGGTTTGATCTCCTCAGCAAGATAAGGAATTTACACTTGTTTTGCAAATCTAATAATTTAAAAGATTCACTAATACATAGAACCCTGACAAGAGAAAAAAAAAATTGACTTACCCAACTGCTAATGTTACAGTAATATACAGTACAAAATACAACATCATATTCAGGCAAGCAAGATAGTGTACTACTTCGCTATATTTAACTATCATTCCTCATTTAAGAAACCAATCCGAGACATCTCAGTTGACAAAATATAGGATTCAATGTTATCCGGAAGACCTATTAATTTCTTCAAAGAACAAGGACGAAATCCTAATCGTACTTCTCAATGTGGTTCATGACGAGAGAACATCCCCCGGCTATCAAAGATTAAGCCATTGACTTTTTATTTTATTCTTTAATGTCTCTGAGAACATCCAAATAGAGAAAAAGGAGCATAATCTAAACGAGAAATAACCTTAACCCAAAATCATTAGCGACTCAGAAAAAAAATTTCTTCGAAAATTATTGACCATTTGAAGAGGCAAAAGAGGAAAAGCGCCGAAGATAAATCGATTACCATCTTTGAGAGAAGTCAAGCACTCGTAGGAAATCTCGAACTGAAAGGGGGTCAAAAACGAAGCGGGATTATCAAGGACCGTCACGTTGGTGATGTTCACGGCACTCATTGCTTCAAATCAGAAGAGAAAACCATGCCAGTTGGAAGGTTCAAGCACAAGCACAGCTCTATTGAAACTCTAGCTTCAAGAACCTTCATCTACCAGAGGACATCTTAAGGGAATCAGAAATGGAGCACGAATGAGGAATCAACGAGGAAGCGCTTTCTTTTCTTTGCGGCTAAGAGGTTAGTTTGCCTGGGTTCGTTCGCTTTGTGAATTGGGATTGTCAGAGGGGAATTTATACCGGATGGTAACCGGGTATAGACGGTCACAGGATTTGGCGGGAGTTTCAAACTCTTTCTACGGCGGGGAGGGAAATATTCCAATTCCAACCCCAATTTCCTCATGCATTGTCAAAAGTAATAGGATGAAACGGTCATGTTTGAAACCTAATTCAAGTGATATTTATGCTAGAGGACCTTAAAATTCTTATCATTACGAAAGAGCCACTTCCATTGTCGTTCGTCTTTAGTCGTAATTTTTTTAAAACTATTTTTTAAATATAGTTTCAAAAAAAGTAATAGTATTTGTTCTAATAATGTCATAAGAAAATTTAAATATAAGAAAAATAACAATTTATCTTTTTGATTTATGCTTATAATCATTACAATGTCTCTTTTATCTTTATTTTCATTGCATATTTCATTCTATCATTAAAATATTTAGTAATTCTAATATAAAAATACTTAGTTGTTAAAAGTAAAAAATATAAAAAGGGTCAGATACCCAAATTTGATCTTCTCCCATTTATCTCAGCTAAAGCATCAACCCAATTGCCGTTGCCACTATTGACACCACCCAACACCAACCGTCAAGCAAGAAGCCACCATGACCTTATACCAATTCAGCAAGCTCTGTTCATGTATGCAAGCTCTATAATTTTGATTTATGTTTGACAAACTATTGATATAGTAAATGCAAAGTTCTAAAATTGATATAGTAATTTAAGATGAACAACAATGGGTCTATGGACTCTGTTGAACTTTTTTTCCGAAAGGTTAGAACATATCAAACTTGGTTAGAATAATTACATCCTTATTTTGTTCATCTATCAGCATGGTAATTTTAATGATTTGAAGCTACTGGGTTAGATTCAGTTAATTTTATTATAACTACATATGTTACCTAGGTTGCTGCATTATTGGTCTCTGTGTACATTTGAATCTCTATTGCATAAACCTCCAAAAGTTGTGCTTATTTCCCATGGTCATCTGTACCATCTTCTCTTTGACAAGATCTGTGAAGTTCTTTCAAAATCTAAAAAGGTCCAATAAATACTTCAATAATTAAATACTAGAAGATACCAAAAGTAACATTGACAAGCTTCTATATTCAGTTAAATATTTACCTTACTCATTCATCCAAATTCACCAATTTCAAAAAAAAAATCTTACAAAGCTTCATATTTGTTTTAAACCGTAATCTTTGCATAATATAAGTCAACATCTCCCTGTAGGTTTCCATCATCTCTCTATACCTTCTCCGTCAATAATAGAGCTTGACAGTTTGCTTTAGAACTTTAAGTCCCTTGTTAAATGCAAAGTAGAAATTACATATGATTTGTTATAATTTTTATTACTAAAGAAAGATTCTCAATTAGATATCATTTTGTGTGGTATGTAAAAAGTTACAAGAAACAAGAAATGCATGAATATATTTATGTCGGACACACTATGATGTGAATAACACCAACAAATCAAGAATGTGGTAGAAAAGAGTATGCCAATTCTGAGAGGGTAGTTACTGAATGAGAAAATAAGCTCAGAAGCCAAGGATGAGTTCAAGAAACTTTGATTACGATTAAAGGTTTATTTTATATAAACTTTAGTTTCACAACTCTACAATTACTATATAAACTATTTGTCAGACATAACCAAAATTAAAAAGAGTGCACATATAAACAGTGGGTCACACCAACAGTTGCTTTAAGGTCGGCAATGGCTAACGATTGGAGGTAGTGATGATGACGACGGTTAGACGATGGATTGATGCTTTAGCCGAGATAGATTGTGGTAGAAAATTGCTCAATTTGAAGGTGATGCCTCTTCCTCAATAGTTGTTTCAACCAAGGATTCACTTGTAAAGGCATTAAAAGAGGAGCACTTAGGTAGAGTCTTCTACATCCCAAGTAGTCTTTTGCATCCTAAGTATTTGGACATTCGACAGATAGTTTTAGGTTGCCAAAATTAGCATTGCAAGGAGAAGTTGTTCATTAGCATATAAGAGCTATTCAATTAGACGAACAAGTCTAAAACTTGCACAAGGCCATGTTCTACATATTACAAAATTGGCATGGATAGTTGCCACCCGAAATTGCTCAAATGTTAGTGTGTGTGTGTGTGTGTCTATATATATATATACATATATATATATACCCAAAGTAGGGAGAGAACCCTAGGGAGGATTGAGGGAGAAGGGAGAGAAGTAAAGAACATAGTTGGACTACAGAAATGATAATGCTCTATAGAAAATATAATTGTAATAATTTAATTTGAAATTAAAATTTGAATTTGAAACAAATTTGTAATACAAGAAAAGAGATCAAGAAAGAGAAGCTTACAAGAATTATAGTGCCAATGACTCTCTTTCTAAAGTTCTCTCTCTAAGATTTTCTAGTAAAAATTTTCGGTTTCTTGGACCTTACATCAATTGGCTATTTATAGCTTCTTTTTTTTGCTGCTACAGTAACTGCTACAAGATTTTTTGCTACAATAATGCACTTACACCCGTGATCTCTTTACATCTTTAGCAGTGACGTGCTACAATAAGATTCTACTACAGTGACCGCTTGTGATGTATTTGTATCACTTTTAGTCATCTAAAAGCTTGTCGGTTTGAAAAGTTTGCAGACTATTGATGATGCTTCTTATGGTAAATTCTTTAGTTTTTTGGAATTTTTTGCCTACACCTTTGAATGCTTAGCAATTAATCTTCTTCCAAATTAATACCATAAGAGTCATCTTCATTTGGCTGTGCATAATTTAAAGAAGAACTCAATTGTTTGTCTTCTTGCTGATATCTTGTAGTGAATTACTGGAGAATATCTTGCAGCTTGCTAATATATTTAGCTTTGCTGGAAACTCCTGCTAATTTTGTTGAAATTTGAGATTTTTCTAAGAGAAACTAACTCTATCCAGCTTTCACATTTTTGTGAAAGTGGGAATTTTCATTAAACCAGTTCATACTTTGATGCTTATGGAATTTTTTAAATTTGTATCTTGCCCACCATTTGACTTTTCCTTATCTTTTTAAGGCTGGAAGTTTTACATGAGGGTTCTCTTTGGAATATTGATACTCCTAAGAATAAACTCATGATAAACCAATATTTGAAAAGAATTGAAGAATCATAGGGTAATCTCCAAAGTTCATGTTGTCAAAACATGACTTAAAGATATCACATCCTTCATTGACATTTGTTGGAAGGATTGTAGGAATTGCTCCATGAATTTTTCACCACATAAAAAATTATTGTTGAAATTTGTACTTGGATTTTTCAACAAAAAAAGATTAGCCAAGAATGTTGATATCTTTTATTTTGGAAATAAAAGGTATAATACCAGGCATTTTGGTAGTCTCAGTATGTATATCCCATTAGAAAATAATTTTTTTAAAATTTTTTAATTTGGCTGGGATTTTGTTCCCATGCTAAAAGTGTAAGAACTTTCAAAATTAGATGGTTGATTGAGTAATAATGGTTAGCTCTTTAGGATCTTAGTATTGTTAAATTTCTACGGACCTTAAATAATCAAAATTAACTCATAAAACTTTTGGCAATTTTTCTAAAAAAGCGACAAGTAGTACCATCCTTTTGGGAAGATTTGGAGAGATACTATTGTCAGGTTTTCACACATGAATTCATGTTTTATTTGAACAATATTTTAAGGATTTTCTTTTTTGAAATAATTAGTAAGCATTTTGATGGGTTTAAAATCAGCCATAATGACTGCCTTTGATTCAATCAAAATGATTGTTTTAGACGATTTGGGTTTGTCTTCGGTCATAATGACTTTTTGTTCAATCCAAATGACTAGTTTTGAAATAGTACTACATTTGGTCACCTGTCTTTTTGATTCTTCAATTGCAAAATTTTTGTTGGTTGAGAAGATATTCGATTACTTCATCATCTTCTTTAGCTATGTTTACACATGACTTATTAGTCAAAGTCAAAGGCTTTTGATTTACTATTTCAAAAAGTCTTTTGGATAGAAACTGGACAAGGATAATAATCCATTGTTTGGGGGGTTTTTTGGAGGAAGAGGATGCAACCTACTTCTCCTTATTTTTGGAATTTAATTTAGTTGGATTACTCACAGATTTTGTATCTGGAGGTTTACTCTTTTATTTTTTTTCTTTGGCATTTTCTTGTAAAAATTCTCATGTAAAAAAATTAGGAATGCAATTTGAAAATATTTGTATGTGCTCAATGTCAAAATCAAATGCACTTAAAATTGCTTGCCATAGAGCAAACATCTATTTTGATACAAGATTTTTTACATCATTTTGTAAAATATCTTTTGCAGATTTGCAATCAACTCTAACAAGAAATTTTTGATTGAGAAGATCACTTTGAAATTTGTTAATGCATAAAATAATTGATAAAATTTATTTTTTGATTATGGAATAGCCTTGGTGGGTACTATTCCAATGCTTTGATGCAAATGTAATGATATGTTTGTTAGCATTCTTTAATTGTTTAAGAATCCCACCGTAACCTAAATTAGAGGCATTTATTTCAACTATCTTGAAGGCAATCGGATCAAGTAGACTTAGGCATGGAAGATTTTTAACCTGTGACTTGATTTGGTCCGTGGAGGAGGATTTTTCTTAAGACGTTCATGAAGAGATTTAAGAATATTTGAAAATTTTAAAATAAAATTAGAAACATAATTGAGAAATCCCAAAAATCATTGAAATTGATTTTTATCAATAATTTGATTAGGTAATTTATCAGAAAATTGAATGGCTTTTTCAATTGGAGTGATTGTTTCTTAGTGGATATAAGTCCAAGAAATCTTATTCTTGTTTAGAAAATAAACATTTTTGGTGCAGAAACTACAATATCATTCCTCCTTGTAATATCTAAAAGGATATTAAGATGTTTGAAATGTTGATCAATGATATCAAAGAAAACTAAGACATCATCAATGTAAATAAGTATGATATTGATATATGGATTATATATATCATTCATAATATTTTAAAATTCTGAAGGTGCATTTTTTAGGCCAAAAGGCATTACATTTTATTTGTATTGTCCAAATGAAACTGTAAATACTATTTTGTAACTATTTTCAGGTTTTAATTGAATTTGATAGAAACCTAATTTCATATTAAATTGTGAAAAGAGTTTAGCCAAATACAGGCGATTAAGTAAATCTTTTTTATTTGGGATTGGATATCTTATCCATCTAAGAACTTTATTGATGGGTTTATAATTTATCACTATCCTTGGTGTCCATCACTCAATTTCTACATTTTTATTGATATAAATAAAAAGCAACATATGACCAAGGAGATTTGCTTTCTCTGATGATTCCTTTTTCTAAGAGATCATTGATTTCCTTTTGACTATGTTCTAAAAGCTCTTGGTTCATTTATATTAGTCTAGCTTTTATTGGTATTTGTTTTTTTGAAAAATCTTTTTTCATATGGCAAATCTACCATATGTTGTTTTCTATTCCATAAGGCATTTGGAAATTTAGCACAAATTTGACTTTGTATTTTCTTTTGTAAGGATTTTATTTTATTTTGAACTAATGGGGTCGTTAATTATTGTTCTAATCTTTTGAAGTTTATTTCTTTAGAAAGATAGTTAATATGATTTTTTTTTTGCATTTTACCATGTTTAAATCTTCCAAAGCTGGCTTTCTTGTAAGTTGAAAAATTACATTTTGTCCTAACCTCTTAGTGATTATTCCTTTGTTATCCACAGAAAACAGAAAAGAGTTTTTGGATAAAAAGGGATCCTAAGATAATCTTACTAGTCATGTTTTTAACTAGCAAAAATGATACAGTAATTTTAAGATTTTGGTTTTCAATTACTGCATCGTAAGTTTGTAATTGATTTTAAGTTTAGAACCTTTTGCATATTTTAAATCTTGTTTTGTTTTTTCAAAATATTTGGTTGAGATTAATCCTTCCTTTATACAATGGAGATCAGCACATGTATCAAATAAGGCTATTACCTCAATTGTATATTCATTCTTAATCATTATTTTAATTGAAATATAAAAATTTTGAATAAATAATTGTGAAATTACTGCTAAGAAGTTATCATTTTCTTCTTCTATTATTTGTTCATTTTAGGTTCCTTTCTTAACATCTTGACGATTTGTAAGAATTATTGTATGTAATTTTTTTCTTCTTTTAATTGTTTTATTTCTATTTTGAGTAGATTAAATTCAAATTGAAGGTCTTGTAAGGTGACTAGCTTAGCTTCTGAGTTAAATCTTGCTAAAATATCTTTAAGGCTATAATTTATTGGTGCCTATTTATAGGATATTTGTGGTTTATCAAAAGTTTATTTAAATTTTGGAAAACAAATTTCTTTTTGCTAGCTTCTGAGTTAAATCTTGCTAAAATATCTTTAAGGCTATAGTTTATTGGTGCCCATTTATAGGATGTTTGTGGTTTATCAAAAGTTTATTTAAATTTTGGAAGACAAATTTCTTTTTGCTCATTATTGAGAAGGGAACCAATAACTTCTAAAAGGAAATCTTGCTCTTGTTTAAGAACATTTATCTAATTGTTGTCTGATGACCTTTCTTTTGTAGAAGAAAATACATATATATCATCATATTGTATTTGGTTATTTTCTTGATCAAAATTTATTGAGAATTCTTTTTCTTCTTTTTCCCATAAATTACCAAATTCATTTATGGTTTCTTCATCAATATTGAGATTTTTTTATTTTTTTGTTTATTTTTCTTTTCATCTTACAATATTTCGCTATGTGACCTAGTTTGTTACATATATAACATATTGATCTGATGTCTTGGTTAGGAAGAGGTGCATACCTAGGTTTTCTTCTATGGTATTTCTTCATATTTGGATATTGTTGATCTTTGTAAATTTGTTTGTTAGACTCTGCTTGTTTAGCTCTTTGTTTATGTTTTGCCTTATATGTTTTTAGGCATTTAAATCTATAGAAAGATCCTGGTTCTTTTTTGTTAATTGACCTTTCTTTAAAAAAATTTCTATGAATTTTTTCATCTTGACATATTTTAAGGGTTGTCTTATTGACATAACTTACTAATTGTCCGTAAGTAAGTTGGTCATAAGGAATTTAGCCATCATATTTATTTTTTATTTTCTCCCTAACTTTGTCTCCAAATGTTCTAGGGAGTCTCGCAAAGAATTTTTCCTTCCAGAATAGTTGATTATGATCAGTTCTAACATAGATATGATTGAAGAAGGTATCCTTACACCATCTACAATTAGACAGTGTTCTAAGATTTGAAAGTAATTTAGTTGATTTGTCTTTCTAGAGGCTTGGGTCTCCTATGAAATGTTTTGTGATTGTAAAAATTAAGGTATTGATTAAATCAGGGATGACTTTCCCTTCTTCATCAAGTATTAAAAATCCTTGTGAATCAATTTTAACTAAATTATAAATTTGGTATCTTTTTTGTTCAGTGAGATGGTCATCCCACCATCCTTTAAGTTGGCCAATAAAACTTAAGACAAGGATATGGACTATTGTTGAGTCATCACATCCATGTGCTATTTGATAAAATGTACTTACCATTTTCATTTGCTGAAGGGTATTAAGGATTTGTTATTATGTTTGGCCATCTATATTCCATTCATAGATGTTATTGCCATTATAAAAATTTTGAATTATTTGTTATCTTTCTCTAAGATATTGATATGGAAAATTGGCTCTAGAGTAATAAAGTTTTGTAGGTGTTTTCCAATTTGTTTTTATGTTCATTATTCCTAATTTAACCTCATTTTCATCTCTTGAAGATATTTTAGAAGATTTATCTCAGGTTTAAATTTGATTTGTGCTAGAACTTGTTTTACCAAGGGGTGTATCTTGGATTATCTATGATAAATCCCTTTCCCTACGTGTCCTAACTATTTCTTGATCAATCCTATTGATCAGTTCTGACTTCGTAGGATATATTAAGGTTTTTTATTTGTCTACAAGAATTTAATGAGGTTGAAATAAGGGTTTTTCTATTTGTTTGGCTTCTGGTTTTGTTAAAGTGGATACCTCTATTAACATTTGTTGTCCTATTGTTTGGAGGTATTTGTTGGTATAATTTTCTTGTTTTACTAAGAATTTTATATCTTTAAGAGAAATTGCTTCTGCTGTATCTTTTTATTTAAAAGGCGCATCTATTAATGGCTTTTGGCTATTTGTGGTTTCTATCTGAAAAGACTTTTGAGGAAGTAACTCAAATTTTAAGTTTTCTCCTTTTATAGTCATCCAATTTTGTATAGTTGTATAGTTAACATTTACATAAATATTAAAAGGGTATCTTAAATTTTTGACTTCAGCGTATAACTCAAACTAATCAAAGAAATGAATATTTGTCTTAAACTCAATCATACATTGATAATATTTGTCTTAGATTAATTTTCTAGATTAGCCTTTGAAATTTTTGAAAAACTAAGTTCTTTGAGGACTGAATTCTTCCCTTAAAGAATCTTTATCTATTTAAAATTCTTTATCAATTTCTTTTGGATCGTAATCTATTAAATAGTTTCTGGATCATCAAGCATTTAAGAAAAAGTCAGAGATTTGATATCTTCAAATCCATCATCTTTAACTACTTTTCCTTTGTTGCTTCGAGTATATACTGGTTTTGGAATCCTAAAGGAGGTTCCTAACCCTCTAAGGTTAATTGTAGGCGTTCCTATAAAACTGGAATGTCTACCTGTGTAGACACTTTGATTTGTTGTCTTAAAGCTAGTTACAGAAGCATAATCTTTTATAGAGTCTGGTTCTATAATTTTTTAGTAGATCTAGGCTACATCTTGGTTTTTGAAAAGATAGTCATCCTCTTCCAGAGGGGTATTGGACAATCTTACTTATTGGAAGAGTTGGTACCTTTGTAGGTACAGCTATACTTTGTAAATTTCATTCTTTAGGGTATTCTATTGAATCCTAATGAATTACTTGTGGTATCAAAAGATTTGCTTTGGTCATATTTGTAAGAAAGCAACTTGTCTCTCCTTCTTTACAAAGTATGAAGGTATTGCTAATAGCAAAATTATGAAGTTTGTATTTGACTCTATAGATAATAATTGCTGAAATTGTTCCAGGTATCATATCGTATCTATGTAATTTGACTTTTAAAAGAATATTTCTTTTAGTATTTTTTTTCTTTGAGACATACAGTCCAATTGGGAAAACAATTAAAATAGATTGGTCCTCTAGAAAGGCTAGTTTCTAAAGCTCTATAAATGGATTCATGAAAATGATTGTATCGACCATTCCTAACACATAAAAGGATATAATTATTTAATCTTAGTTTGTGTAAAGGTTTAGTAGCTACTTATACACATCCTATGTGTGTAAAATTATATTTTGAACTATGTTTATTTAAAAATTTGGTCGAAAGAAGTTGAAATTCATCTTTTCTGAGGTCTAATGTTATGATTTTTTTAGAAGTCTTAATCACATAATAAAATTTATGAAAGAAGCCAGATTTATAAATTTGATACAATTATGTATTTGGGATCTTCAGCATCTCCCAATTATCAACTAATCAAACTTATGAAAGAAACCAGATTTGAAAATTTGATACAGTTCTATATCTGGGATCTTCGACATCTCCCAATTATCAACTTCGACATCTCCCAATTATCATTGATGGATTTTTGTCTTCAAAGTGGATTTCTTCTTTGAAGATTGATTTTGAGGAAGATTTGAGTTTTTTATTTGAAGATGATGAGGAAGATAAAGAAGAAGTAAAGCGACTAGAAAGAAAACAAAGCATAAATATTAAAATTAAAATTCTCTCTTTCTAATATCATCACTGTAAGGTTTCATAAGGGTGTTAAGAATAAATATTAGCTTACTATTACTAAATGAAATAAATATTAATTCTTCAGTATGAATTGTTCATCTTGGTTTATCTAGCCTATCGTTTTAAGACTAAAATGAGAGTACGGGTAACAGGGAAAAATTGACATTTCCATCCCATAAACGGATCTTACCTTCCCTTTACGAACTCATGTAAATCATTTACGTGCTATCAATATTCCAAGACTTCATTCATACTCAAAATTTAACATAAATTTCATAAAAGCAACAGTAATTTAAAGTTTATTTACACATCCTTACTTACCCTTATCCTTAAACAAACTTTTAACAAACCACAAACATCTTATAAATAGGCATCAATAAACAGCTATAGCCTTAAAGATATTTTAGCAAAATTTAACTCAGAAGCTAAGCCAGTCACCTTACAAGACCTGCAATATGAAGTTAATCTGCTCAAAACAGAAATAAAACAAATATATATATATATATATAGTTGATCAATTTTTTTCCATTTTTACTTGAATATGCCTACTTAATCGGTCACAATTCATGCTATGAACCTTTTCCATATCATTTCCCATTTTTTATGCTAATGGAGTTAATTTTTGCATTTCTGGATCATTTGTGCTGGATCATTTGGAATTTCATGTCTTTGAACTAAAATTTCCATCACTTTTCTTTCCCTCATACTAGTGTCTTGCTAAAAAAAAGACTTAATTGGATATAATGTGCATGTTTGTAAGCAAAGTAGCTATTTGTACACAGGTAAAATATACTTGAAATTATATTTTTGTCTAAAAACCTTTTAACATTAAATATTTTTTGTTTGTCTACAACTAATTAATCAAGCTTATACAAGTTATATTGTATTTAGACACACAAAGAACTAGATAGAGCAACCATTTCTTTTCACTTGACAAATATCAATAAAAATCAGGAACCTCAGTACTGTTAATCATTCATAACATGAACTTTTTGTTCCATTTACTATTTTTAATATTTCATTTTGAATGTGCAAGCTCAATGTGATTTCTTCTCTCATTTATGAGCTCTAGTTAACCTCTTATCATTTCTAAGAAATTCAACACTTTTTGAATTTATATCCTTTTATCTATGTACCATGGTATCATTTGTGACTTGATAATCAGTTTAGGTAAGGTAAGTGAAATTTTCTTTTGCTGTATCTTTTACTATTACATCCATGGTCTAACGGGCATGGGTGTTTTCCAAGTGCTAAAATCTACTTTTGGATTTCTTATGACGGTTTATATGTAACACTAAATATCTTTTAATGTATTTTTCAGTCTCCTAGTCAAGCAAGTGGGAGCCCTCTCGTTCAGAGCAAGGTGATCTTCAATTGCTAGTACTTATTAAGAAGATCAACAAGAGTAATGTAATTGTAATTCACGATTTTAAAAATGGTTATTGTAAGTTTTAAATTCAAATATTATTTGGTGATCTTTTATGACAATTTGATGGGTTATGGGCATCTATGCTCTAATTATATACTATTTTCTTTATATTGAATTTTATAATAATTCAGAATGTTTTCAAATTAATATTTTTTGGGGTACAATTTCAAATTAATATTATGTACTTTGCCTTTCAATGTCTTGTATATATTAAAAATGACGAAGAGATTAGTTGAAATCATAATATTTAAAATTTGAATTACAAAAATGGAACCCAAAAAAAAATTCTAGGAATTTAGCCACAGTGCTAAATCAAAGACATGCAAATAAAACTTAGCAGCAGTTCTTATTATGTTTCTACACTGGAGAAACAAGAAATATGAGCTCTATAAAATTTAATAGCGATTCTAGAACTGCTGTAAATTAAATGAACATTTTAAAAAAAAATTAGTGGCTATTTTAAAATTGTTGTTAAATCAAAGTAACATGAAATCGGCATATACTAATATGCCGTTTAAAACCTGCTGTTAAATTAAAAATAGTGGCGTTGTTACTTGCAGTTGATAAATCTATCGCGAAATTCTTAGCGGCGGTTAGTTTTTCTTGTAGTGGTTCAGCGTTCAGTCATACAACTCATTTGAAAGATCATGCCATTATTCCATACCATCATTGAAGCAACATTAACAAAGTTCCTTGCGACGTGTTTGCTTTTGTCCTTATTCGAGCTAGGATTGTGTGTAGTCAAATCAATAACAAGTTTGGTTAGGGTGATTGAGCCTATTGGGTGAAGCTAATTAGTTGCCTTTTCTAATTATTTGGAGTCCGTCGGATAAACTGGGTAAACTAAAATGATGTATCATCTGTACTTTTATTCATTGTTGAATTATCTTGTATGTATCGATTTAAATATGGTTTTTTTAATAACTCAATCGAAAAAAATTCAAAGGGTAAATTTATAATTTCACATATCTAACGTTAGATTTAACCAAGTATTTTAACGACGGAATGAAATATATAATAACAATAAATATAAGAGAAGATATTGTAATAATTTAAAAAATAAAAAATTTTGCGATTGCAAATATAGATCAGCAAATTGTTATTTTCTTTTATAAATATTATTAGTATTTTATCAATCTAAAAAATAGCACTTTTTATTGATAATTACTAAAACAAACATACTTAGAATTAATTTTATAAGAAGTATCAATTTGTTAGTTTATTTTTATGAGACAATCTTTTCTTTACCAAAAATATTTCTTTAACAAAATAGAGGACTATTATAATTTTAAAATTAAAAAATATATTCTTTTTTTTCTTATACAAATGGCGTTTCTATTTCTTTTATTCAGAAAAATGAATTTAAAAATAAACTGGACAAAATTATATCTTATAATAGTAATAATGGCGTTTCTATTTTTTAATTCATAAGTAATAAAAAGATATAATGATATTTTAACCCAGAATATTAGTGAGAAGTTAATCATGATCAAATAATTACCCAGTATTCTATAAATCAAAACTAATAATAATAGTTACCCACTCTTTATTTTTTTGTTAAGTTAATATTATGAAAGAGACTCAAAGAGATCAAATAAAACAAAAGTTATTATAATAGCATAGATAGATGTTATCTATGTAGTAATGATTATGGGACTTGATCGTTTTGGAATGTTCCTATCATTTTCAAAGATATATATCATCACAATCTCAATCTCACAATTAACCGCTACTGATTTTCATAATTATTTTACTATAATTCTACCCGGACATATCCACCCTTCCAATAAGCAACCTAGTTATTTTAAATTAGTTTTTATTTATTTATTTTTAAAGTATAAAATTATACTTCATAAGTACTTATTTAAAATTTTATAATTAATTACTTATTTTAATTTTAGCGATGAAAATTATTTTAATTTTTTATATAAAGTAAAAAAAAGAACGTGGACTATTATCTTTTATCGAAGATAGGATATTCAATATTATTTAAAAGCGAAAGCAAAGTCTCCAAATACTTGTAAAATGTGTGATAATAGCAACTAAAATAATAGAAGGACAACTCTACTGTGCCATTGCCTAGGTGGTAATATCTCAACCATGTATTTTGATCCAACAATGTGAACTATGGTACCCAGGAGTTAGCACCCGAAATCTTCACGGAGATCTCAATTATAAGGTTTGTTTAGTCTGTGGAAATAATTTTTTATTCTTTACATTTATAAAAATATGTTTGATTTATATTTATATTTTTATTATTATGTAGTTATATAATTATATTTTAAATATATTTTTATTTTAACAGTAAAATATTGTTTATATATATTGTAATAATTTCAGAATAATTATAAAATATTACTGTTACAATAATATTTTCATAATTTTAAAAAAATTTAAGAAATTTTTTTCTGTAAAAAATGATAATATAAAAATAAAAACTGAAAATTCTCAACACCCTTCTAACCAGGTGTTTTTTGTTTTTGGACAAGGATAACCAGGTACGCAAATGACACTTTTGCTCAATTTTGACCCGGTCTTGTTTTGCCATTTAGTGGAAAATAATCCAGGTATTCCATCAATAACAGAATGCGTACACCCCAAAAAATGACAGCTTTTACACAAACTACTAAATTTTATTGAAATAATTAAAAAATTTTGTAAAAATAAAAGATTTTTAAAAAAATATTTTAAATAATTTTAAACAATAAATTTTTTTAATTTTAAAAAATTTTAATATAATATTAATAATATAAATATATAAAATTATATTAAAATTAATTTAAATTAATGTCTATAGTTGAATAGTATGTAAACATACTATTACAGTGAAAACTTCGACTTAAATTTCAGCAGTATTCAACAACAACTTCTCTCTTATATTTGTCACGGCTCCAAATGATGGAACACATGACCGGCACGGTATAAGGGTTTCCCTCTAGCCGTAAGCCTAAACACATAGCATGCACAAATATTCAGCACACAATTCAGAGTACATAATAAATATAACTGGCCACATATGCCACATCCAATATAAGAAAATATTGTATATATATATATATCTCATGAATCCAACATCCGTAATTCAACTTGCCCCATGGCCTCATAATACAAACATAGTTGTAAAACATAAAACTGTTTTCCAAACAACACATCAAAGTACACAAAAAGCGAGAATCCTGCCTGTAAGTTTATGGAGATACACTAGACATAAACTAAATTATACAACCAGTACAACGGAGCCTTGCCCAAACTGGGGCTCGCCAATGCTATATTCAGCCTCCTACGGAGCTGTAGCTGGATCAAAGTTTCTCTGACTCTTTGTGGGGAGGAAACAGAAGAGGGGTGAGATTACCACATCTCAGTGAATGGATAAATCACACTATAACAGAAACAGGGCAAACCAAGCACGAATGTTTCACAATGAATTTAATAATTGAAATCAAAGTGTAAAGATAATAATAGAAACATTAAGCATTTAACCATAATTTATTAAAAGAAAAGCTAAACAGTTCAAATGTATGTTCAAAAGATAAAACATGATTAAATCAGTAACAGTAGAGCAAATCAATTATGCATGGTAAGTAATAAATGAAGTTATTTATGCAATAACAATGATGAATGAGATTGTTTAGAAATATTTAATCTTTAAGAAAAATGCACCAGTTTATTGGAGGTCTTTCCTAACAGATCTATCATCTCCCCCAAGCACACAGCAAGGGTAGGGTAATCACTGTAGACGTAGACATAAGTCCACCCTAAATCCCCCAAGCACACAGCAAGGGTATGGTAATCACTGTAGGCGTAGACATAAGTCCAACTTAAATCCCCCAAGCATACAGCAAGGGTATGGTAATCACTGTAGGCGTAGACATAAGTCCACCCTAAATCCCTGTGTCTTAGGCAGTCATATACCCGTCACAGTATCCTAAGCCGAAGCCTTCGCATGACCATGGTGCACCAGGGCTAGCACTTCCTACGGCTAACTAACAGTGATCTAAAAGGGTCCCTCCAATAGAAAACATTTGAAATATGCTATTCAAAAAGTTTAAAGTAAAATATTTCAATAACTTTACAATAAAGCTATAATTCTCCATCTAACTCTTTTCATGCATAAAATTCTGTTCTAAAATATATCTCATCCATGAATTCTCATGGAGACCTTTATAATCATAAACTTTCCCTTTTAAACATAGATCGTCCGTAGACGTCACATAGATGCTCATCATGCATCAAATCATTTCATGGCTAACTTAGTTCATTTCTATGACTAAATTCGCATTTCTATAAATTTAACTCAAATGGAGAATTATCAGCCTAGATGCTTGCCCTGCATACCTAGAGTTCAACTAGGATTTAAATTTATAATTTCTAACATGGTTGGAACATATTGGTTTTCAAAGCGGTAAAACAATTTAGCATATATTCCAACTAGTTAAAATCATACGAGAGATAGTTATAAACCGAATTCATAAAACATGCGCTATAGTATGAAAAATCCACTCACAGGTAAGGGCTCCAGATTGGACAGCCTTAAAATCCTAGTTCCTGATCTGAATTCAGTAAAACAGACCCCAAAATCGAGTCCGGAAGGTCCAAAAACCTTAAATGGGCTTGGTTACTGTTCACCGTCAGAAAATACTATTCACACCGGGAAATACTATTCACCACCACTATTCATCGCCAGAAAACACTATTTACTGTCACAAAAATTTTACTGAATCAACAAAACAATTTTATATCTTAATATTTATCTAGTTTCTGAATCCATCTACGAAGTCAGATTTCTAATTAGAAGTCCCTAAGTAAGGTTTTTCAGAACTTACCTTTTACCGAGATTTTCTACTTCAAATCTATGGCGATTCAACGGTTGATTTAAAAAACTGATCGGTCAAAACTGAAGTACTCTTCGTCCTGAATTCAATAACACGTTCAGTTTTGATATTGGAAGCTAATTGGTACTCCAAATCGAAAGAAAATGTTGGATGTTACTATTCCTACACTATTCACTACTATGCATCTTTTTTTCTATTTTTTCTTTGAATTCGTCGCCCCCGGTTTCTCATTTTATGGTTTCTGAGACCTTTGTTTTTTTTAATATAATAATAATTATTATATAATTAATAATAGGATTTTCTTTTATAAAAATTCATATAAATTCCATTTTTCATCATAAAATATCCCAAAAATTTCTAAAAATTTCCTTTCTCATAAATCTTTAGTTAAACTCTTAAATCATAATTTTTCTTGATAAACATCATAATAAAACAAATTTTAAAATAAATATCTTTATTCATATTAAAAGAAAGAGTATTTATAAAAATACCATAAAAATTCAATGGAGGCCGGTATAATTATTTTAAGCAACACAATACTTCTTTTACTTAAAAGTCCACTTACTTTTAACAAATCATAATCATTTCTACATAAATAAAAATATATTTGCTTATAGCGCGCCAAAACATAAATTTTCATTTTTTTTTTAAATTCTTTAATCCATGTAATAAATATACATATTTTCTACGGTTCTTATCTCTATTGTCAAAATTCTCTCTTTTATTCTAAATTTCCTTTAATTGGAATTTTCGTTAAATTTTACGGTTATTACATTCTTCCCCCCTTAAAGAAATTCGGTCCCCGAATTTCATCACCATAGTTGCAGATAAACACTAACCTCATTGTTCAAATAAGTACAGATATCTAGCGCGTATATCCTCCTCTCTTACCCCAAGTCGTTTCCTCAAAAGAGTGATTTTTCCATATCACCTTTATTATAGGTATTTCTTTTAATCGTAACTTCTTTACTTGTCTGTCCACTATTGCTACTGGTTGTTCCTCTTAGGTTAAATCTTTTTGTAACTGAATCTATAGACACTGTATAACATGTGTAGAATCCGGTAAATATTTCTGTAGTATAGACACATGAAAAAAAAACTGGATGGACATTACCCAATTCAGGTGGTAAAGCCAAACAATAAACCACTGAACCGATCTTATCAAGAATTTGAATAATTCTATATACCGAAAGGGTAACTTCCCTTTCTTTCAAAACCTCATTACCTCTTCTATGGGTGAGTCCTTCAAGAATATATATATAGTCACCAACTAATACTTTCTCGTGCTCAACATTCATAGTCTTTATAAACTTTTGACTTGTATTGAGTTTTCAGTATTATTTTTCTAATCATTTTTACTTTATCAATGACATCTTATAATAAATCTAACTCAACTGAGTCATTTAACAGAACATTTGTAACACCTCTTACATAAGGTTTAAATCTTCTACTATCATTTTATTATAGACAAATTCTGTTAAAAAATCTCCTACCTATCTCAAAAAAAATATGCTTGTAGCATGCTCTCCAAACTAGCATCATCAATTTAATAATTCATATGCTATCTATTGCATGTTATTCCAAATTAGATTTCCAAAGTTTAACTTTTCTCAATTCACTCACATATTAAGAAACCTATGATGTTCATGTAAAACTTCAAATGATTGCCATTGTATATTGGCATGATAATTACTGCTATGAGCAAGTTCAACTAAGGACAATTAATTTCTCTAAACTTTCACCACAATAATATAAAGATACTTAAAACATAACTTCTAATGTATAAACACATTATTTAAATTTAGTATCAGTCACTCTATTATCTAATAAAGATCCTTAGACTTCCTGAATAACTCTATTGAGATAATATATTCTATTCGTACTTGCCAACATACCCGCCAATGAAAAATTTCACTTGTATCTTCTTTTTACCATTATACTAGTACCATTTTTTTTATCTCAGTATATCCTTATTACCTCGGGTAATCCATATTTACAATCTATGGCTTCTTCTGAAATCTCTTTTCTCAACAATTATCCATATGTGAATTTCCAATCTCAACATAATTTACATTCTAGATATTAGTCTTAATTTAGCAAGGTATAAATCATTAACACAAATATCTTAATCACTTACACTATTCCCAGAGATGATTCTCAAAATATTCTCCATGTTTCCAAATTAAAAATTTCGAGATTAGCTTAAATCTTACTTTCCATACTTTACTCCTCAAAAACTTCAACACCGTTAACTCCTTTGATTACATTCGTCAAAGCACCATTACATCATCATCCATATATTCTTTTCAAAATCTCTATTACTTTAATCTACTAATAAGTTGAACACCATAATAACTGAGTTTCAAAGATTAGAAATTATCTTTCCTTGCAATGAGGGAAAACAACCTTGCATTTAATGCCAACCATTAACGAGGGAGAATGCAGTGAAACTGACGAAAAGCATAATAGAGAATGGTGTCAAAATAGAAAGTCAAAAATTTGGACAAAACATTGACAGAAAATTAAAATCGGTGGCCGTAATTCTTGAAAATCTGTAAATAAAATCTAGCTACTATTTCGACGAAAATCGGTGGCCCAATCGGTGGCCGCAAATTTTGAATATATGTGTCAAAATTTAATTCAAAGATATTGTTATTCGGCGGAAGCATATCATATGGAAAAGAAATATTTCTGAACCTATAAAGTCTGTGAATAACAAGAGCACATAGTTAACTGGTATGATGCAGTTGGTTGCTTCAAAATATCAATCAACTGTAAATATCCAGTCCAAATTAAAATTTCTCAAAATAGCTAGTCGACTTATAAACCAATAGTCGACTGGTAAAAACATTGAGAAAATAAAATAAACCATTTGATTGTTCCTCTTTTTTTGATACAAGATTGTTCCTCTTCAACAATCATTTGGTTTGCATTTTCACTCTTTTTTTTTCTTTTTCTTCTTTTTTTTTTACAATAACGGCTATCATCTACAACCTTTCAAGACATCAATGCTTCATCAAAGACAACAAGAAAAAGACAAATTTTTAGTGATATCTTATCTTATGCTCTTTATGTGCTTAATATGAGTCAGAGTCAGAACTACTGTACATATACATGCTTGCCGTCATTTTTGAAATTTTTTTTTTCTTTAATTTAGCTGATATCCATCAATCACTCACATAGTTGTTCTACTAATACCCAGCCATTCACATAACTTTTATAAATATGCCCTTCTCTGAGTTCTATAAATGCTTACATTAGTATCTTTGTCTATACTCAAAGTTAAGGTAAGAACAATTATGGAGGAAACAACATTCCGTCAGTTTTGAAATATCTGTGTCTTTTGTGGTTCCAGTCTTGGAAAAGATGGGGAATATGTGAAAGCAGCACAAAACCTGGGTATGGTGCTGGCCAGAAGAAAAATTCATCTAGTCTATGGTGGAGGTAACTGTGGGTTAATAGGGTGTGTAGCTACAGTTGCACATGTAGGAGGATGCCAAGTTCTAGGTATTATTCCTACAGCTCTAACTGCATCTAGCAACATAGGGAAAACAATTGGGGAAGAATATAGAGTAGCTTCCATGCATGAACGCATGGCTAGAATGATGAGCAATGCTGACGCCTTCATTGCCTTACCAGGTGGTTTTGGTACTTTAGAGGAGATTTTCTAAATAGTCTCTTGGGTACAACTGAATCTGCATCACAAACCAATAGGTTTGTTAAATGTTAATCACTTCTTTGATGATTTGTTATCTTTCCTTGATCATGCTGTGAAACAAAGGTTTATCCCACACTCAGCACGACGAATTCTCATCTTAGCTTCAGATGCTGAGGAGTTGATTGATGCTTTACAAGCATATGTTCATGTACCTGATCAAATCACAGCTCAAATAGAATGGACAACAGACCACAACAGAAAGCGCAAATTGGACTTGGATCTTCATCTGTAACTGTAGCAAGATGTGGGCATTGCTGTACTGCTTTTACTTTCTTAGGGTTATCTTGGATACCATCTTGCTAGCCACATACCTTAAGAAAGTACTATTACTAAGTCAAAATTTATATTTTGAGAACTTAACATATAGCTGATACTCCCTTGGAGTTTGTAATACTATCTTTAAATATTGCTTATGATCCTCTGAACTCTTGAAATATTCTAATAAATATAATAACAACTTGATTTAGGGATGGCTTAATTGCTTATTCATTAACTCTATGAATGTAGCTGGGGCATTTGTCAATGACATAATTATAAACTCATAGTGTCCATGCCGAATCTTGAAAGCAATTTTTTTTTAATATCCTCTTCTCTTATCCTTAATTGATGATATCTAAATATCAAATCAAGTTAAATTTTTTTTTTTTAAAATGTTAAGCACTTTCTAACTGATCAAATAGATCATCTATACGAGGTAATGAGTATTTATTCCATATTGTCACTTTATTCAATTGTCTATAATCTATGTATAGTCATAGTGATCCATATTTCTTTTTCACAGAGAGAACTGGAGCACTCCAAGTAAAAGTACTAGGGCTTTTAAATCCCTTATCTAACATGTCTTGTAACTATTTATTTTTCAGTTCTTTAAGTTCAGTGGGTTCCATTCTATATGAAAATATAGACGCTGGCCAGGAAATAAATCAATACCAAATTCTATTTATTATTTCGGGGTAATCCTGGCAATTCCTCAGGAATTATATAAGAAAATTCTCTAATCACTGGAACTTGATTTACACTGATATACTTTATATCAACATCTCTCACCACTGCCAACTATCCTTGGCACCTTTTTGTAATCACTTATGGACCGCTAAAGCAGAGATTATGTTACTGTGTATCTCACTAAGATTTCTTTGTATCAAGAGAGAAAATTCTCCAAGAATATTGAATTTAATCACCTTCTAGTGACATTTCAAAATGACATGACATAATGCCAACAAATTCATTCTCAATATCACATCACAATCTACCATATCTAGACAACCGGGTATAACGGATGTCACATTCAGAAACCATCATACCAGAGTTTGACCCCTTCCGTACCTTGGTGGTATAGGATTTGCCTAAACTCAGCATTCCGCTGAGGTTTGCCTTACTACCATTCAAGAGGACACGCGAAGAGACTCTTTATGGGTCTTTTCCCAAGCACATAGCAAGGAAAAACAAATAACATCTCATATAACTGGCATCTCGCTATAAAACAGAGATAGCCCAACCGTCACTTAACCATGCCAATATAGCATACTATAAACTGACTTACTTGAACAAAAAGACAACCTCCTATCGAACCCCTTTAGCAGCACCGTGAGTATAAGCATATCCAGATTCATACCCATACTCAAAGTCCTACCTAAAGGTCCGTTACTCCATGAACACAGGGAAACCTAATGCTCTGATACCATATTGTCACGGCCCCAAATGATGGAACACATGACCGGCACGGCATAAGGGTTTCCCCCTAGCCGTAAGCCTAAACACATAGCATGCACAAACATTCAGCACACAATCCAGAGTACATAATAAATATAACTGGCCACATATGCCACATCCAATTTAAGAAAATACTGTATATATATATATATATATATATATATATATATATATATATATATATATATATATATATATCTCATGAATCCAACATCCGTGATTCAACTTGCCCCATGGCCTCATAATACAAACATAGTTGTAAAACATAAAACTATTTTCCAAACAACACATCAAAGTACACAAGAAGCGAGAATCCTGCCTGTAAATTCATGGAGATACACTAGACATAAACTAAACTATACAACCAGTACAACGGAGCCTTGCCCAAACTGAGGCTCACCAATGCTATATTCAGCCTCCTACGGAGCTGTAGCTGGATCAAAGTTTCTCTGACTCTCTGTGCGGAGGAAACAGAAGAGGGGTGAGATTACCACATCTCAATGAATGGATAAATCACACTATAACAGAAACAGGGCAAATCAAGCACGAATGTTTCGCAATGAATTTAATAATTGAAATCAAAGTGTAAAGATAATAATAGAAACATTAAGAATTTAACCATAATTTATTAAAAGAAAAGCTAAACAGTTCAAATGTATGTTCAAAAGATAAAACATGATTAAATCAGTAACAGTAGAGCAAATCAATTATGCATGGTAAGTAATAAATGAAGTTATTTATGCAATAACAATGATGAATGAGATTGTTTAGAAATATTTAATCTTTAAGAAAAATGCACTAGTTTATTGGAGGTCTTTCCTAACAGATCTATCATCTCCTCCAAGCACACAGCAATGGTAGGGTAATCACTGTAGGCGTAGACATAAGTCCAACCTAAATCCCCCAAGCACACAGCAAGGGTATGGTAATCACTGTAGGCGTAGACATAATTCCACCCTAAATCCCTGTGTCTTAGGCAGTCATATGCCCGTCACAGTATCCTAGGCCGAAGCCTTCGCATGACCATGATGCACCAGGGCTAGCACTTCCTGCGGCTAGCTAACAGTAATCTAAAAGGGTCCCTCCAATAGAAAACATTTGAAATATGCTATTCAAAGAGTTTAAAGTAAAACATTTCAATAACTTTACAATAAAGCTATAATTCTCCATCTAACTCTTTTCATGCATAAAATTCCGTTCTAAAATATATCTCATCCATGAATTCCCATGGAGACCTTTATAATCATAAACTTTCCCTTTTAAACATAGATCATCCGTAGACGTCACATAGATGCTCATCATGCATCAAATCATTTCATGGCTAACTTAGTTCATTTCTATGACTAAATTCGCATTTCTATAAATTTAACTCAAATGGAGAATTATCAGCCTAGATGCTTGTTCTGCATACTTAGAGTTCAACTAGGATTTAAATTTATAATTTCTAACATGGTTGGAATATATTGGTTTTCAAAGCGGTAAAACAATTTAGCATACATTCAAACTAGTTAAAATCATACGAGAGATAGTTATAAACCGAATTCATAAAACATGCGCTATAGTATGAAAAATCCACTCACAAGTAAGGGCTCCAGATTGGACAGCCCTAAAATCCTAGTTCCTGGTTTGAATTCGGTAAAACAGACCCCAAAATCGAGTCCGGAAGGTCCAAAAACCTTAAATGGGCTTGGTTACTGTTCACCGCCGGAAAAAACTATTCACGCCGGAAAACACTATTCACCGCCACTATTTACTGCCGGAAAACACTATTCACTGTCACAAAAATTTTACCGAATCAACAAAACAATTTCATATCCTAATATTTATCTAGTTTCTGAATTCATCTACGAAGTCATATTTCTAATTAGAAGTCCCTAAGTAAGGTTTTTCAGAACTTACCTTTTACCGAGATTTTCTACGTCAGATCTACGGCGATTCAACGGTTGATTTGAAAAACTGATCGGTCAAAACTGAAGTAATCTTCGTCCTGAATCCAATAACACGTTCAGTTTTGATATCGGAAGCTAATTGGTACTCCAAATCGAAAGAAAATGTTGGATGTTACTATTCCTACATTATTCACTACTATGCATCTTTTTTTCTGTTTTTTCTTCAAATTCGTTGTCCCCGGTTTCTCATTTTATGGTCTCTGAAACCTTTTTTTTTTAATATAATAATTATTATTATATAATTAATAATAGGATTTTCTTTTATAAAAATTCATATAAATTCCATTTTCATCATAAAATATCCTAAAAAATTCTAAAAATTTCCTTTATCATAAATTTAGTTGAACTCTTAAATCATAATTTTTCTTGATAAACATCATAATAAAACAAATTTCAAAATAAATATCTTTATTCATATTAAAAGAAAGAGTATTTCTAAAAATACCATAAAAATTTAATGGAGGTCGGTATAATTATTTTAAACAACACAATACTTCTTTTACTTAAAAGTCCACTTACTTTTAATAAATCATAATCATTTCTACATAAATAAAAATATATTTGCTTATAGCGCACCAAAACATAAATTCTCATATTTTTTTTTGAAATTCTTTAATCCATGTAATAAATATACATATTTTCTACAGTTCTTATCTCTATTGTCAAAATTTTCTTTGTTATTCTAAATTTTCTTTAATTGAAATTTTCGTTAAATTTTACGGTTATTACAATATCTATCTCTCCATCTTCTTAACTCTTTCGTGACTTCTATCTTTAAGTCTCTCTATGATTATGTCTCTATTTTCAAGTATCTCTGTCAAATATCTTCATCTTTCTTTATCTCTCTATATTTTTTTTATTTTTGTAGTTCTCTATTTAAAATAAAGACAATAAAAAAAATAATGTCATGAAATTGAGGAGAGAGAGTAGGAAGTTGACAAAAATATTGTGACTTGTGAGAGAAAATAATTTGGTATTGGATGTAATTTGATATTACTTTTATCTACTTTTAGATTGTCAATTTTTTATTTTTCAAATTAATTTGATATTTTTCCATCGAAACAACTTGAAACAATAATATTTCTATCGAAATAAGAGTATTTTCATCGAAATAAGAATATTTCTACTGAAATATTGCGTAACATAATAATTTTAATTAAAATAGTATAATTTTTTAATAAATAATTTATTTTATTTCGATAATTCCGTTTCGTGATGGTGACTTCAAAAACAAAAATGTTTCAATTGTTTTAATAAATAAAAAATTAATTCCTTGCTTTTACCCAAATCGAAAGCAATGTTGAGAACCTTTGAGGCAGCCAGAGCAAAGCTGGATGCTCTACAACTAACCATCTACGTCATGGAGAAATTTTAAAAAGCATGTAAATAGAAATAATTATATTTTAACTATATTTTTATTTTAACAGTAAAATATTATTTATATGTATTGTAATAAATTCAGAATAATACAATAATATTTTTATAATTTTTAAAAAATTTAAGAAATATTTTTTTTAAAAAAAATGATTATGTAAAAATAAAAACTGAAAATTCTCAACACCCCCTTATATTTTTGCCCAGGCTAACCAGGTATTTTTTTTTTTGGACAAGTCCAAGCTAACCAGGTACCAAAATGACACTTTGCAGTTTTGCTCAATTTTGACCCGGTCTTGTTTTGCCATTTAGTGGAAAATAATCCAGGTATTCCATCAATAACAGAATGCGCAACCATACACTCCAAAAAATGATAGCTTTTACCCAAATCGAAAGCAATGTCGAGAACCTTTGAGGCAGCCAGAGCAAAGCTGGATGCTCTACAACTAACCATCAACGTCATGGAGAAATTTTAAAAAGCATGTAAATAGAAATAATTGTACGAAGCAGCATGTGCATCAAATATATAGTACAGTGGTCGGAAACTACCACCGTTCTACAATGAAGAGAGTAAGTGGAGCTTAGCCCAAGTCCCAAAAAAGTTCAGCTTAGCCCATTTGATTCTAACTTTGTCATTCATGGCAAATGGTCGACAATTGGCTCAAAAAACTACCTTTTTTTTCATTAGGTCTTTAGGTAAGCTTGAATGATCCGTCTATTAAGAAATAATACTCGAAACTTAAACAATTAAAAAAGCGCTCACAAACTAGCTCCGTGTATGTGTAATTATTCATGTCCAATTTATTGAATATAACGATAAAAAACCTTTAGCCCAAACCCAAATAGAAACCCAATTTATGTCGACTTATTTAAAGTGGAAGAATAGAATTTTGGAGATTTATGATTTAACTCTGACAAGAGACAAAAATATTGTCCTACCTTCATTCAATATTCTTAGGGACCAATGGTTGTCCTCCATTGACTATCGTTGAATCTTAAGACATTGATTTTTGCTTTTTTGATGAAATTATTGTGATTCTTAATCATTTTATTTATTATTTTTGTGGATAACGAGGATATGTGTAGACACAGTTGAGAAAGTAGAATAAATCAAGTAATTTCACACACGGGTGACTTTAAGGGCTTGTTTGGTGATTAAGATATGATAAGATAAAATAGGATAGCAGATATGATAACAACATGATAGGATATGGGTCTAATAAGCTCTTATTTTATTCTGTGTTTGATGTGCAACATGATAGGCATTGTGCTATCTTATTTTATATTTAGAGTAAATCCGATAATGATAAGATATTGTAAGAATAATATAAAATGATAAAATTATTCTTATAATAAAATTACATATATACTTATTTAAAATTAATTTTAATACAATTTTTTTTGATTATTTTATACATTGGTATAAATTCTAAAATAAAAATAAAAATATATAAGCTAAAAAGTAAATTACAGTAATAACGAAAGAAAAGGATTTTTCTTGCCAAAGATAGGATTGAATATATATTTATATAATATTATTTTGAAAATTGAGGTACATGTGCATCAAAGTTGAGGACAAAACTGTGTGTTGGAAGTTCGATTTGGATTTAGATTTTTTCTTCTTGCATAAGCCTCAAGTCATAAGAAAAAGATTCAAATCCTAATATAGCTAAAATTAATTAGGATCTATAAAACACACGGATGTTTCACAAAGGGAATGGTGTTGGTATTTAAGTTGTATTGAACACTTATATTGGATAGCAATTTAAATGGTCTTATATTGGTTTGGTGTTGTGTGTTTATATCAATGTCTATGCATCTAAAGTTAGAATTCTTTTAGCAGTTTGCTTGCCTTGACTACATTTTTGTTTTGGGTGATCCAAAGAGGCTGCATTTGCAACATTAATAACGTCATTGAACTTCTGAACTGACTAAAGTTCCATGCTCAAAATTGTTTGAGAAAAGATAAAAGACGAAAAATAATATAAAGAGAAAGGTGCAGAGGCACATGATTACAGTACTTCAATTAGTAATTGTCATAGCGAAATCTAGTACTTGGGAAGACAACATGATCTTCAATAATTGAAACAGACCAACATTTTCTCAGGACATTAACACTGAACAAATCCAAATGGCCTATAAAGGTCTTTAAGTTATTTAACTTGTAAAAGGAAAGGGGAGGAAACAACCAATATAACAAAATAATAATAATGCATCACATTTACGCTTTCATTAATCCAAAACAAATAACAATCACATCATTTTTGTACAAAAAACAGACACGAGATAAACTCTCTGCATTGTATTATATGCGACAAAAGCATGAATATAATCATCACGTTCAACTACAAGCTTAAAAGGTGTTGTGAAGGAATAATCTCTAGGCACCATCTTAGAGATATCCATCGTCTGAACAAAGATGAGCAAACCAGTTGGCATCACCCCATGAAAACAAAAATTCTTGGGCCAACTCAGGATACAATGTACACTAACTTCAAGCATGCAAGGGACATTAAATATAATAAACATGACACAAGTTATACTGACCCACCTTAAGTAACTGGCAATTTGTAACAATTTGATTTTTGTCAACTGTGTCAACAAGTGGCTCCATAATTGCTTGCTTCTTGATGTAGCTCATGTCAAATCCATATACATTGTTCCAAACTGTTATAATAGGTGAAAAAGCAATATAATTTAAAAGAAAAAAAGTTAAAAAGGATTACAATTGCATGCCAATTTTTTTTAGTTTATAACTAGATATTTGAAGTTTTTAAGCACCAGCCCAGAACAGTAATTGAGGCTAGTGCCTGTGAAGTAATTACCAAGAGGACTAAAAGCCTGTCCCAATACCAATCCTTCATTTTTCACTGACTTATCTTTCCTTGGAGAATCCTCCAGCTCCTGTGACAAATTGTTATAAACTTCGGGAATTACTCTTGGAATATCCTGTAGCACACGTGATTGTTCTGATTGAGTCAGAAGCAGCAGCTTTAGATCCATGTATTCATAGGGTGTATGGAAATATTGCATGTTAAGGCTCACGTTGCCCATGATAGCTGTCAAATAAATCCATGCACTCAAAAAATTACATACAAAGGAATATAACAAAAATATATTTCACTAATAACAGCTTTGATCTTAGTAGTTTCATAATTCCTCACCCCACTAGGAAGCTATTAAGAACTTGACTATGCTTGATCAAGAATTAAATTGGGCTACGAGTCATATCTGGAGTAACATAAAACAATATCATGAAAGGATATTCTCTTCTCCATCCCTTTTCACTGGAGTAACACAAAATTAAATCCTTGGAGCTAACTTGCCTCACTTGTGAAGTGGATTGAAGCTGCTTTCTTGAAAGAGTGCTCTCATCTTAAACAAAAGCAGTAACAAATGATTGCTTAATGGAAGTAGGAATTGTTTTGCCATCTTGGTCTCTCATTGCCGTATTCTTTGGAGCAGGGCCATGAAAATTAACACAACATATATACAAATTATAAGAACTCTCCTTTTGGGTATATAAGAACTCTCCTAGGACAAGTCCAATGACAAAAAAACCAACAGTATAAATGGTAAACATGCATACATAGCCTACAATTTTCCTAGGTACATAAACATGCATACATAGCAGACAATTTAGTGAAATATTGAGCATGACTATTGTATAAAAGGAACTATTATACTAACAGTAAACCCAACAGATTATGAACATATGATGGATATTAAATTAGCTCTACATGGATTAAATAATGCATTATCATGGCATTTAAATTGACATTGCTTGTTTATATTTAGGATTTCTTGTTATGAGCATATTATAGATGGTCCATGAAGCATGAAAGTTCCATACCATGCACCTAATCATGGAAGCATATGTCCTTTTTTGCACAGAGTAGAGGAATTTGGAGGAAATTGGCACATAGCTCACAGGATGAGGCAGGATGAGGCATAAATAAAAGGGATTTTTCATCTATATAACCCAATAGCAACCTTTTTTTGCACAGATGATAAATACCCCTTCTAAGTCAAATGAATTGCTATCCCACTTTCACAAGTTTCTCAAACAACATCAGATGGTTTAACACAAGGTATTTTGCGGGCAATCACCCAGGGAATGTTTATATATGGAACTCTAGGGACCCAAACAACATCAGATGGTTTCACAAGTTTCTCATCCTCAACCTCGCCACCAGCTTTCCACCAAAAAAGAGACCCCAATTGAAAAAGAATATGGAAAACAAGATAAACGTGGAACTCTAATGACCCAATAAGGACAAAGCAAGAAACTATGAGAATCTGCGATCAAGTATGTGTTTATACATTGAGGGGAATATATTGATAGAATAAGCATGCTGTGAGAATGAAAAAAAATACAGCAGAAGCAAAAATGAAATAGAATCTAACTTTATTAAACAAGTAGTTAATGGAAGTAGAGTAAAAAATTAAGAAGAGCGAAATTGAAACTTGCCTCAATTGAAGGATAGAGTGACCTCGATGTTGGGAGAAGCTACAGTGAGGGAGGAGGAACGATTAGAGGTCGATGATGAAGTAGAGTTGAAAAGGAGGAAGAGTGAAATCGAAGCTCACCTCGGCTAAAGGACATAGTGAGGTCGACGGTGGGAGAAGCTACCACAAGGGAGGAGGACCGATGTACTTAGGAGAAGCTGCGGCGAGGGTAAAAAAGTGATGTGCCTGGGAGAAGCTGCGGCAAGGGTGAGAAACGCTGATGAGGTCGAGGGTGAGGGTGAGTGAGGAAAAAAAATTTCTATCCTATCTGGTTGGTTGTAACCCAGCTTATCCCTTGGGTTACGATTTTTAACTGAGAAATATGATAGGATAATAAGAAGGATAATTTTTATCCTATCCTACAAACACACCAAACATAAAATAAGAGCTAGATAGGATAACATATTCTATCCTACTTGCTTATCATACGTACCAAATGAGCCCTAAAGGCTCGTTTGGAGAGCAGGATATGATAAGATATGATAGGATAGCAGGATAGGATAACAACAAGATAACTCCTATTCTATCCTGTGTTTGATGTGCAATAGGATAGGATAAGAACTATCCTATCCTATGTTTGGAATAAATCAGATAATGATAGAATATGATAAGAATAGAATAAAATGACAAAACTACCCTTATAATAAAATTGCATATATACTTATTTAAAATCAATTTTAATACAATTATTTTGATTACTTTATACATTGATATATATATATATATATATATATATATATATATATATATATATATATATATATAATTAACAAAATAATATCCATAATATTAGTAAAAATTTATTTATTTATTTTTTATTTATCTCTCTGCCCACTTGCCAAGAAACTTTCTTTTCTTTTCTTTATTTATTTTTATTTTTTATTTATCTCTCTACCCACTTGCCAAGAAACTATTTAATTATTTGTTGGATAGCTTGGGGTTATAATTAAAATAAACAATACCTACAAAATTACAATCAAAGTATAAACATCAAATTAACCTAATAACAAGATCATAAAAAAATAGATTCCCCTGATAAATTCTCATTGTCCTAAAAACATATTCTTATTGCATGCATTAAAAAACAAAAAACAAATGCCTTAAAAATAGATGTATACTCATACAACCAAAACCAAATGCCCTCACAAATTTTCCTCCACCAGCCAGATCAACCCATACATATACTCATACTCAAATGCCCTGGCAAATTTTCAAATGCCAAAAAAATTATAATCAAATAGCTAATCACATACATTGTTTGACAAATTTGGCCTGATAAACAGTAAAAACCAGAACTAAACAGGAAGAAATCAACCACCTCAAGCTCAAGCTATAATATACTCATTCCCATTGCATGCCATGCCATAAAAACCAGAACAAAGTTACATCCAACCAAAATAGTAAAAGTCAAACATACATTTCAAATCATAAATATATAGGTTCTCAAATCAAAATAGGCCATCATTCACATCCATAAGTTTCATCCAACTAAAATAGGCCATCATTCACATATACATCAAACCAAGCAGAAAAACAAAGTTACAGAAAAATAGTAAACTCCATAAGAACAACTATAACATTGATTTTACAAATGCAAGGTGTTTAGCATCATTAGCACCCCAAATGATATGCAACCGATGTGGCACCGATAGTATTTTGTCTGCTGCAGTAAAACACTCTTCATCTATCAAATTCATTTTACCCAACTCATTTAAAATATTCCTAGAATCATCAAATACATCCTTGGCTGTTCTAATGCGATTTGCAACTTTACTCAGCCGTTCTAAACTCTCTTGTAGCCATGTCCCAAAATTCTTCCCTAACTTGTTTATACTGCTGGCAATTACGTTTGCTCCTCTATTTTTCTTCATTGAACAACTTTCCATGCCATCACTCTTTCTCTTTGATTGAGCCCAATTTACAGATGTTGACTATGTTAAATCTTTTTCAACTTCTTCATCATCATTTTCTTCAAACTCTTTATCTAATTCCTCAACAGCATCAGTAGGGGCAACGACTCCTTTACCAGTGGCACGATCTTTCCCAAAAGCAAAGGCAAGCTTATCAAGCAACAAGATCTGTGTATATCTATAATCCTTTGCATTTGAATGACTCTACATAAAATGAAAACACTTGAATTAATCATAACTAGAAAGTAAAGCAAAATAATTCATAAGAGAGAAAAAATAATAAACACTAACCTTTATATACTTAGTCTACACATCATCACTATCTACTTTAATCATTTTTTTCATCATCCCACCCGAATCCACTTTGATTTAGCCTATCATAAACTATTGCATAGATAGCCCTTAACCTCTTCACTGCAGACTCAATATGTGGTTTCACTCTAATTCCACATTCAGGAAACCTTTGCTCCATCTTTGTCTCAGCCATTTTCAAAGTATACGCCTTGAATTGTCCATTGTCACATCTATGGCCTTCGTTGACAGCTTCAATCAATATGTCAAGAAGGGCTTCGTCCTTTTGATTAGACCATTGTCGACGATCTCTCTTTTTCCTGATAGCTTGTTGCATACTGCTCTCAGATTCTATTCCTATCTCATTACCAAAATATAAATTACAAATCAAGTATGAATATATAAAAAAAAAAGACAAAGTACAAATAACATATGTGTATATAAAGAAAAAGACTAAGTACAAATAACACTTGTCAAATCCAATAAATAAACAATATAAAATTACACGCGAAGTACTGATTGAAATTATAAATTACAATGATTCTATTAGCAACCCATGTGTCTATTACAAATAAACCAAACATTCAAGAAATACATAAACCAAACAACCAGACAAAATAAAATTACAAATAAGGAACCAGCAACTAAATAATCAACCTATGTGTCTATTAGCAAGTCATTCATTCCACATTTGTGTTGCTATATTTTCCCTCCAAGCAGACCACTCATTACTTGTCTCAATTGTGCTAATAGGATCAGCATATTCCATATCCTTATTTTGTAGGGTTATATCCAATTTTGTATCCAATTGATTTTCCATTGGGTCAGTAGGCATTTCTCTTCTAATAAAATTGTGTAAGAGACAACAAGCAATTATAATGTAGTTTTGAGTTTTGATTGGGTAAAAAGACCGATTTCTGAGTATAGCCCAACTCAATTTTAGTAACCCAAAAGTTCTCTCTATCACATTTTTTGCCATTGAGTGTCTCATATTAAAAAGCTCTTCCTTATTTGATGGTATGTATCCATGTCTCCATTCACTGTGATGGTGTCGAGATCCTCTATATGGAGCAAGAAATCCTTCACTGTTTGTAAACCCAGCATCCACAAGGTAATAATATCCTATAATAAAATAAAATTGTTAATTGAACATATTAATAATTATTCATTCATTACTATTAATGCATCTCTACTATGTAAATTTTTTTTACCTGTTGGGACTCTTAAACCATTCCTCCTAGAAATGGCATCCCGCAGTACTCTTGAATTTGATGCTGATCCTTCCCATCCAGGTAACACATATATAAAGTTCATATCCCTTGAACATACGCCTAAGAAATTAGTGGATATATCTCCTTTTCTATTATGATATCTCGGTTTATCAATTGCTGGCACAGTAACTTAGATATGTGTTCCATCTAATGCCCCAAGACAACTCTATATACAAATACAAATACAAATAAAAAGTTAATGTTTAACAAACTAGAATGCAATTATTAATGTATTGTATAACGCAAACACCGTACCTTAAACCATTTCTATCTCTCATCTAAGCAATCTTGTGAAATATGATCTGGTCCTCTAAGGAGTGTTTCTTGCAATCGTAAGACACTTTTCAACACTTTATTAAAGTACCTACTAACTGTTTCTCTAAATCTTTAAACAAAAATTTAATCACCCGATTCTTAGAATGATGTTCTTTAATATTTACTAGTCCATCTTTTCTTAATCTGCCTTCAGTACGAAGGAGAAAGCATAATGAACGAAATGACCTAATATCCATCCAAAGATGATCGACGGATGTAACATCATCTTCATTTATCAATCCCTCTAAAATTTCTCTCCTTAAACCCTCCCTAACCCTTGGTTGTTCCCTAGGACTATGATTTTCATATTACCATAATGCAGAAAGACTCACTGTAATAAAAAGTGCAAAACACATCCCCATCATCTCTAAAAACATTTCCTTCAAAAGCAGATATGACATAATCTCAAGTTGATCCTCTGAATTCATATTTACCTATACAAATAACAAAAAAAATAAACAACTTAAATAGAGACCATGAAGTCAAGGAGATTACAATCAAATAACTAAAGCATAGATTGAGTAAGTAAATATGCATGCATATTTTGTTTGTTTGAATGATTAAATTCAACAACTTGTACTAACCGCCTCAATCACTAAAGCCTAGAATGCTTAATTATGTTTCCAGGAGAGGAGCATCAACTCCTTAACCTGCACAAATTCTCAGACAACCAATATTCAAACCCAGAATTCTGAAACATTTATAAAAGTTCCTCCACATATTCATTTATAAAAGTTTCAACAACTATCACCATGAAAACATGATTCATCATGAAGTTCACACAATCTAAAATGCGCTTCTTCAAGTAGAGATATTAAAAAAACTTCACATAATTCAAAACCCAATTTGCACATACTAATTACTGAAAACCAAAATGACGCAATTAAGCAAATTCCATAGAAAGGAGCAGAAATATGTACATCCATTACTTAACAAAAGCATTTCAACATTTCTTTATATAAATTATCCAGCTTAAAATGAAAAACATGCCATGGGAAGGAGTATAAATATGCCAAACCGAATCAAGCACTGGAATGCCTAATTAGGAGAATAAGAAAATCAACACTTCAGCCAATAACATGAAACAATGAATTGTGTTCTCAAATAACTGAAAGTGATTTCATATGGAAGGTAAATGAGCATGCCATGAACCAAGCTTCTTTCATGCACCCAAAATTCTAGCATATAACATACCAAAGACTAAAAAGGTTGCTCTTGCATATTAACTCACATAGCAAAAATCCATCCATTCAACTATATTGATGATAGAGCAGAGGCAAATAACATAACTTGAATGAACCAAGCTACTAACAATATATGCAGAATTGCAGAGACACAGCCAAGCAGTTCATCAGCAAAACTAAATGCATGTGGATGTCACATAGTAATATAAAGAGCATGCAAGATGGTCCCAAATATGTCACAGCTGGATAATGCTCAAGGACTGCTCAACAGCAAACATGCAATTCAAAGTCAGGCTCCATTCACCACAAAAGCATGTTCACACAAAGTCAAAAATCAGATTACAAAACCCTAAACAAATTTTGACAATGTGAAGCCATTATCTAAATCAGAACCTCAAACTTTGCATACTAAAATAAAACCACCAACCAATCACTCTTGAAAATCAATAAACAACAAAATGCACATTAAGTCATGAGACAAAAACAAGAGTTGTTTAATCATAGAGAAGGCCAGAGCCATAGAGGCAGATAAATGAACACTAGATACCAGCTATTGCCAAGATAGTATTCGCAGGAGATGGGTAAGCCATTGAAATCAAGAGCCAGAGCAAATCACAAGAAAATGTGATAATCACAAGCAGAAATCATAATGAAAAAACCAGAGCAAGCATATGTATACACGGATTTTCCAGAGAGGGAAACCATCCCAATTCATAGAGTGCAAAACCAACCATAGATGCCAAAATCAAGGAGGGAAACCAAAATATACAGAGGGAGAAAACGATTCTTACCTCAGCTGATGAAGATGGAGCGTGGGAGGAAGCTCCTTCTCTCGTTGACGATGAAGCAGCTTTCTGGAAGAGGGAGGAGCTCGGGGGAACACAGATCGAGTGTGGGAGGAGCTCAGGGGCACAAATAGAGTGAGGGAGGAGTTCAGGGGCACAGATCGAGTGAGGGAGGAGCTCGGGTACAGAGAGCTTGGGTGAGTGAGGATCTTCGAGCTTGAACATGGGTGAGGCCTTGGGAGAGTGATGGTGGAGAGCTTAAAGCTGGGTGAGGCAAGCTTGGTGGTTGGGCGAGAGAGAAGGCAAAGCTCGAAGACGATGAAGAACAGCTCAGGAGAGGGGCGATTTTGGGTTGCTAAAGAAATTTGAGTTATCCGGTCTTTATCCCAGCTATAGAGACCGGATAAAATTTTAACTATACAAGCAGGATAGGATTAGTAAAAGATAAATATTATCCTATCAAGTATTACATCAAACAGAAGATAGCAACAGGATAGGATAGCTTATTCTATCCTGTTGCTCTTATCAGGTCCGCCAAACATGCTCTAAGAGTTTAGCCAGCAAAAAGACTAAGATGCTATGACCACTTTAATAAATTAAGATATTTTATGAAATATGAAATAGATAAATCTTTTAGAATAACTTTTCCTTTATTTTTTATTAAATTAGCTTCAATTCTAAACAAATTTCTACCTCAGATATCTTGCATTACCAAATCCTTGCAAATAAAGCTCATGAAACCTTGTCCTCTGACCTTTGTACTCATACTCCTATGAATATTTCTAATAATATGAGCTCACATAATTAATAACTTGTGGTTAATTCACTGTACTTCCTATCATTTTTGGGTCGTCTTTCACCAATCGCGATATCCAACTTCCCTAACAAGTAAAAGTAAATACTAAATATTTACCTAGATGAGTATTTTTTTTCATAATTTAAGACATGGTGAACAAGCGCAGTCAAGCTTAGTTATAAATTTCACCAAAGAAAAAACTTAATCTGCCAATACTATATTTATATCTATATATCCATTCTTTTGCATGTATGCTTCTTCTGTACTTTCCCATTCAATCCATATTATTATGTTCCAATCATTTCTGGAGGAGTATGTTATCATAATATTTAGCTTGGTGTTGGGGAACTCGGTCAATTTTAAAACCCTCTAGATATTCTTCTTTGTGGCTAGCTAGCTTTGACATGTAAAACCTATTAAAATCCAAATTTGGAAAAGCCTTAGTTTTCAAATTAAATGAGCTGGTAGTGACTGATCAACATTATAAAAGAGTGTCTTCCAACTTAGTTGAAGATTAATGGTACAATTGTTGCAAATGAAGATGTCTAAAGGATGTTACTAAAACTATAAAGATTTAACATAAAATAAAAGCGGGAAGTTGTATCTAGAACTAATAATGTTCAATGTTATTGTTAATAAAAGTGCAAGATTTATATGAGACATTAATGTTTGATTGGAAGTCACTACTTTTTTTTGTTGTTAAAGTGCCACAGAGAATGCCGAGTTATTGCTGTAGACAAGTTGTTGATCTCAAAAATGTTTATCAGACTTTGGAACCTCAAAGCTTATTTATATATTTAGAAACTAGAATAACTAGATTACAGGATATTGTCACGACCCTAATTTTAGGGCACGTGAAATCCATATACCATACACATATATTTTCCATAAATGTACATAATGCCATTCTTTATCATATAAACCAATACATATAAGTTCCCATACACATATACAATATACAGTTTACGTCTATAAACACCAGAGTAACAGTAGAAGCAAGGATCCTGCCTGTGACATTCAGAACACACTCTAGAATACAAATACAATACAGTACAAATAATGTGAGCCTTGAAAGCAATGTAGGCTCACCCAGAGGGTAAGATCACCTATCCGCAGGACCAGACTCTGTCTCCTTATCTGAAAAATATTTCCACAACGTGTAGTGAGTTTTACAACTCAGTGAGCAGATAAGACCTTCTATAACCTCTTAGGTCAGCATATGGATGACTTATCCTTCAAACTTTATCATATAGAAAGTACAATTCAGAAGTACATCCATATGGAACCCGTATTTCAAATATCCTCATTTAACAATATAACCCAATATTCAAAATCCAAATACAGTACAATACGATAATAAACAAATACTTTGATGCAATAAAAGATTTTACATGTTTTAGGAGGTTTCCATATTAGAACCAATACAATAAATAATCCCAAGCACACAGCAAGGGAGGGTAAATCACATATCAATAATAGGAGGCATCATGCTCTCCCCGATAACAATAATAGGAGGCATCCCGCTCTCCCCGATAACAATAACTCCCGTGTGTTAGCCGACACACGAGGCTAGCACCACCCCTGCTAGCTGAGGTATCAAGGTGCACCAGAGCTAACATTTCCTGCTGTTAGCAGACAGTGATTCCAATAGGATTCCTCCACAAATACCATATGCACATATACCATATAATTCAGTATAAACTTTTCAATATAAAACAGACTTTCAGTCTCAGTATATTTCTCTGTCCAAAACTTCCCAATCAGGGAATCACATATACATGCCCATATCCGAGGCAAACATATCACTGTATAGATCAATATCATGTGCATAATATATTTTATTTGCCATATAATAAAAAAATACGTGTAAAAATCACATGTTCAATGCATTTCAAAATTCATCTATTAAAAATTTCTCATTCAGGGTTTATCATATATATATGCCCTCTTTCCAAGGCAATCATATATCTTTATAAACCAATGCATCGTATACAATAAATTTCATTTACCATGTGGTAAGAAATGTATTTAAAATCACGTATTCAATGAGTTCAAAAATCTCATTTTCAGAACCATACTCTTCTTGAACTATATTTCTGATAGAAATCAATTCCAGATACTTTAATCCATTTCAGATACATATAAAAGTATAAATCACATGTAATCATAATCAATTCTTAAATTCAAGAAGAGCATGTAATAAGCTATAGAAAGAAATATCTACTCACAAGGTAGGGCTCCAGATTGTACAGCCCTAAAATGCACTTTTCTAGTCTGAATTTGACCAAATAAGTTTCAAAAACGTGTCCGGAGAGTCCAAAAACCTTAAATGAGCTCGGGTACTGTTTACCGCCGAAAATACTATTCACCACCGGAATCACTATTCATCTGCCACTATTCATGCCGAAAATTACTATTCACCGCCACATAAAAAGTTATCAAATGACCGAAAAAATACATATTCTAATGTTTATCAAGCTTCTGAACCCATCTACGGTGTCAGATTTCTAATTTGAGGTCTCTAAGTAAGGTTTTTCAGAACTTACTTTTTACCGAGATTTTCTACTTCAGATCTACGGCGATTCAACGGTTGATTTGAAAAACTGATCGGTCAAAACTGAAGTACTCTTCGTCGTGAATCCAATAACACTTTTAGTTTTGGTATTGGAAGCCCTTAAGCACTCCAAATCGAAAGATAAATTTTGAGATCACTATTCACTCACTATTCATTACTATGCATCTTTCCGTTTTTTTTTCTTTTTGATATTTCGTTGCCCGGTTTCAATTTAACATACGGCTGCTCTTCTTTTCTTTTTTTTTTAAATATTATAATAATTATTAAATAATTAATAATAAGATTTTCTTTTATGAAAATTCATAGAAATTCCATTTTTCATCATAAAATATCCCAAAAATTTCTAAAAATTTCTTTTCTCCTAAACCTTTAGTTAAACTCTTAAATCATGATTTTTCTTGATAAAAATCATATAAAAACAAATTTCAAAACAAATTTCTTTATTCATATTAAAAGAAAGAATATTTCTAAAAATACCATAAAAATTCAATAGAGGCCGATATAATTATTTTAAACAATACAATATTTCTTTTACTTAAAAGTCAACTTACTTTTAACAAATCATAATTATTTCTACATAAATAATAATATTTTTGCTAATAGCGCGCCAAAAATATAAATTCTCATATTTCTTTTGTAATTCTTTAATCCATGTAATAAATATACATATTTTCACTGGTTCTTATCTCTATTGTCAAAATTCTCTTTTTTATTCTACATTCCCTTTAATTGAAATTTTTTGTTAAATTTTACGATTATTACATTCTTCCCCCCTTAAAGAAATTCGGTCCCCGAATTTCACCACCACAGTTGTAGATAAACACTAACCTCATTGTTCAAATAAATGCGGATATTTGGCCCGTATATCCTCCTCTCTTTCCCAAGTAGCTTTCTCAAAAGAGTGATTTTTTTTTCCATATCACCTTTACTATAGGTATTTCTTTTGACCGTAACTTCTTTATTTATCTGTCCACTATTGCTCATGGTTGTTCCTCATAGCTTAAATCTTTCTGTAACTGTATCTATGGACACTGTATAACATGTGTAGAATCCGGTAAATATTTCTGTAGCATAGACATATGAAAAACTAGATGGACATTACCCAATTCAGATGGTAAAGTTAAACGATAAGTCACTGAACCGATCTTATCAAGAATTTCAAATGATTCTATATACCGAGGGTGTAACTTTCCTTTCTTTCCAAATCTCATTACCTCTTTCATTGGTGAGTCCTTCAAGAATATGTGATCACCAATTGATAATTCCTAGTGCTCAACATTCATAGTCCTTATAAACTTTTGACTTATATTGAGTTTCCAGTATTCTTTTTCTAATCAATTTCACTTTATCAATGACATCTTATAATAAATCTAACTCCACTGAGTCATTTAACAAAACATTTGTAACACCTCTTACATAAGGCTTACATATTCTAATATCATTTTATTATAGACAAATTCTGTTAAGAAATCTCCTACCTATCTCAAAAACATATGTTTGAAGCATGCTCTTCAAACTAGCATCTTCAATTTAGATAATTCATATTCTATTTATTGCATGTTATTCCAAATTATATTTCCAAAGTTTAACTGTTCTCAATGCACTCACATATTAAGAAACCTATGATGTTCATGTAAAACTTCAAATGATGCTATTGTATATTGGCATGATAATTACTGATATGAGTAAGTTCAACTAACGACAATTAATTTCTCCCAACTTTCACCACAATAATATAAAGATACTGTATAAACACATCATTTAAATTTAGTATCAGTCATACTATAATCTAATAAAGATCCTTAGACTTCCTGAATAACTCTCTTGAGATAATATATTCAATTCGTACTTGCCAACATACCCGCCAATGAAAAATTTCACTTGTATCTTCTTTTTACCATTATACTAGTACCAATTTTTTTTTATATATCTCAGTATATCCTTATTACCTCAGGTTATCCATATTTACAATCTATGACTTCTTCTGAAATTTCTTTTTTCAACAATTATTCATACGTGAATTTCCAATCTCAACATGATTTACATTCTAAATATTAGTCTCAATTTAAGAAGGTATAACTCCTTAACACAAATATCTTAATCCTTTACATTTTTCTCAGAGATGATTCTCAAAATATTCTCCATGTTTCCAAAAAATTTCGAGATTAGCTTAAATCTTACTTTCCATACTTTACTCCTCAAAAACTTCAACACCGTTAATTCCTTTGATTACATTCATCAAAGCACCATTACATCATCATCCATCTATCCTTTTCAAAATCTCTATTACTTTAATCTACTAATCAAAATCTTGCATTTAATGCCAAATATTAATGTTGGACAATGCAGCAGAAAATGCAGCAGAAAATGCGAAACACGTAATAGAACATGGTGCCAAAATAGGAAGTCAGAAGTTTGGACAAAACATTGACAGAAAATTAAAATTGGTGGCCGTAATTCTTGAAAATCTGTAAACAAAAATCTAGCTGCTATTTCGACGAAAATCGGTGGCCGCAATCGGTGGCCGCAAATTTTGAATATATGTGCCAAAATTCAATTCAAAGATATTGTTATTCGGCGGAAGCATATCATATGGAAAAGAAATATTTCTGAGCCTATAAAGTCTGTGAATAACAAGAACACATAGTTAACTGGTAGGATGCAGTTGGTTGTTTCAAAATATATATAATCAATCAACTGTAAATAACCAGTCCAAATTAAAATTTCTCAAAATAACTAGTCAACTTATAAACCAATAGTCGACTGGTAAAAACATTGAGAAAACAAAATAAACCATTTGATTGTTCCTCTTCAACAATTAATTGGTTTGCATTTTCACTCTTTTTTTTTTACAATGACAGCTATCACCTACAACCTTTCAAGACATCAATGCTTCATCAAAGACAACAAGAAAAAAAATAGATTTCTGGTGATATCTTATCTTATGCTCTTTATGTGCTTAATATGGGTCACAGTCATAACTACTGTACATATACATGCTTGCAGTTTTTTTTTTACCTTTAATTTAGCTGATATCCACCAATCACTCACATAGCTGTTCTAATAATATCCGGCATATTCGCATAGCTATTATAAATATGCCCTTCTATGAGTTCTACATTAGTATCTTTATTTTCATATTCAGAGTTAAGGTGATAGAAATTATGGAAGGAACCGCATTCCGTCAGTTTCGAAATATCTGTGTCTTTTGTGGTTCCAGTCCTGGAAAAGATGGGGAATATGTGAAAGCAGCACAAAACCTGGGTATGGTGCTGGCCAGAAGAAAAATTCATCTAGTCTATGGTGGAGGTAACTGTGGGTTAATGGGGTGTGTGGCTACAGCTGCACATGTAGGAGGATGCCAAGTTCTAGGTATTATTCCTACAGCTCTAGTTGCATCTAGCAACATAGGGAAAACAATTGGGGAAGAATATAGAGTAGCTTCCATGCATGAACACATGGCTAGAATGATGAGCAATGCTGACGCCTTCATTGCCTTACCAGGTGGTTTTGGTACTTTAGAAGAAATTTTCCAAATAGTCTCTTGGGCACAACTAAATATGCATCACAAACCGATAGGTTTGTTAAATGTTAATCACTTCTTTGATGGTCTGTTATCTTTCCTTGATCATGTTGTGGAACAAAGGTTTATCCCGCACTCAGCACGACGAATTCTCATCTCAGCTTCAGATGCTGAGAAGTTGATTGATGCTTTACAAGCATATGTTCATGTACCTGATCCAATCACAGCTCAAATAGCATGGACAACAGACCACAGACCACAGCAGAAAGCGCAAATTGGACTTGGATCTTCATCTGTAACTGTAGCAAGATGTGGACATTGCTGTACCACTTTTACTTTCTTAGGGTTATCTTAGATACCATCTTGCTAGCCACATACCTTAAGAAAGTACTATTACTAAGTCAAAAATCATATTTTGAGAACTTAGCATATAGCTGATATTCCCTTGGAGTTTGTAATACTATCTTTAAATATTGCTTATGATCCTCTGCATTCTTGAAATATTCTAGTATATTATCAATAATTATAATAACAAATTAATCCAGGGATGGCTTCAATACTCTTTTTTTTTATCAAGTCCATGAATGCAACTGGGCATTTGTCAGACTAAATGACATAACCAAGATCTCATAATACCATAACGAGTCCTAAAAGAATTTTTTTTTTTAAATGTTGAGCACCTTGTAGCTGGTCAAACATATAATCTATATGAGGTAATAAGTATTTATTTCACATTGTCACTTTATTCAATTGTCTATAATCTATGCATAGTCATAGTGATCCATCTTTCTTTTTCACAGATAGAACTGAAGCACTCCATGTAATAGTACTAGGGTATATAAATCCCTAGTCTAACAAGTGTCACAACTGATCTTTCAATTCCTTGAGTTCAGTCGGTGCCATTCTATATAGAGGTATAGACACTGGTTGGGTTCCAGGAAGTAAATCAATACCAAATTATATTTTACGTTTCGAGGTAATCCTGGCAATTCTTCAAGAATTACATCAGAAATTTTTTTTAACCACTGGAACTTAATTTACACTGATATACTTTATATCAACATCTCTCATCATTGTCAAATATTCTTTACACCTTTCTATAATCACTTATGGGATGTTAAAGTAGAGATTAGATTATTGGGTATTTCACTACGATCCCATTGTATCAAGAAAGAAAATTCTCCAAAAATATTGAATTTAATCACCTTATAGTGACATTTCAAAATGACATGACATAATGCCAACAAATCCATTCTCAATATCACATCACAGTCTACCATATCTAGACAACCGGGTACAACGGATGTCACATTCTGAAACCATCATATTCGGTATCTGTCTCAATTCTTTAAATTCTTTAAGACGCATATCTCTTTTACTTTCAAGCTGTAATTGATCCATAGATACCTCTTAAGATTGCACAATATTCAATCTATCTTATACGATAAACCATAGCAACTTGGAATAGAAAGAAATTTAAAACCCTATAGAATCCCTCAGCAGCACCTGAAGTATAAATATGTCCGGCTCATATCGATACTAAAGGTCCTACTAAAGAATCCTTTGCTCTGATTGTCACAGGGAAACCTAATGTTCTGATACCAACTTGTCATGACCCTAATTTTAGGGCACGTGAAATCCATATACCATACACATATATTTTCCATAAATGTACATAATGCCATTCTTTATCATATAAACCAATACATATAAGTTCCCATACACATATACAATATACAGTTTACGTCTATAAACACCAGAGTAACAGTAGAAGCAAGGATCCTGCCTGTGACATTCAGAACACACTCTAGAATACAAATACAATACAGTACAAATAATGTGAGCCTTGAAAGCAATGTAGGCTCACCCAGAGGGTAAGATCACCTATCCGCAGGACCAGACTCTGTCTCCTTATCTGAAAAATATTTCCACAACGTGTAGTGAGTTTTACAACTCAGTGAGCAGATAAGACCTTCTATAACCTCTTAGGTCAGCATATGGATGACTTATCCTTCAAACTTTATCATATAGAAAGTACAATTCAGAAGTACATCCATATGGAACCCGTATTTCAAATATCCTCATTTAACAATATAACCCAATATTCAAAATCCAAATACAGTACAATACGATAATAAACAAATACTTTGATGCAATAAAAGATTTTACATGTTTTAGGAGGTTTCCATATTAGAACCAATACAATAAATAATCCCAAGCACACAGCAAGGGAGGGTAAATCACATATCAATAATAGGAGGCATCATGCTCTCCCCGATAACAATAATAGGAGGCATCCCGCTCTCCCCGATAACAATAACTCCCGTGTGTTAGCCGACACACGAGGCTAGCACCACCCCTGCTAGCTGAGGTATCAAGGTGCACCAGAGCTAACATTTCCTGCTGTTAGCAGACAGTGATTCCAATAGGATTCCTCCACAAATACCATATGCACATATACCATATAATTCAGTATAAACTTTTCAATATAAAACAGACTTTCAGTCTCAGTATATTTCTCTGTCCAAAACTTCCCAATCAGGGAATCACATATACATGCCCATATCCGAGGCAAACATATCACTGTATAGATCAATATCATGTGCATAATATATTTTATTTGCCATATAATAAAAAAATACGTGTAAAAATCACATGTTCAATGCATTTCAAAATTCATCTATTAAAAATTTCTCATTCAGGGTTTATCATATATATATGCCCTCTTTCCAAGGCAATCATATATCTTTATAAACCAATGCATCGTATACAATAAATTTCATTTACCATGTGGTAAGAAATGTATTTAAAATCACGTATTCAATGAGTTCAAAAATCTCATTTTCAGAACCATACTCTTCTTGAACTATATTTCTGATAGAAATCAATTCCAGATACTTTAATCCATTTCAGATACATATAAAAGTATAAATCACATGTAATCATAATCAATTCTTAAATTCAAGAAGAGCATGTAATAAGCTATAGAAAGAAATATCTACTCACAAGGTAGGGCTCCAGATTGTACAGCCCTAAAATGCACTTTTCTAGTCTGAATTTGACCAAATAAGTTTCAAAAACGTGTCCGGAGAGTCCAAAAACCTTAAATGAGCTCGGGTACTGTTTACCGCCGAAAATACTATTCACTACACTATTCATCGCCGGAATCACTATTCATGCCGGAAATTACTATTCACCGCCACATAAAAAGTTACCAAATGACCGAAAAAAATACATATTCTAATGTTTATCAAGCTTCTGAACCCATCTACGGTGTCAGATTTTTAATTTGAGGTCTCTAAGTAAGGTTTTTCAGAACTTACCTTTTACCGAGATTTTCTACTTCAGATCTACGGCGATTCAACGGTTGATTTGAAAAACTGATCGGTCAAAACTGAAGTACTCTTCGTCGTGAATCCAATAACACTTTTAGTTTTGGTATTGGAAGCCTTTAAACACTCCAAATCGAAAGATAAATTTTGAGATCACTATTCACTCACTATTCATTACTATGCATCTTTCCGTTTTTTTTTCTTTTTGATATTTCGTTGCCCGATTTCAATTTAACATATGTCTGCTCTTCTTTTTTTTTTAAATATTATAATAATTATTAAATAATTAATAATAAGATTTTCTTTTATGAAAATTCATATAAATTTCTTTTTTCATCATAAAATATCCCAAAAATTTCTAAAAATTTCCTTTCTCCTAAACCTTTAGTTAAACTCTTAAATCATGATTTTCTTGATAAAAATTATATTAAAACAAATTTCAAAACAAATTTCTTTATTCATATTAAAAGAAAGAATATTTCTAAAAATACCATAAAAATTCAATAGAGGCCGATATAATTATTTTAAACAATACAATACTTCTTTTACTTAAAAGTCAACTTACTTTTAACAAATCATAATTATTTCTACATAAATAATAATATTTTTGCTAATAGCGTGCCAAAAATATAAATTCTCATATTTCTTTTGTAATTCTTTAATCCATGTAATAAATATACATATTTTCACTGGTTCTTATCTCTATTGTCAAAATTCTCTTTTTTATTCTACATTCCCTTTAATTGGAATTTTTTGTTAAATTTTACGGTTATTACAGATATTTTTGAAAAAAAAAAGAAACAATTTTTAGGTCATAATAACTTATGTACTCATTCCAAATATTTTAAGCTGTTGTATAATTATTATTGTAAGTGACTTGCAGTTAATGCATGTCAACATTAGGCTTGGTTGAAAGCTTGAAAGTGTCACAATATTATAAGAATGTTTAGTTAGCTTCTAACTCATGTTTTACTATTTTGAATTTAAGATGAAAGAACAAAAGGAAGAACATGCAATTCATCCTTTTAGAAAAAATATCAATTATGTGGTTACTTTGCAAAATGTACTTTGCTTAATAACATGCTGTGTTATTTCTTTCTTTGATTCTCTGCAATGGAGTATAAAGGATTAGTGTATGTTGCTTGTAAATTTGTTAAATGGTTTTTGCCTTCTTTTCTATCTGGATGTTTAGAGTTGAAACTGAATTGGTATTTCTTCTAAATTGAAATATTTTAGAATCAGTATGACCAGATGTTATTTCTTCTAAATTGAAACATTTTAGAATTGGTATGACCATATGTTATTTCTACTGAATTGAAATATTTTAGTATTAGTATGACTAAATAAGGTCTATCTTAATTTTTTTGCTTGGTTGGGTTATAAGATGTAATTGAAATTGAGTTAGGCTTCTTGCAAAATAGAGGAGGCTGTTAAGGGGCACCTTGTTAGCAAGGGAGAATTGTGGACTGTAACTCACACAAAGAAAGATGAGTCCTTTGTTAATAAGGTTGCCCATGCTATAGGTGAAAGTATTAATCTTAAGGTAAAATGTATTTTCCCAGCTTGACGTTTTACAACAATTGCAACTTCTTCTATTTTCTTTTAATTGTTGTAATGTCTCCTTTGATTTTTATTTGATTACAATTTGCCCCCCATCGTTAATTTTTTCATCAATATTAACAGTTTGGTATATGTAGAATTACACCAAACTACCTTTAAAATTTAAAAAAAAATCACGCCATTTTTAAAAAAAAACACGAATCAAATTTTTTTTTCTTTACTTTAGTTACTTCTTTTCTTTACATCCACCATAAAAATCCCACCACTAGTAACAACACAAACTCTGCCACCTTTAGCTGTAAGTTGCCCAGCCCGTTTGAGCCTTTTAGACTCCATTACCTCCTCCCAAGCATGGTACTTCCTAAAAGCACCCTTATGTTAGAATATTTTGTGGAGCTCATATAGGTTAATCAATTGTACATGGACCTACTATCTAATAAAGAACCCAATAAAGTGATCTATTAAATTAATGAGTTTTCAAAATATCAAAATAATGGATATGAGCCATCTTATGTGTAGAAACTCAATGTGACTTGAAATATTTTATGATGGATCAAAAACTAATAGTCACATATACAAATATAAATAGGGTTATGGTCCCTAAAGTATAGATACAATGAAATAGTTTTACATATGGTTTTCTTGTATGCTTCATTCTAAACTAGAAAGGTGTTCAGTATCTATTACCTTAGAAGACCAACTATCGATCCAATGTTTATCGATAAATTCATGTATGCTTTCTTCATTATATATCTTGATAATTTAACATGTTATTTTGGCATGGTAATATATGGATTGTTCATCACCTTTAGTTGTTAAATTTTTCCCAGTAAATGGTATCAAAGCTACATCATGTTAAATTATTGATTATTGGGATATACATTTTTCTATATCCATTGATAATTAGATTTATGCCGTACAGTACTTTTGGCATGAAATTGTCAAATTATTATGCATATTTACTTGGTCTTCGATTAAGGCTTGGTGGTGCATTGTGCTTATACAAAAAAAAAAATTTCATTTGCATTCATAAGGAGAGTTGCATATGACTGAATTAGTTGGATTTGCTTTTGATTGAAATTTTAGGTTTAAGCAACAAATTAGTGTGAGAGATTTTTGATCTCCCTATACCATTTGTGGAGGCTAGTTCTTCTGTGTTTTGTTCTTTGCTTCATGTTCCCAAGTAGAGGAACACTCTTCAATGAGGAGAATAGCCACTAGATAGAGATGTTGCATAGGAAACACATGTAAGGAATGAAACACAATGATCGATTTTTTTCCTAGAGGAACCAACAGTGTGGTGCACTCAATCACGAAGAGTTTCGTCGTTGTCAAAAATACCATTGCACACAATTTTAGGCCACTTGTGCGGTAGTTCCCATGGCTGGTTTTCATCCTTTATGGTGGCCAATGGTAACTGCAATGGATGTGGGAGATGGTTGCCAAAAATCATGGGTTGAAAGTTTTAGGTATTTTTGGTATAAAGGTAGTTGCCTCGTCATGACAAAAAATCGTGGATGCCTCTTCGGTTGCTTAATAATGATCCTGCTAAAATAATAGTAATAATAATAATAATAAATGGCCATAAGCTTCAGTGTTTTAATGCAGAAGAGGAAGAAGATGGAGTATACTACCTCATGGCTCACATGATGTCATGGGGCTGAGTTTTTAGCACATTAAAAAATTATGCAATTAAACCACCTTTCCTAGGACTTATGATCAGAGTGGTGGAAAAGCAGTTTCCACCACTAGACCATTGAGCTTTTTTAGTTTCATATGTTGCAATTTAATTTAAATTGCATTACTTCTATGGTCATTTAAATTTATTTATTCTGGATTGGAGCTCATTAAGTTTGGGTTTATGTTATTGTTTTTTGATTAAACCCATTTAACTTAAATTGCTCGGATGCATGGATTTAGAATATACACTAAGGATTAATGGCCCCCACATTTTTGACCAATACAAGCTCTACTGAACAAAGGGCTACCTTTAAAAAGTGGGAGCACTCAAATTGCATGAGTTTGATGATTATAAAGCACTCAATTTCATATACCATAAACGGTGCCATTCCTAAGGATAATGACGCCAAGAAGTTTCTTGACCAAATAGTAGACCGTTTCACTACAAATTAAAAAGTCAAGACGAGCACTATTCTAACTAAATTTGTCCCAATGTGGTACAATGGGAAAAGAAACATGGGGGAGTATATTATGGAAATGTCCAATCTTGTGACTAGACTAAAGGCATTCAATTTAGAGTTGTCAAAAAATATACTGGTGCATTTAGTCTTAATTTATCTGTTTGTACAATTTAGTCTATTCAAGATAAGTTACAACACTCAAAAAGAAAAATAGACTATAAATGAGCTTATTGTTCAATGTGTGCAAAAGGAGGAAATGTTGAAACATTAAAGGATTGAGAGTGTTTACTTGAAATTTATTTGTCAAAATAGTGGTACCAACAAGAAAAAAGTAGAGGAATGATAAGGGAAAGAAAACTAAAGGTTTAGGACTTCACAACATAAAGAGCAACATAAACAATATAAGGTGATAATTTGTTTTTTTTTTTGCAAGAAGCTTGGACATGTGAAGAAGAATTGTTCCAAATACGCCAAATGAATTGTAAAGAAAGGTACACTTCTCAATTTTGTTTATTAAGAAATTAAGTTAGCTTTAATACTTAATGACACTTGGTTATACATATGGGTGCAACTATTCACATAAGTGTTGTTGTGCAGGGTTGTTTCACGAGTTGATTGCTAACTAATGGTGAAAGATACATCTATATGGGAAATGGCAAGAAGGCTACTATGGAGGCTATTAGTGTTTTTAGACTTAAATTAGGAATTAATTTTCCTAAGATTTGCATAAAAATATTCTAAGAAAATATAGAGGAAAGATTAAGGAAATATGAGGACTATTTGATGATGAAATAAAGGTTAGGATAAGTATATTACTCCTACTTTGCTTAAGGAAATATTTATTTATTGACAATGATTAAGAATGCTATATTAAGGAATGTTTAATTAATAAAATATAAAATATAGATGTGAGAAAATTGTCTTAATTATACATGTAGATTTTATTAGTCTTCTAAATAAAATAGGAAAGGAAATAAATATATGATAACTATTAAATCAATATAACAATAAAAAGTATAAAATCAAAGAAAATAATAATAATAATATAAAACATTTCATCCTGATGGTTACTAGCCAATGGTAGCGAGAAAGAAAAAAAAAACCACAAATATTTATGAAGCAAAATATCACAGCAGCCAATGATGATCACTATGATTATGGAAGACATTTCATTTGGTGGAAATAAAGGAGTTGAGTAGCAGATCAGTGGAAATTAATGGGGCTACAGAAGATGTTATCTCGGTGGAAGGAATCAGAAGGGATAGAAGCATCAGCTGAAGCGTAGAAGAGGAAGAAAAAGAATAGGGAAAGAAAATGGGGGTTCAAGGTGAGTACCAGCCACTCTTTGCTATCTTAGCTTCCTTTTTCTTTCTTCATTTTGGAAGTGACCTATTTCTGCCTTCAAGGAAAGTAGAACATGGTGGTGTAGGTTAAGGGAAAAGAGAGGCAAGGAAGAAGCTGTGCTAAAGTTGAAGAAAAAGAAGTATTGAGAGAAATTGAGGTAAATTTTTATAGTGGCCTTATTTGAAAAATATGACATGATGCAGGTTTAGGAAATCTTCTAGTGTTTTTAATGAACTTTCCATCTCTTTTTCTCAAAGAGTATTCTCCTATATGAGTTGTTAAGTATTCATGTGTTAATATATGTTTGATTCATATGTATATATCATGTATTCCATGGTTGAATCACTGTTTGCTTGGTTTTAGTTTTATGATTGTAATTAGCTTAGATTGCTATCTTGTGGGTTGAAAATATTGAGGTGTGTGTGTGTGTGTATATATATATATATATATATATATATATAATGATAAAACCACGTTTAAGAGTTAAGTTTGAGAGTTTTGGGAGTTTGAAAGCCAAAAGAAGTGGTTAAAAAGTTGATTTTTTAGGTTGTAGAGGCAAAACAGGGTGCTACAAACACGTAGCATGACTATGTCCTAAGAAACGGCCAAGCTGTGTTCCTTGTGGCACCAAGAAATGCACGCTTGGGCAGAGCATGGCCAAGCCTTGTTTTGAGCTGTCTCATGGATATAAACACAATTTCCTAGGTTTCAAGCATGGCCATGTTAGGGAGCATAGTCAAGTAGTGTTTGAGGCTAATTTTGTGCTAAAAACAAGATATTTAAGAGAGAGAAACATGTAAGTTATAATGTAAGACAAGGGAGTGTAAATTAAAGTAATTTGACTAAACATAAACCCATATTTTAGTGTATGTACATGTATGTTTTAATTTGAGTTTGATCAAGAAATGATTAGTAGATAAGGGATGGTATCTAGTAAATAGGTTGAATAATATAATCATAACATCCTACCATAAGTAATGGTCATTTTGGAAACTTTAATATTATGTAAGAATAACATTTAAAACTTCTAAGGTTAAAATAAGTTTTATCAAGGGGGAAGGAGAATATAAGGACACATTTAATAAACATGGTAAGTGAAAACTAAAAGACTATTAGAGACGTATTATGTAAAAATGGGTCAAGCCAAGCTAATTCCCAAGCATATGACTATTTCCATTCTTAGCCTTGTTATAAATGATTCTATGGATATATATATATATATATATATATATATATATATATATATATATATATATATATATATATATATATATATATATATATATATATATATATTATTGATTTCAATAGCAATGATATGGTTATACTTATGGTTCAACCTAATGTGTCACATTTACATGACATTATATGTATCAGACATATTATACTGGTTATGACTACATGCATTCTATAGTTTATATAGCTGAACATGATATGATAATTAAAAATTTTTATGCATTGCGATTACTATAAAATCTATTAGGAATTTCATTCTCGCTATTTTTTCCTATTATGTTCAAGTCAATAGTTTACCATATCAGTCTACATAATAACCCTGGTATTTGTAGTACACCAGGTAGAGCTGTTTTATTTGGGGCAGTTTCCTATAGTGTAGAACCTGGTGATATTGGACATGTCTGATCTCCCGATGTACATGCCTTTACTACCACTTGTGGCACCAGGAGACCTAGATAGATACTAGACTATGTAGTAGTTAAAGAACTATGTATGTAGATGCTCTAACTGGACCCTAGGAGATATATATATTCTTTTCGAATAGTGATTGAATACCCTTCTACTTTTTATATTATAGATAGTACCTTGGTTACTATGTATTGTATATACAAAGATCTCCCTGGGTAGTGAAATGATGTAATGTCTTTTATGCCACTATTATATGAATGACATATATGTAGTCATGAATTACTATTTTATTATTGTTAATTAAGCAATGAAATCTAGATAAAAGAAAATGAGGTAATGATGTTGGAAATAAAATACACTAGAAGATAATTTCAAAAATAAATTGCTAAAGTCATTATAGCATGAGTGGTTGTGCACTGAGAGACACACCTGTAGCAAAAGGTAATAAATTCAATTTGCTCAAATGTATGAAAAATGATGAAAAATGAACTTGAGAAGAAAGAAATGGAGAAGTTCCATTATGCTTTAGCAGTGGGAAGTCTCATGTATGCACAATTTTGTATACGCCTAGTGGAAAGCAGCAAAGCGTGTTATGCGGTATCTACAGAGAACAAAGAATTTTATGCTCATATATTGGAGAACTAACTATTTGAAGATTGTTAGGTATTAAAACCTTGATTTTACTAAATGTCTTGATAGCAAAAGATCCACTTCAAGTTATGTCTTTATGTTAGATGGATGAGCTATATCATGGAAAAGTGTCAAACAATCATTCATAGCTTCTTCTACCATGGAGATAGAATTTATAACCTGCTATAAGGCATCTAATCAAGGAATATGACTGCAAAACTTCATCACTAGGCTATGTATAGTTAATGGTATTGAGAAACCATTAAAGATAAATTATGATAATAAAACTGCTGAGTTATATTCTAAGAACAACCAAAGTTTGTCAAAGTCAACACATATTGACATTAAGTTTCTAGTTGTGAAAGAAATAATTTAGAGTGGTTAAGTATTAATTGAGCATATCAGTACATACAAACTCTATGATTGTAGATTCGCTTACCAAGGATTTGCCACCTAAGGTGTTTCATAAGCATATAGCTTACATAGGTATTATTTTTTTAGATGATATGCTCATATAGTGGGAGTTTGTATTTGATTTTTGTATTTGCTTAATTGACATATTTAATGTTTCTATATAGGCAAAGGATTATATGTTTTGATTACTCTGAAATAAAGTTATGATTTTTATTGCAGTTTAACATTTATTGTTTGAAAGTTTATTATTGCACTCTGATTCATAAGGAAAACTAATTGGAAATTGACATATTTAGATCACATCTCATGTAATTTCCATGCTATGCATTCATACATAATATATGTTATTGATTATACCTATATTGTGACCATAATGGGTCTAGTTAAGTTTAAGAGTGGTAAAGGCCCATTTAATCTAGTATTAGTATAATTGATAGACCAAATTGTTAAGGGATATTTTGGTTTAGATAGAAAAAGTTGAGCTTAATCTAGTTTTTATCATGGATAATATTCATATAACATATGTGACCCAAGTGGCAGATTGTTAGAATATTTTGTTGGCTCACATAAGTTAAGTAATTGTACATGGACCTGATATCTAATAAAGAACCTAATAAAGTGATATATTAATTTAATGAGTTTCAAAAATATCCAAATAATGGGTATATGCCACCTTTTGTGTAGAAACTCAATGTGACCTAAAGTCTTTTGTGATGGGTTAAAGATTGATAGTCACAAATACAATAATAAATAAGGTTATGGTTCCTAAGGTACATATACAGTGAAATAATTTTACATACAAATTTCTCTTCTGCCTTATTCTAAACCAGAAAGGTGGTTAATATATGTTATTTTAGAAGACTAACAACCCATTTAGTGTTTATCAATGGATTTAAATACGCTTTCTTTATTATATATCTTGATAATTTAACATGCCATTTTGACATGGTGATATATGAATCGTTCATCACCTTTAGTTGTTTAATTTTTCCTGACACCTTAGGCTCATCTACCCCATACATCACTTCCTCCTCCATGGTCTCTACCAACCCTCTCCACCCACATAACATACCTTTTGACATTTCTTCCCACATGTCCTTCTCCACATTGTATACAACCCCTTCTATCACATCATCCCTTTTTCCATTCATTATGCACATCTCCCATGTTTTATAGTGCTTTTCTTCTCCCACTCTTCACCAAAATCATCGACATTTAAGTTCCTTTTCTTCAAGTTCCACTTCTCCAATGTTCGAGCAACATCGATAGAGAACTAGGTTCCAATCCCACTAACCATATAGACCACGCCACGAGATACACCCAATGCGCATTAGTGGCGTGATGTGGCTAGTGGTATTGATATATCAACCCTTGCCAACATGCTTTACTTTTTTTTTCTTGATATATCATATTCAAGGAAAATGGTGTACCTTTGTGGCAATTTCACCTGTAGGATGAAAGGTTGCAATTTGGGGAGGGTCCTTCATAGCGATTTCACAATGCTTGATTTTCCATCGTGCCTCAGTAAAAAAGAGAGGAGTAATTGAAGTAAAGAAAAAATCTAATTGTTTTTTTACATTGGTGTAATTTTTTATATTTTAAGGGTAGTTTGGTATCACATTCCAAGCTATTAACATTGAGGAAAAATTTAACGGCGGGAGGCAAATTACTATCAAATAAAAGATTAGGGGAGACATTACAACAATTGAAAGAAAATGGGGGAAGTTGCAATTGCTGTAAAATATCAAAGTGGGAAAATACATTTTGCCCAAATTCTTAAGTAATATTACCTATATTTTGCATAATATGCTGGCTTATATGCATGATAAAATTGCTCAATCTGAAGGTGATGCCTCTTCCTCGATAGCTGTTTTGACGACGAATTCACTTGCAAAGGCATTAGGAGAGGAGCACTTCGGTAAAGTCTTCTGCATCCCAAGTACTTAGACATTCGATATATATTTTGAGTTGTCAGAGTTAGCATTACAAGGAGAAGTTGTTCAATTGGATGGACAAGTCCAAAACTTGCAAATAGCCATGTTATATATATATATAGTTAATCAAATTTTATTCCATTTTGACTTGAATATGCCTACTTGGTTGGTCACAATTCATGCTATGAAAATTTTCTAGATCATTTTCCATTTTTTGTGAAAATGGAGTTAATTTTTGCATTTCTAGATCATTTGTGTTCGATCATTTGGCATTTCATGTCTTTGAACTAAAATTTCCATAATTTTTCTTACCGTTATCCTGGAGTGTCGTTAAAAAAAGAATTAATTGGGTATAATGTGCATGTGTGTAAGCAAAGTAGTTATTTATATATAGGCAAAATATACTTGAAATTATATTCTTGTTTAAAAGCCTTTTCAGATTAAATATTATTTGTATGTCCACAACTAACTAACCGAGCTTATACAAGTTATATTATACTTATACATAAAGAACTAGATAGAGCAACCATTTCTTTCATTCACTGGACAAATTTCAATAAAAAGCAAGGACTTTAGTATTGTTAATCATTCATATCATGAACTTTTTGTTCCATTTATTATTTTTTATATTCCATTTTGAATGTGTAAGCTCAATGTGATTTCTTCTCTCATTTATAAGCTCTAATTGGATAACCTCTTATCATTTCTAAAAAAGTTAGCACTTAATTTACAAAAATTAATTTAAATATTTGAATTTATATCCTTTTATCTATGTACCATGGGATCATATGTGACTTGATAATCAGTTTAGCTAAGCTAGAGTGAAATTTGCTTTTGTTGTATCTTTTGCCATTACATATATGCTTTAACAAGTATGGTTGTTTTCCGATTGCTAAAATCTATTTTTGGATTTCTTATGATGGTTTATATGTAACACTAAATATCGCAAGTGGAGCCCCTTCCCTCAGAGCAAGGCTATTTTCAGTTGCTAGTACTCATCAAGAAGATCAATACGATTGATGTAATTGTAATTCATGATTTTAGAAATTTTTTTTGTAAGTTTTATATTGAAATACTATTTGGTGGTATTTTATGACAATTTGATGGGTTATGAGCATCTACGCTTTAATTAAATACTATTTTGTTTATATTGTATTGGATAATAATTAAGAAGTTTTCAAAATAATTTTTTTGGTACAATTTCAAATTAATATTATGTACTTTGCCTTTGAATGTCTTGTTTTATTAAAAATGCAGAAGACATTAGTTAAAATCATAATATTTAAAATTCAAATTACAAAAATGGCACCCACAAAAAAAATTATGGGAATTTAGCAGCGGCGTTAATGGTAGCTAAATCAAAGGCATGCAAATAAAACTTAGCAAAGGTTTCAGCTATGTTGCTACATTTTTTGTTGGACCGGCATAAAGCCAAGTATTACAAATAAAGCCCAATGGGCTTATTGGATCCAGAAAGACACAGGGACCTGTGGAAAGTCCAGCTCTCTATCCCGAACGTAACCTGAAGACCAACCGAAGCAACACACTTCGGGAAAAAAATCCAGAAGGCTTCCCTAAGATCAAATCCCCAGGAGATTTTTCTGGAGAAAAGACTAAGCATCTGAGACTGTGAAGCATTCCTGGCTGCAGATTTGAAGTCCGTGGGTCAGAGCACCTCACCACTGTCGCAAAAACTACCTTAGAAGGTGGGTATACATAGTAAAATGCACGAGTGGCTCCTTGATCTGCCTAGGACATCCTCTTGCCCCTAGAACTAGTGCTCAGACACTGCGCTCCCTTCTACTCCGTCTCTCGCTGCTTCCCTCAGGGGTTTACCTTCTCCAACTCATTCCTACACATACGGTGAGAACTCGATCCTTTCTTCCCTATTTTCCCCAACTGCTCCTCATTTCTTCTCTAGTCTTTTCCTTCCAACGCTTCTTTTCTAATCAGCTGCTGTAAACTCTGTTGAGGGTTCACCTGCCAGTTATACGGAAGTCTTCCTTTAGCACTCAGTGCCGCTACCATATGTGCAACTTTATTACATTCTCTGGGGATCCATCTTATGCAGAAAGCTTTCCCCATAGATGTAAGTTCCTTTACCATCCCTTTAAGATTATTAAAGTTCTCTGACTGTTTTGTGTTATTACATTCATCCACTATAATCTTACAATTTGACTCAAAAACTACTCTGTCTATTTGGAAATTAATGGCAAGGGTTAACGCTTCTTCGAGGGCCCGGGCTTCAGCTTCTGTAGTCGAGAGGGCAAGGCAATTTTTTGAGACTCCCGTAAGCACTCTACCCTGGCTATCTTTGACTACAACCGTAATTGAGCTCTCAAGGGATGCTTCTTCAAAAGCTGCATCAACGTTGATTTTGGTCCACTCCTTCTTTGGTAAGTGCCATCTTTCCTCTCTCTTTTGCCTCTTGTCTGTGTTGTTGTTATTAATTCTGTCTCTCTTGCTGTACGCTTCCCTGATGCTATTCCTTAGTATATGCATTTTACTCAGCACTCCCGTAGGGCTTACCTGCATGCTTTCAAAGATAAAAAGATTTCTTTCTTTCCATATAAACCGCAATAATAGAAATATTTTTTCTGCTTATTCTTTTATGTCTCCTCCTTATCCTTTGAAATTTTCCAATCTGCTCCATATCCACTTATCTATGCTGATAAAATCTCCATTAGCTCTTGCACTCTGGATACTTACATCGAACCAAGTTGGTCTGGTCCATTTGCAGTCTAAGAACAAGTGCTCGATGGATTCATCTTTCTTCTCACAGATAGGGCAAAGGGTGTTATGGGATATTCTTCTTTTAACTAGGTTTTCTTTAGTGGGTAGGACATTATTTAGCAATCTCCAGACAAAAACTTTGATCTTGGTGGGTATTTGAGCACTCCATACTAGGGACCACAGCTTAGGATTGATTGATCTCGAGGTTGTTGCTGTAGTTCTAGACTCTTCCAGCTCCTTCCTTCTTAGTAAATCATACCCACTTCTGACACTATACCTGCCATCCACATTTAAGGGCCAGATAAGTTTGTCTTCCCCTCCATATCTTGATATCTGTGTGGCCATAACCTTCCTGTATTGAGTTCTAGGCATCATCTCTCTCAGTAGGTCAACTTTCCATTGTTTAGTATCTTGGTCAATAAGCTCAAACACTTTAACCAAGCTACTGTTTGAGTAGTTTTCTAGCACCTGGTCCCCTCCTATCCATTTATCCTTCCATATTCTTATCTGTTCACCATTGCTCACCCTCCAGTTGCAATTTTTTAAAATAGTCTCTCTTCCTTCCAGAATGCTAATCCACGCCCATGAGTTACATCTACCTCGCTTAGCCCTCTAGAAATTGGAATTGGGAAAATACCTCTGTTTCAGAATTTGTGCCCACATGGCCTTAGGTTCTACCATCATCCTCCAAGCTTGTTTAGTTAGTAGGGCCAAGTTCATGTTTTTGAAGTCTTTGAAACCCATTCCTCCTTCCTTCTTACTCCATGTCATCTTCTCCCACCTCACCCAGTGGATCCCATTCTTTTTACCAACATTCTTTCACCAAAACTTAGCAACCTCTGAACACAGATCCTTGCAAAAATGCTTGGGGAATAAAATTATGGACATTGCATAGGTGGGTATAGCCTCTATTACTGCTTTGATAAGAACCTCTTTGCCTCCTTGAGATAGGAACTTGTTATTACAGCTTGTCAATTGTGAGATAACTCTCTCCCATACCCAATTTAGTGCTTTCTTTTTGGATTTCCCCCATATAGCTGGCATACCTAGGTATTTCCTAGGATCCTCCCAAATAGGAATATTCAGCTCATTGTGAATCTCTTCCCTTATATCTACTAGAATGGACTTACTGAAGACAATACCAGATTTATCCATATTCACTTTCTACCCAGAGGCCAGAGAGTACTTGTCAATCACCTTCAGTATTTCCCTTGCTTGTTGTTTGTTAGCTTTGGTAAAGAGCACTGAGTCATCAGCAAAGAAAAGATGTGAAATAGCTGGAGCATTCCTAGCTATTTTGATGCCACTGATGAAGTCTTCCCTGTTTACTTTTCCCATTGATCTTGAAAACACTTCGGCTGCAAGAATAAATAGATAAGGGGAGAGTGGATCCCCTTGTCTAAGTCCTCTTTTGGGTAAAATTTCTGGTCCCAGAATTTCATTAATCTTAACCCTATAGGACACAGTAGTAACACAAGCCATGATGAGGCTGATCCACTTTTCAGCATAACCGAAAACCCTTAAAGTATCTCTTATGAACTCCCATTCCAGCCTGTCATATGCCTTGTTCATGTCTAGCTTTATAGCCAAGGTGTGCCTTTTCCTGCTCTTGCTATGCTTAAGATAGTGAAACACCTCCTGTACCAGAAGGATATTGTCTTGGATCAGCCTGCCACTAACAAAAGTGCTCTGATTCTGGCTGATAATGTCCTTCATATGGGTTTTCATACGGTTCACCATTACTTTAGAAATCACTTTGTAACTGAAATTAGTGCAGCTAATAGGTCTGAACTGCCTTATTATCTCTGGATTCTGGATTTTTGGATTTAGGAAGATGTGTGTCTCATTCATGTCTAGTGGTAATTGCCCATGATCAAAGAAACCTCTAACAATAGAACACAGATCCTCCTTGATAATATTCCAAGAGTTTTGATAGAAAACTCCATTAATGCCATCGGGTCCAGGGGCCTTTAAAGCGCCCAGGCTGAAAAATGCTCTCTCAATTTCTTCATCTCTGACATTTTTAAGCATCTCTTCATTGATCTCTTGAGTAATGATTTTTGGGATGACCTCTTCAATCCCAAAGTATTGTTCTGGATTAGAGGAGTTAAAGAGGTCTCTGTAGAATTTTTGGAAAACTTCTTGAATATCCTCTGGCTTTTCTCTCCAAAACCCATCTTCATCTTTCACTCTTAGGATCTTGTTCTGCCTCCTTCTTTTGATGGTGGTATTATGGAAGAACTTAGTATTCTTGTCTCCATAATTTAACCACTTAACTCTGGCTCTCTGGTCCCAGTAAATTTCCTCTTGCCTCCATAGCTTATTTAGCTCATGCTGATTTTTTTTCCTTTTTTCCATGTTGTCTCTATCCAAGTACCAGTTTTGCAAGTTCCTAAGCTCATTCTTTAGCTTAGAGATCTGCACATAAGCTCTTTTAAAGTTCTCTTTCTTCCAGCCCTTTAATTTCCTTGTCACAGCTCTTAATTTTTTAGATAGACCATGCAAGCATCTTGTATTTGGTTCTTCTTTCCATCCTTGCTCTACTACTTTAGGGAAATCCTTATGTTCAGCCTAAAAAGCCTCAAATTTGAAAAATCTTTCCCTCCTCCTTTTAGTTTCTTTAGTGTTTAGAACTAAGGGGTTGTGGTCAAAGCCTATAGCAGGGAGGGAAATGACTGTTGCCTCCTTATATCTCCTAATCCAGGCTTCATTGGCAACATGCCTATCTATCCTCTCTTTTACACCTCCCTCTACTCTCATGTTGCACCAGGTAAACTTACAACCTTTAATTGGGGAGTCAAATAAATCAGCTGGTTAAGAAATTTTTGAATATCTCTGTCTACTTTCTGTTATGAGGTCTTCCTCCTTCCTTTTCATAATCAAACAGTATCTCGTTGAAATCACCAAAACATTGCCAAGGAACAGCCTTACCTGGGTTTAATTCTGAAACTTTTTGCCAAAAGAGTCTTCTGTGCCTAGCTTTTGGTGGGCCATAGATGTAAGTATGGAAAGATGCTTGCTCCTCCCCTTCCCACTTGGCCTTTGTATGTATAAAATTCTGGAACTTTTCTAATATTGAGATATCTACCTCTTCCTTCCATAGCGGCGCCAAACCTCCAGCTTTCCCAACAGGCTCCACCACTTCTGATTTATCAAAGCCCAACTTCCTTCTTAAATTCAACATTTTTTTTCTTTTTCTTTTGTTTCAGCTAAAAATAAAATGGAAGGTTTATTTTTGAGACAAATGTCTCTAAACTCTCAAATTGTCAAGGCTACCCCCACACTCTGACAATTCTAGCTTATTGCTGTCATTGTGGGGGGTGGGACATGTTTAAGCCTGCCTCCTCGGCCATCAACTTCTACTTCTTCTCCTTGTCCATGCTCCTGCCTTCCTCTTCCTCTGTTCTACCTTCTTTAAAATTATTTTCCTGGGAACCAACCTTATCTTCCCATACTCTTTTCAAATTTAAGCCTCTGCTCACTGCACTAGCTAATTCCACCTCCACCACTGCCCAACTTCCCTTGGAATCTTCTTCATTCTCCTCTTCATCATCACTGGGCATCTCCACAAAATACATTTGCCCCTCACTCATTATCCCCCTTTTGGTTCTTTTCCACCTTTTACTCTCCCTTCCCCCCTTTCCTCCAAACCCCTCTTCCATTTCACCTTTTTCCTCCCCTTTCCCTCTCCGTCCTCTCTCCTTAATACTCATTTTACATCTCTGAATATCTTCAGGACTTAGAGATACCTCCAGCCCATTCGACCCATTGTTACTAGGAATAACCGTAGGGCTTGCCTCCATTCTGTTTGGGCTTAGGATGTCCGTTATTATAACTTTTTTCCTAAGCCCAATATCTTCCTCTTCAATCTGTAAGTCCTTTAGGGCACTTGGGCCTAGCCCAGGCTGACTTTTTTGGGTTTTGAGGTTAACTCTTGTCAGTTCTACTTTTTCCTCGCCAGCTTTTTGTTCAGCTTGATCTGCCTTTAGCTCTGTTCCATATGTGCTTCCTTTTACAGCTACACCTGCAATGCTGGCTCCCCTTCTGTCCCCTGTTCTGTCCTGTTGTCCCCCTCTGCTAGCATTTACCATATTTGTGAAAGCTTCATGCCTCCTTTCTTGTGCCTCTGCTCCTAGGTTTCCAAAATAGGTAACCGGGTTTTTGCCGTAGCTAGCTCCTCTATCTTCTCCAGATTCCCTTCTCTCAGGTCGATGATCACCTTCTTTTTGCCAGCAACTCTCCATAGCCAGCACTGCCATGGGTTTAGCCGGATAGGTTCCCAAACCTGGGCCATATCTCGTTCTCTGTGTTCCATCTTCCTCAGTGTGTTTGAATCTGCAGTTCTTTTGTTCATGGCCAATTCTCCCACAACTGTAATAGTATTCATGTAACTTCTCATACTTTAGATTCACCCAAGCTTTGGGAAGGTTTCTCCTTGGTACCCAGAAACCTGTTGTAAAAGGTTCCTTTGTGTTTATTATCACTTTCACCCTCAGAAAATATCTCATAAGCCTCCCATTTGCCACCGGATTCTCTACTTCCAGTACCTCCCCCATCCTTTCTCCAATCTTGTATCCATTTTTGCTGTTAAGGCTTTCCAGTGGCAAGCCATGTATCTGCACCCAGAGTGCAGCATATGTGAAGTTCAGTTCATGAATGGCTATATTTGGAACCCAATAGCATAGGTTTAAGATGTGCCCCATAATGTTCCAGGGCGCTTCCTCCATGACCCTTTTAGCTGTTCTTTCCTCTTCAAAAATGAATAGGAAAGTATTTGTGTGCAGATCTTCGATCTTCAATCCGTCTGGTTCTTCCCACCCTTTCCTGATCATTGCCTTCATGGCCCTCCTATTTAGCAACTTATCAGCCAAGATCTTACCTACTAGGCTTCTTTTAGCTATATTAAAAGATTGTTGTTCCTCTATATCCAACTCTACTATATCATCCTGAAGCCTCTTGCTCCTTTCATCTCTGTTTATTTGTTCTTTCATACTCAAATTTATCCAATCTCCCTACTCTATTTGCAAGACTAGAGCCAAGAGTAGCTATGTAACCTCTTCTTACACCGTTCTTTCCCCTGCACTTCCTTCAATCTGTAGGTTGAAGGAGGAAAAAACCTATCCCGGACAATAGTAATGTGCTCTTCGTACGAGAGAAAAAAATGGTGAAACAAGAAATATGAGCTCTATGAAATTTAATGGCGATTCTGGATCCGCTGCTAAATTAAATCAACATTTAAAAAAAAATGTAGTGGCAACTTTAAAATTTCTATTAAATTAAAGTAACATGAAATTAGCATATACTAAGAAGCAGTTTAAAAGGCATTGCTAAATTAAAAATAGTGGCATTGTTACCTATTGTTGATAAAATTGTTACAAAATTCTTAGCAACAGTTAGTTTTTCTTGTAGTGGTTTAGCGCTCAGTGGTACAACTCGTTCGAAGGATCATGCCATTATTCCATACCATGATCATAGCAACGTTAACAAGACAGTTCCTTGCGGCATGCTGTGTTTTGTCTTTTTTTGAGTTAAGATTGCGTGTAGTCAAATCTATGATAAGCTTGATTAAAGTTATTAGGCTTATTAGATTAAGTTCAATCACTTGTCTTGTCCAATTATTTGGAGCCAGTTGGATAAATTGAACAAACCAAAATGATGTATTATCTGCACTTTATTTGTTACTGAATTATCTTGTACTTATCGATTTAAATATGTTTTTTCATATATGATGAGATTTAAGTATCAAATTTTTAATGGCGCCAACCTTAGAGTATCATATCTTTGATAGCATTTCAATTTTTTTTTTTTAAACTTATCTTCATCTGTGGTGTCTTCTATGAGTTTTATGATTTTAAATAATTTGAGAACCTATCCAACATCTAAGATCAATGTCCTTATCTTCCTTTTTTCTCATCATCAACATCATATTTTTATTATGGCAGTGTTCCTAAGTAAAAGTTGTTAGATATCCTATTATTTTTGGATTCATATATAAAGAGACAAATATACAAAATGGTTCCAAAAAATATACGCAGTCCAAAACTTAATTTTCGAAAATGGCACTTTGAATGAATTATTCCTCAAAAATACAAATTGCTGTAAATTACTTCCGTCATTAACTCTTTACATTCTTAGTCTAAAAATGATGAAGTAGAATGCTATAAAGCCACGTGGCAAGCAACCCATACTCGTGTGATAGTAAATCTAAGGAAAATGCAGTGTTTTAAGGGTGTATAACAAAAATCATTTATCTATCATAGAACAAATCAATTGAGGATTTTCGATTATATACCCATAAAATACTGGGTTTTTCTTAAATTCATTGTCATATGAGCATAAGATAATTGACAACTAGCCTTATAACATCCAACGTTAGTTCTTTTGGATGAAAAATGTGAAGGAGTTATTAGCAAACCTAATTTTCAATAATTTTGTATTTTCCGAAGGTTGACTTATTCAAATTGATATTTTCAAATACTAAAATTTTAGATAATATATTTTTTTAAAACTATAATATATAATTACTCTACATAAAAACATTTCCTACTTGAGAAACATGTAAAATGAGTTGCCTTCTTCTAGCTATAGTAATATCACTTTTAAACAAGCTGAGTCATGTTAGGCTATTTTTAATTGGGCCAATAAAGTTAAATTTAGATTTACAATAAAGGGATCTGGTTCATGAACTCTTTAAAGCATAATTTTATAACCTAGTGAATTAGAACCAATTACAATATGAAAGAACAATAAGACTAGAAACAAAAAGATCGATCAAAACTTTAATCAAACCCCAAGGTTTTAGAAAACCCACTTGACCCAAATGAATTAGATCATATAAGAATCGTTCCCATTTTAAAATTTTATGAAAAACTATATGGACCCTTCCTCTCGAAGTAGCAATTTTCACCATGCATTGAAGACGAAGGGCCCCTATTAATAGACTAGTGGAAAAAAGGCCTAGGCTCTAATACCATGAAGGTAGTATGGCTAGATATGGGTTATATTAGTCATATTACCCTTGGGGTATCAAAGCCTTCCTTCTAGCTTTGGTGTGGTTGTGAGTAGAAAAAGCAAGTATTAGAAAAATTCTAGTCAGTAAGGAAGAAACTTAAACACAGATAGATTTCTAAACTTCTTATATCACCCCTGTTTGCATCTCCTCTTCACTTTCTCTACCCAAATCTTCATCTTTTTTTTATTCCTAAATCTTGTACCCATGTAAATTTCTTCCAAAATATAAAATTTTGTGGAATATTCTTATGTTTCAAAAGATGCAGAAGTCCAAGGAGGTTAGGCACCTATCTTTGATCCTTATAATGTCTTTACCAGAACATGAAGCATTAAGAACCTATTATGTATAAATAGACCTTCTGATGTCAAAGAATACATCCAAACTTTTGAATGGATCAATGTTTACTCCTAGCTTTTTCAAGTGAACAGTATGTCACTCTTAAGATTCTTGAAGATTTTATTATTCAATGGAAAACTAAGAGTTATACACACTGACACTAGGAGAAGTCAGGCTGATATTAACTCTATAGTAGACAAGGCTAACTAGTCACAACATAACTTGCTCTTTTAAGTACAAGTTATCTCACTTATGAGTATACTGTTATTGGCACAATCCTTACAACTCTCCATGATGGAAGTGTAGTCCTAACACTGTATCCCAACTATAATATAAGTCTTAATTATAGCATCGTTCTACGTCGTTTCAAAGTTCATATCTAGATCACGGAGCACCATAAGGTAGTGATGCACTTTTCGCTACCCTACATCACCATATAAGCTATCATGTTAAAAATCATTTATTGAATTTTCCTATAAGCCATTCATCAGATGCTCTATTCATAGACACTTGTTAGAATAATGAAATTCTGATGATCATACAAATTTCTAGACAAATCACTAGAAAAGAGCTACTGTAGCTTATGCCACTTAAATAGATGACGAATTATGAAAAATTCCATTAGGAGATTAGATCCATTCAAACTTTCTCATGTCCGATTTTTTAGAAAATGCATGATGGCATGGTTAAAAAAACTTTCAAAAGTCTCGACTAAAGTAGCAGCAGCTTTCCTAGTTTTTCATTCCAAAGTCATATGATCACTCTCATTCCTTTAGCAGATCTAAAGATTACAGTCTATGCTTTTTATCTAGATAGATTTTTTACCTATACAGATAAAATCAATGGTCACTTTATTTGGGATGTTGGCCCAAGTATGTGTGATCATGAATGTGAATGCAAGTATTCCACTGGTATAAAGAGATGTACGAGGAATCAGAACAAAAAAGGTGGAAAGAACAACAAAGGAGAAAAAAACTGATTTTGTAGACCTCTGCCACAACCTAAAAGAAGATCTAACCTAAATAATGGCCCATGGGTTGGAATACACAAAAAATATGAGCCTTTACCCTTATATGAACTAGCATTGGAAAAAAATTAGGGAATAAGGTCTTTTTTCATATTTAGATGAGGAGACATTAGATAAGTCACCCGAATCTTCAACTTCACCATTCACTCTGTCTCTATGTATGATGTTTACAACATCTTTTTATGATTAACATTTTTCATCTTTGAAAAAATAGACATATCCCACTCTCAAGGTCTTATTTAGGCCATATGCTTAACCTTCAAATGTATTACTAGCAGGTACCCCAAAATTAGTCTCACCAGCTACAAAAGTTTTAAACTAGCATACATATTATGCTAAGCTCAGAATCACTATTTGCAGAAGATAGATTCAAAGATTGACAAAGTTATGGTTTATACTACTCAATCAGACTCAAAGATTGATTCTATGACATATCAAGTCCCAACTTTGTATGAAAATCTGCAGACATAAGTGCAATAGATAGATGTTAAGATGAGATATCTTCTTCAACAAAGACATTTTGGCACCTATCTTTTCTTAGAACTAAGTTGAAATAAATGCTCTCAAAACTAAAATCAAACAGATTGAGGATGGCATGACCAAAAAAGCCCAAACACAATCACTGTTTGAAGTCCTTTATCGTTTTCCAGTATATATTCCACCATATCCATCAACTTATGTTTATTCTTAGCCTGATTAATCCAAATGCTTCAAAATGACATGTAAACTTTTGCATAGGCCATATCTTAAAGTACTTCGTCAACCTAAACACAGAGAAAATACTTAATATCCACACAAAATTATTGCTTCATCCTTTGAATCAAAATATGATGCATCCCTTGTAAGAGACACTAAGAAAAGTAAAGACAAACAACCTGCTTATTCTTTGTAGCACATCATTTCTATGGCTGATCCCATCCAAAATACTTAAAATGAGCAATATGATAAAATAGAATATGAATCTGGCTATACAGTTCAAAAGTCCAAATAAAGATGAAGAGGTTACATTCATTATGGTTGTGTTAATGACTGCCTCTACTAATCCACAGGAACATCTAAACATGAATAAGGATGATCCTGAAACAAACTCTCCTATTATAAAGGATCCACCTCCATAAACCACTAATGAAGAACAATTTAGCAAACTTGCTTTTAGTCCTTGGTTCACTCTTGATGATATTCCTCCAACTGAATGGCGAAATAAAATCCAAGAATTCGGTGCATGGATAGAGTTGCAAATGACGAAATCTGGTACAAATCTTATACTTATTCTTACTAAGTTTGCTTCAACAATAATTTGCACTTTACGAGAATGGTTCTAGATTTTTGGTCCCTATAAACAAATTCAATTCACTTGAGCTCTAACAACAAGTGAAGTTCTTGGTGCTATCCACCAAGAATTTATTGGAGATTATAATCTGATTAACAAGCAGACCAAACAAGAATACTTTGAGATAAAGTGTTGTTCGTTAAATTAAAAGGATATTGAGTCTGACATTATAGTTGAGACAAAATGTCAGAACTACGCTTCTAGTATAGAGAGTTGTAAGGATTGTGTCAATAAAAACATGCTTATAAGTGAGATAATTTGTATATAAAATAGTGAGTCGTGTTGTGGTTGATAAACCTTGTTTGTCATGAAGAGTTAATATTAGCATTACTATTCCCTTAGTTTTCCATCAGATAATAAAATCCTTAAGAATCTCAATAGTGACATACTACTTAGCTAAAGAAGCTGGGAGTGAACATTAATCTATTCTAGAAGTTTGAATGCATTCTTTGACATGAGAAGGTCTATTTATGTGGATCAGGTTCATGATGCTTCTTGTTCTAGTAAAGACATTATAAGGACGAAGGACATGTGCTTGAGTTCCTTATACTTTTGTATCTTCTAGAACATAAGAATATTCCACAATATTTTTTATTTTGGAAAAATATATATGGGTACAAGATTTAAGAATAGAAAAAGATGAAGATTTAGGTAGAGAAAGTGAAGAGGAGAGGCGAACATAGGTGATATAAGAAGTTTGGAAATCCATATATGTCTAAGTTTCTTCCTTACTCATTAAAGTTTTTCTAATACTTGCTTTTCTACTCTCAGTTACACCAAAGCTAGAAGGAAAGCTCTGATACCACGAGAGTAGTATGACTAATATAACTTATATCTAGTCATACTCTAGATCAGTGAGTCAATGATCATGATCAGTATATTATGAACAAACACTTATTTAATTGTTGAGTCTATAAACGTTTTGAGTGATCTCAACTCAAGGAAAAATACCTCATAAATATTTTATCATAAAATAAATGATTTGATCTCTAGACTAATTTCTAGAGAGAATTGATATTTTCTGATGCAAAGGATCTTTTAAAGCGGTAAGTTCAGAGTATACTCATATATTCATCTCAACTGAAAGTATCAAATAAAGACTATAGAACTTTGGTTCTCATGAGGAGAAAATGTTTAGAAAGAGAACATTTTTTGGAACACGAGGATTTTTTATTTTCAAACACAACTTGGATACAACATTGGTAGCTAGTTGTATATATAGCCACGAGAGGATACAAGAAGAAAAATATACTATAATAATATACATGATGACTCATATATTTAGTACGATGACTCACTCTACCTTTAGGTAGTGTTTGGTACAAGGCATGTTTTAAGATTCCTAAAAAAATTAGGCAGGAAACTTTTTTCTCATATTTGTTATCAGGCATAAAAATTTATTCCTGAGAATAAAAGATTCTTAAGAATGAAAAATTAAAAGGATTCCTACCTTTTTATTCCCATCCATGAAGGTGGGAATAAAAGTTTCCCATGGGAATATGAAACTTTTTCTATGTAAAATGATCAAATTATCTTTAAACTTACCTTCTAAATTTTAAACCCTAAACACTAACCCCTGAACTTTAAATCCTAAACTTAACCCCGAACCCTAAATTCTAAACACATAAACCCTAAACCCTAAACCCTAAACATGAAACCTAACTTATAAACCTTAAACCCTAAATTATAACTCACAAACTCTAAATCCTAAACTTAATCTCGAAACTCTAAATCTTAAACTTTAAACCTAACCTCTAAACCTTAAACTATAATCCCTAAACTCTAAATCCTAAACTTAACTTCAAAACCCTAAACTCTAACCCTTAAACCCTAACCACTACCCTAAACCCTAAATTTTAAACCTCAAAACTTTAAACTCTAAATCTTAAACCCCAAAACTCTAAACTCTAAATCTTCAAACTTAAAACCTATCTCTTAAATTTTAAACCTTAAAACTCTAAACCTTAAACTCTAACTTCTAAATTCTAAATCCTAAACTTAAACCTTGAAACCTAAACCCTGAACTCTAAATCCTAACCTCTAAACCCTAAACTCTAAACTCTAAACTTTAAATTTTAAGCCTTAATCCCTAAATTTCAAATAAAAAATCTCATTTATTTTTTTTAGTAAAAAAAAAATCTTATTTATTTATTTACTCTTTTTATTTTATTTTATCATCTTATTTATCTTTTTTTTTATTTTAAAAATTTTTCTTCAAAAGTATTTTTAGAAAAATAATTATATTTTCAAAAATATTTCAAGTGAATCAAATATAAAAATAAAAATTTGATGATAATACAACAAATCATTCTCAAGAAAATAAAGTAATAACTAAACATATTTTTTTAATTTTTTTATTTATCTCATTCTTAGAAATCTCATTTTTAAAAATATAACTTTCTTAAAAATAAAATATTTCATGAATCAAACGTCACCTTAATGATAGCAAAAGTACATTAAAGACATGATTCATCACTTTATAAATACATGACTCATGAAAAATGTGGATAAAATCTATGTAAAAAACAAGTGACTTATAAAGCCCAATATGACATAAAATATGTGAAAACAACGACGACTTTTTTGTTAGAGGAGGTACGACGTTTTCTTTCTTTTTCTTTTTTCTTTTTTAACAAATGAAAAACAACTAGCGAGGAATTATGCAAGGTGTATAGGTCCCGTTGTGTCCTTCGTAAATAAAGACACACTAATCACTAGAGGAACCATGAAAACTGTAACTCCAACTCCAAGCTTCATTAAGTGGGACAATGCAGGGTGTTTTTTATTTTTTAAAATTTTATTGTTTACTCATTTTATTTATAACTATTAGAGTACATTTTATATATGCATTTAAAATTTATTAATAAATATTAACTTAGTTAATGTTACTATAAATATCAATATGTATACATATATATTAATATATTTAAATATATAATTATATTTGATTTCTTTAATTAAAAATGATTAATTTTAATTCAAATTATTCAATTAATGACTCCATAGCTGAACCAATAAATATAGATCCAATCCCTTAGATGGGTCAATTTTGGTTTGAGTTCAAATGTGCTTTAATGTAAGATCTAAAAGAGTGAAAAAAGAGCAAACCCATGAGTTGGCTAGTATATGATAACTTTATGCCAATTTTTCATAAAGAAATTGTTAATTTTTAGACTAAGTAATGAAAAATAATAATTTTTATACATATTCATTTAGTAAATCTCCTAAAATAAACAAACAAAAAAACTTTAATCTTGTGAATCAAATGGGTCATAAACAATCGTTCAATGTCTGACCCGCACTATCCGGCGTTAGTCCGCATATAAAATGGGAGAAGAGAAAAAATAGAAGCTCACTTCTAAATAATCTAATTTTTGTATGATCGAATTCTCACCCTTTATAGGTTATTCAAGCTGACCCAGGGGCTTAACGCTGGTGGTTAGAAAGGAAAATTAGTGTATTTTTTAGAATAAGGAATTAGACACCCGATCTTCATTTTTTGTTCTCCTCTATTGATCTCTTATGTTACTTGTCAAAATGAGTTTCACACACACACAAACAGATATATAAACAAAACAATTGACACTTGCGACGTAATATATATATGAAAAGTAATTTTATTAATTCAGCAATTAAATTAAAAGTAATTACCATATTAATGTTGCATTTTGAAGTTTAAAAAATAATTATAAATTTTCCTCTAATCAAACACTTCATTGTCTGTTTCTATTTTAAAAGTATATTGTACATTAATTTCTTGATATATTAATAAAATACATATTGTGAATATGATTTTTTTTATTAGAACTTTAATCCTATGATAAATTGTTAGAAAACTATCTAATAACAAATTATTTAATGAAATAAGAATAATTTTAATTTTGATTGACATAAATAACTTGACCTTGTGTGTGTGTACATAGATGCCACCATTTGATGACAGTTCTTTAACAGCCAAATGATCAAATCTGAAAAGACTAAAATTATTTGCCAGCTTTATCAAATCAAAGTGAAGAAACTCAATCAAACAAAATTTAACTTTAAAGCAACATTCTTCAACTACCAGCTTTTTTACTTAGGCTTTGAGAAATAGATGAGGGGAGCGCATGGGAACATACCCTGATACAAACAAAAAGCACCAAGTCCATCACCATTGAGCAAAATTTTCAACAGAATTCTGTACCTCCGAACTTTCCAGGATGAATAAATGGAAAATAATAGGGCACACAAATTCGTCAACTAGAGCAAAATGCCTTCACAATGAACCTGAGCGTTTCTCAGAAATTTTCTCCATGAATAGACGGCGCCCATAAAAATTAGACAGCCTGAGCAACAGGCTCAGATGCATCTGCTTCTTGCCTGTAAATTGTTGATTATCAGTAAAATTTGAAAAATAAATATGATTAACAATAAAATTGAGGAAGTTTCTTGATGGTAGAAACATAACGAGACTTTGATCCACAAAATTATTTTTGGAAGGGCGCTGACTAGGGTAAGATTTAGCAAAGCTTAATGTTAACCAAAGAGAATTTGGTCAGGATAAGGAGAAAGAAAAATATGGAGTAAGAATTGGACAGACCCACTTAACAGTAACATTGCATGACCAATACACCTACAACATAATTTATACGATGTTGCAAGAACTAATGTAGCCACAAAATCAACACAAGGTGATTAAACTGTAGTTGTTCATGGTGTGACATAATGTGAGGCACAGCACCAGAGGGTTGTGCCATGCAACACTAGTGGCATTGCAGTTTTCAAATGCCACGTCCCATAAGAAATTAAGGCCATAAAATTAAAATAGATAGAGATAAACCAGTGATTGAAATGTAGTGAGTCTGACGTATATGAATCCTTTGTATTTAGAGAGTATATATAAGACAAGACATTAAATTACCGGAATTGCAGAAATATCACAGCTCTAATTTACAGCTCCAATCGTAGGGATATGACAGCTATATACACACTACATAATTCCAACTCTCTCCCTCAAATTGGAGCATATATATCATACTCACCAAGCTTGTTACAAATGTAACTGATGTGTGGACTTCTTAAACATTTAGTGAAAATGTGAACTGACTGATCATATTGGAGTTAACAAAATTAGAAGAGTCCTAATAGTATCTTTTCCCCAATAAAATTGTTACAACTAATGTACATAGATTATGTGTGATTAGAGTATTAATCATATCTCTTGATTTAAAGAATTGTAATAATCGTCATATCTCTTGATGTAAGATATTCTAATTATCCATCATATCCTTTGATTAGGAAACCGTGATTATATTTGTAATTAATAATTTGTCCGTAATTTTTTCCTATATATATATATATATATATATATATATATATATATGTATGTATATAAAGTCAATAGCCCTTCAACCCTCTATCCAACCTGCCTTTCTTTCCCACAAAAAAAACAGTTATGCATATGTTGCGCCACATAGGGCTGAAGAAACCTCTGCCCAAGGCGTCGCTGCAGTACCAAGTCACCGGACCACCACAAACTGGTGCATCTGGCCGGTCCCCACTACTGGCTGTCCTCTGACAGCTCTCCAGCCACTTTGGAGTTGTGTTTTTCCCTTATCCAGCCGTGCATCTGCATCTCCGTCGTCTAAACAATAACAAAAACTTCTTCCCGCTCCTCAGAAAGCGCCGAAACACCCTCTAGGAGTATACCCAATTGCTGTTTCTACCTTGCTGGTCTCTGTTCGTGGTAGCCTACTCTAACTAGTACGTGTTGGTGCTCTCTGTTTCTAACTGGTACATGTTTGTGCTCTTTGTTTCTACCTTATTACTCTCTGGTACGTGATGGCTACTTCTTCCATGACACCCATAGCCCAAAAATCGAGTATACTACCTCTTGTTATAAGTGGGTCTCCCGTCATTACTACAAAAAAATTAAATGGGTCAAATTATTTTCATGGGCTGCTTCTGTTAAATTATGGTTCCTTGGTCAAGGTCACGAAGACCATTTGATAAAAGAATTGAATGATATTCCTAAAATTGATCGGCCTACCTAGAAAAAATTAGATCATCATTTATGTAGTTTGTTATGGCACTCTATTGATTCTATGTTGTTGCCTCCTCTTTAAGTTTATAAAACTTGTCATGCTTTTGAAAAAAAATTAAATCTCTTTATACTAATGACATTCAACGCTATCATTCGATAGTAGAAAAGATGATGAGTTTGAAATAACTTGACTTGGATATGAACACTTATTTAGGCATAATTCAATAAGTAAAAAAAGAGTTTAATGAATTGTTGCCTATTATTGCTGACGTTGATGAATAAGAGAACCATAGGGATAAATTCTTTATGGTTCTCACTCTTATTTGATTAAGACCTGAGAACAAATTCTCTATAATCTTGACATTCCATCTTTGTATAATGTATTTGCTCACTTGCTACATATCTCAGGAGAAATGAGTGTATTAGAGAGAAAGTTGGGATAGCACCTATTGTAGAGAAGATAGTTGAATCTCGCTTAAGGTGGTTTGACCATGTGTGGAGAAGACCTGCAGAAGCCCTAGTGAGAAGAGTTGATCGGATGGAGAATAGTCCAATTATTAGAGGTAGAGATAGGCTAAAGAAAACAATAAGTGAAACTATTAAAAATGATTTAATAGTTAATAACTTATCTATTGATCTCATCTGTGATAGGCCACTATGGTGCCGTTTGATCCATGTAGCCGACCCCACCTAGTGGAAAAAGGTTTAGTTGTTGTTGTTGTTGTTGCTACATATCTCAGGACTAACTTCTCCGAAGACAGAAAGGATCTTTTCTGATCCCTCAGCTCTTGCTTTCCATATTACCAATAACTACAAAACAAGTAATGTTGGCTGAGGTGGCATACATAATTAAGGGCAATGCCTTCGGTGCACTTACTGTCATAAACCTAGTCATACACGAGACAAGTGTTCTTCCTGGTACGGTCATCCACCAAAGGCTACTCATATTGTTCAAACAAACCACTCTGAGAGTGTTTTACCATCCTTATCTTTTCTCAAAACTAGATATTTCATGTTCTTTTCTTTCTTTGTCATTCTTGCTAATGATTCTAAATCTGTTACCAAAGGTATTAGCCAAGCACAACAGCTTCCTTCCCTACCTCTTAAGTTTGTTCTTTATATCCTTGGTAGTCCTTTCAATCTCACATCTATTAGTAAACTTATTCGAATTTTGAATTGCCGACTTTTTTAATTCTTCTGTGCTATGCTTACACTGGATCGCAGCATTGGTCAGACGATTAGAACTAAGTGTGAATTACAAGGGCTATATCATCTCACTTTGATTATATCTCCAGCAGTCTCCACTATCTCTACCTCTCTAATTATGCTTCATCATTGTTTAGGATAACCCAGCCTTCGCAAATTGCAACAATGGTGCCTAGTCTTTCTTCATTAGAATCTTTAGATTATAAATCATGTCACTCAGGTAAACATACTCGTGTATCTCTTCTTAAGCTAAGTTCCATTTTTTCTTAGTTCATACTAATGTTTAGAGATCCAATCGTCATCATTCTATTTTGGATTTTAAATATTGTCACTTTTATTGATAATTACTTTCGGTATACTTGGTTGTTTTTAACGAAGGATCGATTTGAATTGTTTTTTATTTTTAAAATTTTGTTCACTAAGATTTGTGCCCAATTTAATACGTATGTTAAAATTTTGCAAAGTAATTATGCATGTGAAGATTTTCCTGCCTCTTTTCAAATTTTTTTGACTGCACAGGTATGCTTTATCAATCTTCTTGTGTTCACACGCCACAACAAAATGGTATAACTAAACGCAAAAAACACCATTTAATTGAGACAACTTGCATTTTGTTACATCATCACCATGTTCCTATTTCTTTTTGGAGTTTTAATTGAGACAACTCACATTTTGTTACATCATCACCATGTTCCTCTTTCTTTTTGGAGTAACGCAGTTCTTACAGCCTATTACTTAATCAACCGTATGTCATCCTCAGTGCTTAAAGGTTAGGTCCCTCATTCTCCCATATTTCCAAGTCAACCATTGTAACATCTTCCTTCTTTTGTTTTTGGATGTGTTTGTTTTGTTCATAATAATATTCCATATCGTGATAAACTTGTCGTTAAGTCTTTTAAATGCATCTTTCTAGGTTATTCTAGATTGCAAAAAGAGTATCAGTGTTGCTTTCCCTCATCATCAATTTTTTGTGTTTGCAAATGTTACTTTTTTTAACAATCTTCTTATTACTCACCATCTCATTTTGTTAATCAGTCTATTGTTACTTATGCTCTTCCTCTTCCCTGTCTTGATTCTTCTATTGCTCTTTTACCAGACACTTCAACTTCACCTTCACAGTTAGTTTTGCCCCTCCAAGTTTATCATTGCTGCGTGTCTACTTCAACTCCTGCAAACCCAGTGGATGTTCTTGATGGTTCGCCCCTAGTGGATGTTCTTGATGATTCACCCCTGACTCCAACTTCAGAACTAGCTTTGAACTTGTCTCGTGCTAATAGTTTTCCTATTACCGTTCGAAAAGGTATTTGCTCTTCTCGTAATCCCCATATTGTCTACAATTTTGTGAGTTATCATCGGTTACCATCTTATTAGGCCTATGTCATCTTTTTCTTCTATTTTTATTCCTCAGACAACACAGTAAGCTTTATCTCACCTTAGGTGGCGGCAAACAATGATTGATGAAATGACTGTATTACAATCATGTGGCACTTGAGAATTGACACATCTACCTCCTAGCAATTCTATAGTTGGTTGTTGCTAGGTTTATACTATTAAAGTTAGGTCTGATGGTACTATTGATCGTCTTAAAGTTTATTTGATTGCCAAAGGTTATACACAAATTTTCAGGTTAGATTATAGTGATACCTTCTCTCCAATTGTAAAAATGGCTTCCATTCAATTTCTGCTACCTATTTCTCCCATGCGACATTGGCCTCTTTATTAGCTAGATATTAAAAATGACTTTCTTCATAGAGATCTTGAGAAAGAGGTGTATATGAAGCAATCGCCTAATTTTGTTACTCAGGGGGAGTCTAGACTAATAGATCGACTGTGATGGTCTATATACAGTTTGAAGCACTCTCAGGCTTAGTTCAGCCGATTTAGTAGTGTTGTTCAACAATTTGAAATAACCCAAAGTGAGGCAGATCACTCAGTTTTTTATGTATACAAGCCCTCTGGTCGCTGCATTTATCAAATAGTCTATATGGATGACATTGTTATAAGGAGTGATCAAGAAGGGATTTCCTAACTTAAACATCTCAAGAATTTTCATATTAAAGACACAGTAAAGTTGAAATAATTTTTAAGAATTGAGATGGTACAATCTAGTACTAGTATAGTAATCTCTCAAAGAAAATATGTTTTAGCTCTTCTCAAAGAGATAGGTGTGATAAACTATAAATCAGTTGAAAGTCCGATGGATCCAAATGCTAAACTACCTGAACAGGGAGATCATTTATCTAATCTTGGTATATACCAGAGACTTGTAGAAAAATTGAACTATCTCATAATCACTTGGCCAGATATTTCTTTCACAGTGAGTGTTGTAAATCAATTCTTACAATCTCCATGCACAAGCCACCGAGATGCAGCAATGCGCATTCTAAAATATATCAAGGGTGCTATTGAAAAAGGACTATTATATGAGAATCATCAACATGTTAAAATAACTGGATATGTAGATGCAGATTGTGCAGGATCGCCCTAATAATGACAATCCACTACATGCTATTATGTGTTTATTGGTATCTTAGAAAAGCAAGAAACAAAAAATGGTGGCCAGATCTAATCCAGCTAAATATCAGGATATGACTCTAGCTACGTACGAACTAGTATCGATTGGAAAATTGCTTCAAGAATTGCAATTTGAAAAACTTGATAAAATGACACTCATTTGCGATAATCAAGTTGCGTTACACATTGACTCTAATCCCTTGTTTCATGAACGGACCAAACATATAGAAGTTGATTGCCATTGAGAGAAGATTTTATCGGCGACACTTACCACAAGTTTTGTCAATTCTAATGATTAATTAGCTGACATTTTCACCGAGTCCCGAAGAAGTCTACGAATAAATTATATTTATAATAAGTTTAGTGCATATAACTTGTATGCTCCAACTTGAAGGGGTGTTAGAATTAATGTAAATAGATTATATGTGATTAAGAGTATTAATCATATCCTTTGATTTAGGGAATTGTAATAACCATCATATCCCTTGATATAGGAAATCATAATTATCCATCATATCCCTTAGGGGATTGTGATTATATTTATAATTAATAGCTTATTTGTAATTTTTCTTATACATATCAAGGACTAACATAGATCTTCCTTATGGACTACATTTTTACAATTCTATTTTTCTCTGGTTTAAAAGAAATGACAAACAGTCGACTTTTGTATGTTTGGTCCTTTCATGAAATCTGGATTAGATGCAACATGTAGTGCAGCTTAATTGTCACAAATAAGTTTCATCTAATCTAGTTTTGCAACTATTGAAGCAATCATTTCATCCACATTCACATGTTGCTAAGGACATTACACGAAATTTAGTTTCAGCACTAGATCTAGGCACAACTTCCTATTTCTTGCTTTACCATAATATAAGATTTCCTCAAATAAAGATAATCTCTTGTGGTGGATCATTGATTCGAGGGTGAGCCTACCCAACTAGCATTTGCATACCCAACTACTTTAATATATTCGTGATCTTCAAACATACTATACTTATGGAAAGTGTCTCAACAAGTCTCCCATATCTACCGGGAAACTATTTAAGGTGGTGGGCACTAGTGGTTATGTATCATATTTGATAAGTACAAGTACAGGTATAAGATACCATAATTTTTTTAAAATATAGGGCATGGGTATAGTAAAATATGCTATACGAATAAAAAATATTTTATAATATATCTAAGTCTTCTAATATAATCTCAAAGTTCATATGACTAATAAAGTAAATAGAGTAACATGATATCAGAGTTGTGCATGCAACTGCGTATACTAGTTTTTCTTAATTATTGTTTTAACAAAATAGAATTTAAGATTTCTAAAATTTGGAGTTAAAATTTTGTAGTAATACCTGCAATTTACTTAATGTGTCCAAACTAAGCTCTAAGAAAAGAAAAAAGGAACTACATGATATGTCTCTAAAAGTACTTGGAAGTTCCCAAAAAGTACAACATATGTACCCAGTCCAAGTACGACTTGAATCTAGAAGTTATTAGTGCTTCATAGGGTGCTGGAATAGTCTCAGCATTCTCTATCTAAACAAAATCAATTGTTTTGGTGGACAACCAGGCAGAGAATAACATCAATCTCATGTGTGCACAACCTTGTTATAGTGGGTGCACTAAGGTTATTGACTAAGATGTCATCTCCCTCCATTATTTCCTCCTCAGCCAGTATTACCATTGCAATCGTATCTGAGGTCATACCTTCAACCTTGGGCTTGCTAGGCTAGATATATTTAGTAACCAAGTAAAGATTTGTCCAAGAATGGAATATTTGGATTACAGAGAATTTGCTCACAAATGGGTTCAAGTTCAACTTTTAGGCCAACAAGGGTAAGTACGAAGAAGAATTAGTCCCTTTTCTTTTCCTGTTCACTAATATCATAAGTAATGATGAGCTGTTTATTAAATTCTTCCTTCACAAAATGAACCATGCCTAAATAAGTGTTCATATCTATGTCATGTTGTTTCAAATTCATCATTTTAGTAAAAAAAATGATAACATTGAATATCTATTTTTTTTTAATCAACATGGAATATCATTAGTACAAAGGGACACAGACCATTTTCCAAAAGACATGACATCTCTTGTAAGTATAGAGAAGAGGCAACATCTTGGGTTCAATGGAATGCCATAATAGACACACGATGATATGTTCTCTTCCATATAGGTCTATGTTAAATTTAGAGAGAATAGGAGAAAAATAAGAGAATAAAATGTAGTCTCCTTATAGAAGGCCTACATTAGTGCTTGATATTTATAGGAAGAATTACAGACAAGACATTAACTAAAAATATAAATAATCCATAATTTAAATTTTAATTATACTTTGAATCAAAGGATATGACTATTCCCAAATCAAGGTATATGATGATATCTAATTACTCCTTTAATAAAAGAATATTATGATGAATATCTACTATTTCAACATTTCCCCTCAAGCTGAGGCATATTTAAGCTTCAGCTTGCTACAAATTAAACCCAATTAAAATCAAACTCAAGTAAAAAAGGCTCAATAAAAGAAAGTAGTCAACTCCTCTGATGATAATTTTTCTAGCATCATGTTGACTTTTTGGACAAAATGCAACCAAAGAAATGACCTGGAATAAAGAACACAAGCCTAAAATTGGCTAGAACACTCAAAAAGTTACAACATGCCAGTATAGAACATCACCATGGTGGCCAAAAGAGAGAACACTACTGGAATAATGCATAGCAGTTAAAGCAGCTGGAGAGAGAAAGCACTGCTAGCATGATGCATAGTTGGAAGAGTTGCTAGAATGACGCACAACGGGAAGAGTGGCTGGAATGAGGCACAGTCAACACGTTTGGAAAATAAAAGAAAGCCAAAAATGAACTAGGCAGAAGAAAAATCAACACGAACATAAACCAAGGAGTAAAAAATAGCAACTGGATAGACACTGAGATGATTTTCAGCATTGTTTGGTACAGATAAAAAACGTAGGTTGGAGAGAGACTATCGGTGAATGTGACTGTTTGGACACTAAAGGAGCTGACGATGATTGCCGGAGATGCTCAGACAGTGGTGGGTCGGCCGATTTTTGGGTTATGAATAGAACCCATGCCTTCTGCAAGCAGAAACAATCTTCGCAGAGGCTGGAATGATGCACAACCTATAGCAACGTTCTGCTATTTCTTTTTTTCTTTTTTTTTCCTTCATGATCTCATTCATGATAGGCCACTGTGGCGCCGTTTGATCCATGTAGCCGACCATACCTAATGGGAAAAGGTTTAGTTGTTGTTTTTATACTCTAGTTGGAAGGAAGCACATCTAAGAGAAACTAGAGTTTTTCTTGGTTTTCTCAAGACTCTAATACCATGTTAAAATTAGAGAGAATAGGAGAAAAAATAAGAGAATAAAATGTAGTTTCCTTACAGAAAGCCTACATTAGTGCTTGATATTTATAGGAAGAATTACAGACAAGACATTAATTATAATTTGAATCCTAATTATTCTTCGAGTCAAAGGATATGTTATCCCCGAATCAAGGGATATGATGACATCTAATTACTCCTTTAATAAAAGGATATTATTATGAATATATACTATTTTACCAGTCTATTCGGTTCAGAAATATCATCTATATTTTTCAGTAAATGGTCTTCAAAACCTTGGCTAAGAAACCAAAGCTCAACAAAAGAAACTCATGAGACATAATAAGAACCATTTAATTTTTTAGTAGTACTAACAAGATCAGAAACAATAAAAGGTACCCAATTTTTGGGATGTGGGAACAATGCCAAAGGCAGCCACTGCAGTTTGGGGTGAAAATAGTCCAGGGTAACGACAAAAAGAGAAGAATCACCATAAACAAGGTACAACCTGGAGAAACAAAGGCCTGGGCAGGGATCTACAATGGTCTTCAGTCAACTCTAAGAAGCTGGTGGTGCAAAAAGTCCTTACTCCCTCATGTGCCAACATGTCGAATGGCAGATCAGCAAGTTTTGAGATGACCCAAAGGTGTTTCAATCAAAGATTGACCATGCACAATGTCTAGAAATAAAGCATAGCCACAAGAAGAAAAAGACTACAAAAATCACCTGTCATATAATCTAATGCTCTAGAATCAAATATCTAAGGAGCTGAGTGGTAGGATACAGAATCAGAAACAGAGAAAACAATACCTTTGAAAGCAAGAATACAAATAGGGGAATCAATTTGGAGATTAAACAATTTGTGGAGGGCTTCTTGTTGAGGTTTGGTGAGCTGTACATTGCAGACTTCAGCATCCTTACATAACTCCTCAAATGCAGACTCACTAGAGACATGATATGCCTTTCCCTCCTTGTTTTTCGATTTTCATCTTGGAGGAACTACATAAAGTTGAAAACATTTTTCTCGCGTGTGTCCTACCTTCTTGCAATAGTTGCAAATAGGGCATTCCCCAATTTTTAACTGCTTGCTATCTCCCATAATTTTAGGATTTAGGCTACCCTTGGTATAAAGAGCAGTTGTTTCAGTAGATCTCTCACCAAAGAGTTTCTCTCTCACTTCGCCAAGCATCACTCACTTGGCATGCAAGATACTTCATTGCCGTGAGGCTGCAAAAGATGGATGGATGGTCTTAGTTTGGGATGGTACTGATACTCCACCAAACAGTATATGTGCAAAGTGAGTGAATTTAAGTCTAGTTTTACTTTGCCTCATTATACCTTTCCTCAAAATGTAAAGGTTATTTTTGCATAAAATCCTATGGAAGTCTATTGCTGGCATTGGTTCTTCTCATATTAAAAGAAGTGGTGTTCATTTTTCTCCTACTATGCTGTATTCTATATCTTTCCAAAGGCAAGAAATTCCTGTTACCTCATCATGCAAGCCACGTGACCTTAACCAGGCACCTTAGGGCTTAGGCACTTGAATGCTGCTGAGTTACATTGTGTTCCTTGTTGGAAGCAGTTCAAACAAATGAATAAGTAAAATGCAGAGAAGAATATAAAGTAAACTATGATCCTACTCTAAACTTAATCCTAGAGTGTTTTCTAAGCTTAAGCTACACACACACACACACACAGAGAAGAATATAAAGTAAACTATGATCCTACTCTAAACTTAATCCTAGAGTGTTTTCTAAGCTTAACATACATACATATATATATATATATATATATATATATATATATATATATCACCTTAGCTGCTTAAATCACTCAAAAACACGGACTATATGGACCCGAAGCACGGTCGTATTTTAGGACACGGCCTCGTGTTGGAGGCTACCATGGTCAGTTCTTGTCAATTTCTTGTGTGTTTCCTCCTTGCATCCTCCTCAACTTGTTCCAAGTCCATATAACTCTTCACATGAGTGTTTTTCTTTGATTCTTGGCTTTTTTTTTGTTCATTTACAAATAGAAAACAAAGCCAAGCAGTATCTAGAGTAGGTAAAACAAAATAGAATCAAAGCAGGAAAATAATCCCAAGTTAACTAAGAAATAAGGGATGAGATATAACAATTAAGCACACATTTTTCCCCTTCATCAACTCTTCCATGCTTCCTCAAACAAATAATATGACATATCAACAGAAATGGGGAACATATATTCAAAGTTTAGATGATAGAAAAATGTAATATAGGTAACTCTTTACTCAATCAATGTGAACATAACAGATATATGAGTAGACATTTATCAGATAGTTTCTATTCTTCTAAAATTAAACCAAAATTCTCTTATTATATACTTACTTTTATTGTTATCATTGATTGTATGCATCAAATTGATTTTTAAACACTCAAGTAGGCCACCTCATATTTTAGATCTTCCTATGTTGTCTTATTCTTATTTTTATTTTATCACTTTTTTTTCTTCCTTTGTTTCTCTTTTTTCTTTTCCTATTTCATTCATTTTTTTATATAGAAATATACAGTGAGTGCATTTTATGCTTTATTTAACTAGGTTATAGGCAATTAAGTACTCATACTAAGGCTTTTTTGGTGCTTTAAAGTGTTACTTAGAGTAAAAAAATTTTGGGTTTCATATTTCTTTATTTTTACCTCTCCCAGCCACTATGGCGCCGTTTGATCCATGTAGCCGACCCCACTTAGTGGGAAAAGGCTTAGTAGTTGTTGTTGTTGTTCACGCCTAACTTAGCAAAAACTTCTCCAATTGATGGTAGGGGCCTCCTTCCCAAGATACGTCCACGTATCTCATCCAAATCCCTATTCAAACATGCCAAAAATTCATACTCTTTCCTTGTCCAAGTGTGCCTTGAATTTTATGTAATCATCAATATCCCTCCAATCAATTTCGTAGAACAAATCTAGTTCCTACCAAAGGACCTTCAATGAGTTGTAATAGCCCGTGACATACAGGTTGTCTTGCCGAATGTCTTCTAGTTTCATCTTTATCTTGAAAACTTGAGATGCATTCTCAAGATCCGAGTAAGTTTCTTTGACAACTTCTCAAATAGCCCTAACTGTCTTGAACAGAAGATAGGTACGAATAATGTGTGGCTCCATAGAGTTAATGAGCCAAGACATGACAATTGAATTGTTAAGTTCCTTTGTAGCATAGCTGGGATCTTCTGGTTTGGGTTTGCTGGTTTCATTAGTAATGTAACCCATTTTTCACTGTCCCTTAATCACCATGAGGACAAACTGAGACCAATGGAGAAAGTTCTTTCTATCTAGCCTATGATTTGTGATGACTAGAGTGGAGTTTTCACTAAGAGAAGAGATAGCCGGAGGGAGTGAGCTAGGCTTGCCACCAGTTTTTCTTGAAATTTCCATGGTTGCTATGATACCATGTAAAAATGGGAAAATATTTTCCATACTTCATTTGAAAACGCCGTACAAAAATAGGAATTGATGATAACAATCAATCCCAAAAAATATGCTTTAGCCTATTTAAAGGAATTTCATTTATGATGAATATCTCTTAATATCTACCTAATAAATACAAATATATACAATTATGATGAGACCATTATTCCTTGATTCTCAGGATTATAATCATGATTTCCAACAGTTATTGTGTTATATGATTAGGCTGAGAAGAATATCTAAAAGAATGTCGAGGGGGCTACTCATGGGACGCAAGTCTAAGAATTGTGGGAGTTACTTATTTGTCAGGGACATCATCAAGGGAATACTAATAACTTAAGTTTATGGAATGATCATTGAGTTCTTCTATTTGAGTTGTTTATTGTTCTTTGTTTTTCTCAAGTTGGGCTTTATTTTTAACAAACTTTATAGTTACACAAACACCTTAATAGGTATTATAGATTTAGAAGTGTCTTGGAAGTTAAGAAAATTGTTACTTGTAATACACCCAGAATAATGGGTAAAATTATCTTTATGTAATTATAATGCAGTTCATAATTACTACAACACTATAAATAATTAGTTTCAATTACTAGAATGCCCACCTTGAAAAGCATGTTGATAGAGCCCAAACTGCAGAAGTGGGCTATGTGCTGGATTACTAGGGAAAGAAGCCCAAAAACATGGCTGGTTTATCTGAATAGGTAGTTAAGAGGCAATTATTTAGTGGGTAGTTATTTTAGCATGTTTTAGAATAGTTATTCAAGTATGTGTGTGGTGAAAAATATATGTATAAGTTAGTGGATGAGTGAGGGAGAGTGATTAATTTCTAATTGTTTGTGGGTCTGAGAACTGTTTTCTCAGAAGGAAGCTTGGGCTTGGGCTGGTTGGGGTGATTTTTCAACCAGAGTGTGTTGAATTCTGTTGTACTTGATATTGAATTTAATCAAATATAGTGTGTTTTCTGTTTTTGGCTTCTGGGTTCCTAACATTTGGTCCGACCTACCGGATAACAAGTGAGGAAGGCATGCCAAAGATGTCTAATAGAGTAGATGTTTTCGAAGCAAAGATGGCTGTACAAGAAGGGAATATGGAGGAAATGAAAACCGAATGATGATTGAATTGCAACAGCACGGATCTCTTCTATAGGAGATCAGTAAGCAATTGGGAAAGAGAAAGGAGGCAACATTATTAGGGGAGGAGTCCTCATGAAATGAGAGATCTTCTTAGCCTGAATTTCTAAAACCAAAGGGAGACTATTTAGATGATTATAAAATTTCAATTAAAAAGATTGAACTCCCAATTTTTGATGGCCTGGATCCAATAGCTTGGATTACCAGGGCTGAAGTTTATTTTGAAGTCCAGAAAGCTCCTGAGTAAGTCAAAATTAAATTGGCACATGTGAGCATGGAAGGTCCTGCCATTCATTGGTTTAATTTGGTCAAGGAGATTGAGGATCACTTATCTTGAGAAAAACTCAAACGTGTTTTGATAGCCAAGTATGGAGGACGAAAGCATGAAAATTCTTTTGAAGAATTGGTAGCACTAAAACAAGATGGAAGTGTGCAAGATTACATTGAAACATTTGAGTTAATTTCCTCTCAAGTCCCTCGCCTACCAGAAGAGCAATATGTGGGATATTTCATGAATGGGCTGCAACCAATTATCAAGAGGAGAGTAAGAACGTTCAATCCATATTCTCGCGGGCAAGTCATGCGCATAGCCAGGGACATTGAAGAAGAAATCGTGGGCGTTGAGGAAACCACGTACAAGTCGGCAAAAAAGGGACGCATGTGGGGTGGCCATGAACAAGGTGGTAACGGTTTGGACAATTTCCGGTCCAACCCACGATCCAGAGTGGGCCAGAGGGGACTCGACTCACCCTCATCAAGGGTCCTGCTCCGGACCCACATCGGGTTAGGGCGCCAATTGGACCCAAGATGTCAAGGGGTCGTGCAACTCTATTTTGGCTTTCCCGGGGCACGCGGGTGCTTCCCAGTCAACAACGGCTAGGCAAAGTGATGGGGAAAAGCACATGCCTAGGGAAAAATTTAGAGGTCTACATTTCATTACTTATCTAAAATTAATGGAGAGGAGGGCCAAAGGATTGTGCTTCAAGTGCGGCGAGAAATTTCCCCCTATCCATCGGTGTCCAGAGAAGCAAATGAGATTACTAGTATTAGAAGAGAATGAAGCGTTAAACTCAGAGGCGGAAATAGTTGGTCTTGACACAAGGAATTCAGAAGCTGGAGGAGAACTAGAGTGCACAACTAGAAGCATATAAATTCAAAGAGGGCCTATGAAAATAGAACTATGAACTGATTTTCTTAAATTTAGCCTTGAGGACAATGCTAAAGTTGCAGTAGGTGGTAATGATAGAGCCCAAACTGCAGAAGTGGGCTACGTGCTGGATTATCAGGGAAAGAAGCCCAAAAACATGGTTGGTTTATCTGAATAGGAAGTTAAGAGACAATTATTTAGTGGGTAGTTATTTTGGCATGTTTTAGAGTAGTTATTCAAGTGTGTGTGTGGTGAAAAATATATATATAAGTTAGTGGGTGAGTGAGGGAGAGTAGATTGGTTAATTTCTGGTTGTTCGTGGGTCTCAGAACTGCTTTTTCAGAAGAAAACTTAGGCTTGGGCTGGTTGGGGTGATTTTCCAACCAGAGTGTGTTGAATTCTACTGTACTTGATATTGAATTTAATCAAATATAGTGTGTTTTCCGTTTTTGGCTTCTGGGTTCCTAACACATGTTTTCTCAAATCATCACTTTTGAAAACATGTAACAGCCCTCGTTTTCTGTTTTTGAAACAATTGAGAAAACAGTTTTTAAAATAAGCCCCCTGGAATTAAGTATTTGAAAACAGAACACTGTTCTCAAAAGCCGAAACCAAACAAGCTCATACAACTCCTAAACTCCTTCAACTTAGACATATTTAAAATTATGATTGATATTATATTTTGTGCTTGATAATTTGGACTTTCAATTATTGTTAAGAGTTAATTAAGCATGTTTAGTGGGTAGTTATTTTGGCACGTTTTAGAGTAGTTATTCAAGTGTGTGTGTGGTGAAAAATATATGTATAAGTTAGTGGGTGAGTGAGGGAGAGTAGGTTGGTTAATTTCTGGTTGTTTGTGGGTCTCAGAACTGCTTTTTCAGAAGAAAACTTAGGCTTGGGCTGGTTGGGGTGATTTTCCAACCAGAGTGTGTTGAATTCTACTGTACTTGATATTGAATTTAATCAAATATAGTGTGTTTTCTGTTTTTGGCTTCTGGGTTCCTAACACATGTTTTCTCAAATCATCACTTTTGAAAACATGTAACAGCCCTCGTTTTTCTGTTTTTGAAACAATTGAGAAAACAGTTTTTAAAATAAGCCCCCTGGAATTAAGTATTTGAAAACAGAACACTGTTCTCAAAAGCCGAAACCAAACGAGCTCATACAACTCCTAAACTCCTTCAACTTAGACATATTTAAAATTATGATTGATATTATATTTTGTGCTTGATAATTTGGACTTTCAATTATTGTTAAGAGTTAATTAAGCATGTTTAGTGGGTAGTTATTTTGGCACGTTTTAGAGTAGTTATTCAAGTGTGTGTGTGGTGAAAAATATATGTATAAGTTAGTGGGTGAGTGAGGGAGAGTAGGTTGGTTAATTTCTGGTTGTTTGTGGGTCTAAGAACTGCTTTTTTAGAAGAAAACTTAGGCTTGGGCTGGTTGGGGTGATTTTCCAACCAGAGTGTGTTGAATTCTATTGTACTTGATATTGAATTTAATCAAATATAGCGTGTTTTCTGTTTTTGGCTTCTGGGTTCCTAACACATGTTTTCTCAAATCACCGCTTTTGAAAACATGTAATAGCCCTCGTTTTTCTGTTTTTGAAACAATTGAGAAAACAGTTTTTAAAATAAGCCCCCTGGAATTAAGTATTTGAAAACAGAACACTATTCTCAAAAGCCGAAACCAAACAGGCTCATACAACTCCTAAACTCCTTTAGCTTAGACATATTTAAAATTATGATTGATATTATATTTTGTGGTTGATAATTTGGGCTTTCAATTATTGTTAAGAGTTAATTAAGCATGTTTAGTGGGTAGTTATTTTAGCATGTTTTAGAGTAGTTATTCAAGTGTGTGGTGAAAAATATAAGTTAGTGGGTGAGTGAGGGAAAGTAGGTTGGTTAATTTCTAGTTGTTTGTGGGTCTGAGAACTGCATTTTCAGAAGGAAACTTAGGCTTGGGCTGGTTGGGGTGATTTTCCAACCAGTGTTGAATTCTACTGTACTTGATATTTAATTTAATCAAATAGTGTGTTTTTCGTTTTTGACTTATGGGTTCCTAACAAATGTTTTCTCAAATCACTGCTTTTGAAAACATGTAATAGCCCTCGTTTTTCTATTTTTGAAACAATTGAGAAAACAATTTTTAAAATAAGCCCCCTGGAAATTTGAAAACAGAACACTGTTCTCAAAAGCCAAAACCAAACAAGTTCATACAACTCCTAAACTCCTTTAGCTTAGACATATTTAAAATTATGATTGATATTATATTTTGTGCTTGATAATTTGGACTTTCAATTATTGTTAAGAGTTAATTAAGCATGTTTAGTGGGTAGTTATTTTAGCATGTTTTAGAGTAGTTATTCAAGTGTGTGTGTGGTGAAAAATATATGTATAAGTTCGTGGGTGAGTAAAGGAGAGTAAGTTGGTTAATTTCTAGTTGTTTGTGGGTCTGAGAACTACTTTTTCAGAAGGAAACTTAGGCTTGGGCTGGTTGGGGTGATTTTTCAACCAGAGTATGTTGAATTTTACTATACTTGATATTGAATTTAATCAAATATAGTGTGTTTTCCGTTTTTGACTTCTGGGTTCCAAACACATGTTTTCTCAAATCACTGGTTTTGAAAACATGTAATAGCCCTCATTTTTCTGTTTTTTTAACAATTGAGAAAACAGTTTTTAAAATAAGCCCCCTGGAATTAAGTTTTTGAAAACAGAACACTGTTCTCAAATTCCGAAACCAAACAAGCTCATACAACTCCTAAACTCCTTCAGCTTAGACATATTTAAAATTATGATTGATATTATATTTTGTGCTTGATAATTTGGACTTTCAATTATTGTTAAGAGTTAATTAAGTATAAGTTTTTCATATATAATAGTTTTATTTATTTATTTTTCACATTTTGGATTATAATAATTATGTGTCGGGCTTCAACATTTCAATGCGCAATGCAGTGCACCACAGACCATGGCTCTAGGAACCCCTTTTGTTACAATGCACCAGCACAGACCATTAATAACTACATATAAATGAAAAGATTAAATTTTAGACCACATTGCATTGACTTCTATATAGCTCGCAACTAGCTTCTATAACAAGGAAATTGAAAGTGCTGAAGAAGGCTATAGATTCACCTTCCAATTCCTTCTCCAACTTCCATTCTGACAAAGCTTCCAACCTTCACAGATGAACCCACTTCTTTGGATAGATTATCCAGCACTGCCTGCGAAGTGGCACAATAAACACTGGATAACAAGCTCAAATAAACGATTAGCCTACTCAGATGAATGCTTTTTCATAGATACACAACATAAAATTTTTATTAAAAAAAAACCCCATATATATAAAAAGCATGCACTTTATTCCACCTAATATACTTCCAACACTAGTTAATTGCACCTGATCTAGAAGCCTTATCACGAAATTCTACATCTGTCTGATGATCTTTGAATTAAGAAAATGCTTACTAGCACAGCACACTAAACAGGTCATTTATATTAGTTGATCTATAATTAAAAGTGTTGAATATGGAAAGATTTATCAGCTTGCTAGTTTCCTTTTTCTTTTCTTTTTTCCTGTAACACTCATGGTTCCTAATTATCTCCTAATATTAAAGATATTATTTCCTAGAATTAGGGACACAATTATTCCTAGAACCTTGTAAATACTGCCTATTTATAGTCTGATCCTTGTAATAGTAAGAATCACCGAATAACAATAAAAAATTTCTCTACCTTCTCTGTCTCTGTTTCAGGTTGTGCATATGATATCAGAGCTCCGGCCCACTTGTGCAGAATAAGACGAGTAGTGATGGCACAATCAGCCATGACAGGAGCGTCAAGTGAACCCACCTCAGCGTCTTCCAATTCCAGTGAGTGTTGGAACATGCTGGTCATTGGCGTCTGTACACCCCACCAGTTATAAGTACTCTTCCATACAACTAATCGTTCACAATCTGGATGAGAAAAATTACTTGGAGTGATCACAATCTGTGAAGTTGATTATCAACGGCAAGAGGAAGCTAGACTATCTCACTAGTAAAGTTTCAGAACCAAAGAAGATCGATCCATAGTAGTCAAAGACACACGATTCACGTTCATCTCGGTTCAATTCGTACGGCCACCGATACAAATCGGTGGCCAAATCGTGAGTGAACCTGAATCGTGGTCAAAATCACATAGATTGGTGCGATTCAGGCAAGAATCGCAGAATCCTACGATTCTGCAATTCTGAATCTGGGCATGGATGTCGCACAAAAGAGTCTCTACCATGGCTGCGCGACGTCCGTTTGTTCATCTCTTTTATGAATCTGCAACTTTTCCATGGCTGTGCGACGTCTTCATCTTCTTCCCGAAACTTTCTACAACCTTCTTTTCTTTTCTTTTTTTTCAAATACAAGGCCAAAACACACTTGAACGGCTGAAAAGTTAAACTTTTCAACTTCCCCCAAAAAATCGTGTTGCCTTTACTTTATATCCGAAATAGTAAAGAACCGTCCCACTTCCTTAAGGCCTTTCATTTTTTAAAATAATATTTTTTTAATTAATAAAAAAAGGTCTTTTCTCTTAATAATTTTAAATTTATTCAACCGACACTATTTAAATAATTTTTTCTCAATTGTAAATCTATTCAATAAACAGCCTTTAAATAATTTTTTTCCTAATAATTATATCTTTTTAAATAATTAATTATGTTTAAAATTACTGAGATAAATATATTATTTTAAATATATTATTTAATTATTTATATTTTATATTATATATTTTAAACTATTCTTTTATGTGTTTATGAATTTTATGATTCGATATGATTTACGATTTCATTACTATGGATCGATCTTTCATGGTGAGTTTGCCAAAAGTTCCCTTGTGACAGCATGGTTAATCAACTATGTGGACGCGTCAATTGATAAGACTTATCTATTTGTTCTCAATGCAGAAGACATGTGGGATGCACTAAGAAAAATACACTTTGATCTTAAAAACTCATTTCAAAATTTTCAATTGAAAACTAAATTGTGGCAGCTCAAACAAGGGAACCGTGAGATCACTGAGTATTATAATGAGATGAAAGCATTATGGCAAGAATTATATCTACTATGATGATGATTGGGCTTTCAAGGCTAATAGTGTGGTGTATGAGTTCCTGGCAGGCTTGAAAAAGAGTCTTGATGAAGTCAAAGGCAAAATTCTTAAGACAACACCATTACCATCAATGTATTTGCAGAGGTCAAATGGGAAGACAGCTAGCGCATGGTAATGCTAGGTGAAAAAATTATGCCTAATGCTGAAATGCATTGATTAGCAAGAATAATCAAGGTCCCCATCAGTCCCATTCTCAGCCAAACAAAAAGGGTGGGAAAGTGTGGTGTGATCGTTGCCACAAACCGCGACACACTAGGGACACTTGCTAGGACTTGCATGCAAAGCCACCCAATTGGAAGCCAATTTCCTCTAATCAGTCAATGCGAGACCCAAAAGCATTCCAATCAAGTAGTGAGGTGCATGGAAATTTTGAAGTCTCAGTAATAGCACTATCTTTCAGTAAGAAATAGTTAGAACTGTATATACATTTTCAGTCCACACAATTTTCCAACACTATGTCCCCTTCTCGTTCCTTAGCCCAATCAGGTAATTACAATCAATCTGCTGCCTTTAATATGTCAACTATTCCCCAATATCCTTTTGATAATAGATTTTGGGCACCACAGATCATATGACAAGTTGTTCAAAATTGTTTTCCTCCTATAATCCTTGTGTGGGAAACAAAAGAATTAAGATAGAAGATGGGACTCTCAACTATTACTAGAAAAGGATCAATAATTATCTTAAATAATCTTGTTCTTCACAATATTCTTCATGTTCCAAATCTTAGCACTTGTACTTACACTCCGCAACAAAATGGGTTAGTAGAAAGAAAAAAATAAACCCTTCCTTGCAGTACCTAGGTTGTTAATTTTCACAAACAAGGTATCTAAATACTTATTTGGGGAGGCAATCCTTACTGCTACCTATCTCCTTAATCAAATGCCATCAAAGAGTTGTGAAATTTAAAATGCCATCGATTGTTTTCAAAAACACCTTTCTAATGTAACCTTTTTTGGGTCTATTGCTTTTGTTTATATACAAAATCATAATAGATGTAAGTTAGATCCACAATCATTGAAGTGTGTGTTTCTTAGATATACCCCTACACAAGAAAGGTATAGATGCTTTGATCCGAAAATAAAAAAATTTGCATAGTGGGAGTTATATTCTGAATCTTAAGGTTTCTTTGACACTCCTCTTTCCAGGGGGTATTCGGCAAGAGTTTAGGCCATTGTTAATTCAACCAGAACAAGAGTATACAGACCTGCACAGTGGGGTTCAAAACTTTTTGGGGGAATTCAGCACTTTGTTTGAACAATCTAAAGGATTACCATCCCTTAGAGCCAATGATCATGCAATCTAGCTCAAGGATGGAGCCTCAAACCTAGCTATTCAACCATACTGCTATTCTCATTTGCAGAAGAAAGAAATTGAATGTCTTGTGAGAGATAGTTATGGCTGTAATTATACAACCCAGTAACACCCTTTTCTCTAGTCCCGTATTGTTGGTCAAGAAGAAATACAGTTGCTGGAGATTATGTGTGCATTACTGAGCCCTCAACAAAGTTATGGTACATAACAAATTTCCAATTCCAGCAATTGACAAACTTCTGGATGAGTTGGGTGGATCAATAATATTCACTAAATTAGAATCGAAGTCCGAGTACCATATTAAGCCTAGTGATGAGCATAAAACTTCATTCCGAACACACGATGCCCTTGGGGCTTACCAATGTTCTGTCCACTTTTCAATCTTTGATGAATAATGTGTTTTGGCCATATTTACATAAATTTACTGGTGGTTTATGATGACATCCTCATTTATAGCCCAAATCTTCTTTCCAATTTGAATCACTTAAAAGTGGCTTTTAAAGTACTACAGGGGCTGGAGGTGAATAAATAAAGGTGTACATTTGCTCAGCCAAAGCTTGAATATTTAGGCCATATAATTTTCAAGAGTGCATGGAATCCAGAAAAAATTCACAGCATGCTGCAATGGCCAATTTCAAAAGACTTAAAGGCTTTAAGGGGGTTCCTAACCTTGACTGGACACTACCATAAGTTTGTCCAAAATTAGGTATGCTGGTTGCTCCCTTAACTGATTTACTCAAGAAGGATGCATTATGTGAAATTAGAAAAGAATAGGAGAAAAACAAAATAGGAAGAATATAATTTATGAATTAGACCTACATCAATCTCTGATATATATAGAAAAAATTACAGACAAGACATTCCTAAATCAAGGGATATCACAATCCCTTAAAATAGAAAATATGACGGTTACTATAATCTCTTACATGAAGGGATATTACCGAAACTCCCTAATCATACACAATCTATTTACATTAATTCTAACACTCCCTCAAGTTTGAGCATATAGGTTATATGCACCAAACTTGTTACAAATATAATTTCTTTGTGGACTCCTTAGGGACTTGGTAAAAATATCAACTGATTGATCATTGGAATTAACAAAAGTCGTAGAAAGAATCCTTAATAAAATCTTCTCTCTAATGAAGTGGCAATCAACTTCTATGTCCTTGGTTTGTTCATGAAACACGAGATTAGAAACAATGTGTAGAGCAACTTGATTTTCACAAATGAATGTCATTTTGTCAAGTTCTCCAAACTACAATTCTCAAAGCAATTGTCTAATCTATAACAGCTTGTATGTAGCTAGAGCCATAGCCCGATATTCAGTCTCTACACTAGATCTAGCCATTGCCTCTTGTTTCTTGCTTTTCCAAGAAACCAAGTTTCCTCTAACAAACACACAATAACCTGTAGTGGATTGTCAATCTGAAGGGGATCCAACCCAATCTGCATGTGCATATTCGGTTATTTGAGCATGTTGATAACTCTTATACAATAGTTCTTTTTTAGGAGCACCCTTGATATATCTTAGAATGCACATCACCACATTCCAGTAACTCGTGCAAGGAGATTGTAGGAATTGACTTACAACACTCACTGCAAAAGAGATATTAGGCCGAGTGATCATGAGATAGTTTAATTTTCTCACAAGTCTCTTATATATACCAAGATCAGATAAAGGCTCTTCCCGTTCAGGTAGAAGTTTAGCATTTGGATCCATTGGACTTTCAATTGATTTACAATCCAACATGCTTGTTTTTTTAAAAAGATCTAAGACATTTTCTTTGGGAGATTATAATACTAGTATTAGATTGTGCCACCTCAATCCCCAAAAAATATTTCAACTTCCCTAGGTCTTTGGTTTGAAAATTCTTGAAAAGATGTTGTTTGAGCTAGAAAATCCCTTCTTGATTATTCTCTGTGATAACGATGTCATCCACATAGACTATTAGATAAATGCAACGGCTAGATGGCCGGTATACATAAAACCTGAGTGATCTGCCTCACTACAAGTCATCTCAAATTGTTGGACAACACTACTAAACCAGCTAAACTAGGCTCAGAGAGATTGCTTCAAACTGTATAAAGACCGCCGCAGTCTACATACTAGTCCAGATCCCCCTGAGCAATAAAATCAGGTGGTTGCTTCATATAGACCTCCTCCTCAATATAAACATGAAGGAAGGCATTTTTAATATCCAACTGATAAAGAAGCCAATGTCACATTGCGGCAATAAAGAGCATAATACAAATAAAAGCCATTTTGACAACCGGAGAGAAAGTATCATTGCAATCCAACCCAAAAATTTGTGTCTATCCTTTGACAACTAGACGAGCTTTAAGGCAATCAAAAGTACCATCAGATCAACTTTAATAGTATAAACCCATCAACAACTAACAATAGATTGGCCAGGAGATAGATGTGCCAGTTCTCAAGTGCCACATGACTGCAATGTAGTCATTTCATCAACCATTGCTTGTCGCCACCCAAGGTGAGAAAGAGCTTCCTGTGTTGTCTAAGGAATAGAAACAGAAAACATAGACGAGACAAAAGCATAATAGGAAGAGGATAATCGATGATAACTCACAAAATTATATACAGGATGAGGATTACGAGAAGTGCAAATGTCTTTTTGAGCGGCAATAAGAAAACCATAAGTAGGAGACAGGTTTGAAGCAGGTTCTGAAGTTGGAGTTAAGGGTGAATCATTAGGAACATCCACAGGGTCTGCAAGAGTGGAGGTAGGCACACGGCGACGATAAACTTGAAGGAGTTAATCAGTCTGTGAAGGTGAGGCTGAAATGTCTGGCAAAGGAACAATAGAAGAACCAAGGCAGGGAAGAAGAAGAGCATTAGTAACAACAAACTGATCAACCGAATAAGATGGCGAATAATAAGAAGACTGCTTAAAAACGATAACATCTGCAGATATAAAGAATTGACGAGTTTAGAGAGGGCAACACCTATACCCTTTTTGTAATATAGAATAGCCCAAAAAGATGCATTTAAAAGCCTTAATGGCAAGCTTATCACAACTTGGGATATAATTACGAACAAAACAAACACATCCAAACACATGAGGAGGGAAATGATACAATGGTTGAATTGGAAATATGAGAGAACGAGGGACCTGACTAAGCACGGAGGAAGACATACGGTTGATTAGATAACAAGTAGTGAAAACCACATCACTCTAAAAGGATAGAGGAACATAGTGATAAAACAACATAGTGCGGGCTGTCTCAATTAAATGGTGATTTTTGCATTCAGCTACACCATTTTGTCGTGGTGTGTAAGCACAAAAAGATTGACGAACCATACCCTATACAGTCATAAAATTTTGAAGAGGTAAAAAAATATTCACGTGCATATAGATAAACGGAGCAATAGTATTAAAGTTAGGTCGTTGCACAGAAGCAACGCGCTGTATAGCTCAAGTGCAGTATCAGAGTAAGAGCAAGAGCCGCTGCATCAACACCCGAGTACAGTGAAAAATAAGCAAGGGTTCTCACACTTTAATAACTAGGTGTGGGCAAAGAAATTAGTTCATGAGAATAGAATCCGTTTTGAAACTTGGAATGTAGGCACACTTACAAAAAAATCAATGTAAATAGTTGATACCATGATTAGGAGAAAAATTAATATCATGTGTCTATATGAAACTAAATGGGTAAGAGAAAAGACAAAAGAATTAGATTCTTCAGGTTTTAAGCTTTGGTACACCGGCAAGACAAGAACTAATAATGGTGTAGGTATAATAATTGATAAGGAATGGAAGAACAATGTGGTAGATGTGAAAATATTAGGGGATAGGATTATAACTTTAAAGTTTGTAGTGGAGCGGGACACTTTTAATGTGTTTAGTGTATATGCACCTCAAGTTGGATTAGAAGAGTATCACAAAAGAATTTTTTGGGAGGATCTAGAAGGTTTGATTCAAGAAATACCTCTGGAAGAAATGATTTTTCTAAGAGGGAATCTAAAGGATACGAGGGTATACATGGAGGTTTTGGATTAGAAGAAGCAAATGAAGAGGGTAAAACTATCTTGGATTTTTCATTAGCCTATAATTTTACTATAGCACACGTGTTTTAAGAAGCGGGAAGAACATCTTATCACATACAAGAGTGGAGGAACAAACTCTCAAATAGATTTCTTCTTGATAAGAAAATCAGATAGAAAGTTTTGCACAAATTGCAAAGTCATACCTGAAGAGAGCTTGGCTACCCAACACAGAGTTTTAGTTTTAGACGCACGTGTTAAAAGAAGAGTAGAAAGAAAGAGTAAGAAAGCAATTCCCAGAATTAGGTGGTGGTCTTTAAAGAATGAATAACAAAAGAGTTTTCAAAGAAGAGTGGAGGAAGAGGGACTTTGAGAGGTCCAGGAAAATGCTAATAATGATATATAGAAAGAGATAGCTAAAGGGATCAAGAATATAGCAAGAGAAATACTTGGAGAATCAAGAGGCGTTGGATTAAAGGGTAAAAAATTTTGGTGGTGGAATGAAGAGGTGCAAGATAAGATTAAAGTTAAAAGAGAGTATTATAAGGCGTGGCACTTATGTAAAGATAATGAAAATTTGGATAAATATAAAGTGGCTAAAAAAGATGCTAAGAAGGCTGTGGACGAAGCGAGATCTAGAGCTTTTGAAGGGCTATATCAATCTTTAGAAACTAAGGACGGGAAAAAAAAAATTTACAAGTTTACGAAGGGTAAGGAAAGAAAAACCAACGACCTAGATCAAGTGAAATGTATTAACGATTAAGAGGGTAATGTTTTGTTAAGGGAGTAAGATATCCAAGTACGATAAAGAAGTTACTTTCAAGGGCTTTTTAATGAAGAATATGAATTGACCTGTGACTCTGACAGACTCAATGTTGCAGAGGAGGACCGTAATTATACTTTTTATCATAAAATTCAGGAGCTTGAAGTAGAGAATGCTTTGAAGGAAATGGAAAATGGCAAAGCAGTAGGATCCGATAATATACTTATTGAGTTGTGAAAAAGTCTAGGAAGAAAAGGTATAAGTTGACTCACTGAGTTGTTTAATGTGATAATGAAATATAAGAAAATGCCGGATGAATAGAGAAAAAATACTTTAATCCCTATCTATAAAAATAAGGAGGACATACATAATTGCTCTAACTATCGAGAGATTAAGCTCATGAGCCACACTATGAAATTATGAGAGAAAATCATTGAGCAAAGATTAAAACAAGAGACCCAAGTCACAGAGAATCAATTTGGTTTTATGTCAGGAAGATCAACTATGGAAATAATTTATTTATTGCGGAGATTGATGGAAAGATATCAAAGAGGACAGAAAGATTTGCATATGATTTTTATTGATCTAGAAAAGGAAAAGGGATATGACATATTGCTAAGAAAGATTTTATGAAAGGCTTTAAAGAAGAAAAGAGTACGTATTGCGTATATTCGAGCAATTAAAGACATATATGTTAAGATCACAACTTGCGTGAGAACACAAAATGGGGACACTAAGGATTTTTCCACAACTATTGACCTACATCAAATGTCTTCTCAGACCGTATCTTTTTAACTTGATTTTGGACACAGTTACTGAACATATACAAGATTTGGGGACTCAATGTATGATTTTTGCAAATGATATAATCTTAGTTGGTGAATCGAAAGAAGAAATAAATATGAAGTTAGAGTCATGAAGACAAACTTTGGAAACACATGGTTTTCGTATAAGTAGAAATAAAACAAAATATATGGAATGTATTTTTAGTAAAAGACGAACAAATACGAATTTAGATGTAAAACTTGAAAACAATATATTAAAACAAATTGCAAGTTTTAAATATCTTGAGTCCATTATACAAAATAAAGGCGAAGTAAAAGAGGACGTAAACCATAGGATTCAAGCGGGATGGATGAAATAGATGAAGGTTTTAAGTGTCATTTGTGATAAAAAAAAATGCAACTCAAAGTTAAAGGAAAATTCTATCGTACAGCTAAGACCTATTATATTGTATGATACTGAAAGTTGGGCAGTTAAATGACAAAATGAAGATAAACTCAATGTTGCAGAGATGAGAATGTTGCGCTGGATGTGTGGACACACCAAAAGAGATATGATTGGAAATGAGTGCATTAGAGAAAATGTTGGGATAACACCTATTGTGGAGAAGATGGTGAAATCTCGATTAAGGTGGTTTGGTCATGTGTGGAAAAGACCTGTAGAAGCCTTATTGAAAAGAATAAATCAGATAAAAAATAGCTCGATAGTTAAAAGTAGGGAGAGGTCAAAGAAGACAATAGGTGAAACTATTAAGAATGATTTAATAGTTAATAACCTATTTATCGATCTCATTTATAATAAGCCACTGTGGCATCATTTGATCTATGTAGCCAATCCCACCTAGTGAAAAAAGGCTTAATTGTTATTATTGTATTAAATTCAGTACAAATCTTAAATAGTTCAAATTGATCCTTCATTAAAAATAGCCAAGTTCATCGAGAGTAATCATCAATAAAAGTCACAAAATACTTAAAACCTAAAATTGAACAGTGACGACTAGATCCCCAAATATCAGTAAAAACTACGAAAAAGGGAGACTCAACTTTACTTTGACTCTGCTTAGGAAAAGGGATACAGGTATGTTTACCCAATTGACATGATTTACACTTTAAAGACTCAAAAGAAAAGACTAGGCACCACCTGTTACAATTTATGAAGGCTGGGGTGTCCCAAAAGATGATAAAGTATAACTGGAGAGGGAGAAGTGGTGCAGACTACTTGAGATGTGGATATAGAGAAATGATATAACTCGTGTGATTCACACCCAATTCTAATCATCTACCAGTGCTTCGATATTGTATAAGCACAAAAGAATCAGAAAAATTCAGAGAGCAATTCATATTCGAATAAGCTTATTAACATAGATAAGATTGAAAGGACAGCTAGAAATGTAAAGAAGACTTAAGAGACAAAGAGGGAAGTGGTCGTGCTTAATCAATACTTTTGGTAACAACTTTAGAATCATCAGCAAGAATAACAACAGGAAGAGAATAAGATGATGAAATATCCAATTTTGAAAAAAGATTAGGGTTACCAGATATATGATCGAAAACACCTGAGTCTAAGATCCAAATTCCTAAGAAAGAATACTGTGTTAGACAAGCAATAGGATTACTAGTATGAGCAATGGTACCGGCATTTTTGGTGGCCTAGTATTGTAAAAATTACTGATAATCAACCCCTGACATTGAAATGACTATAAATGGTGGAACAGTGTCAAGATTGTCTGTTTGAACAATCTGAGCAGCTTTCTGAAGACGACCATACAAAGAATAACATCTTTCACAAGTATGATCAATTTTATGGCAAAAAGTGCATTGAGGACGTTACCCTTGGTTACGTCTGCCACCCTGGTCAACATTATTTGTTTTCCTGGGATTGAAAACCTACGAAACAAGAGTTGAGGGTTCAGAAAGTATACCTTTTGCCATTGGAGAAGCTAGCCTTGAGACACACAATAAGTGAACAAATAAATTGTCCAAAGATGGAATGTCAGGACTGGAGAGGATTTGCTCGTGAATTGATTCTAGCTCGGGTTTTAATCCGGCAAGTGTAAGAACCATAAAAAATTTATCCGTTGTTTCTCTTGTTCACCGAGATCAATTGTAATAGGCAATAATTCATTAAATTCTTCCTTGACATATTGAACCATGCCTAGATAAGTGTTCATATCTGTGTTAAGTTGTTTCAAACTCATCATATTCTCTACAACCGACTGATAACGCTGAATGTCATTGGTGTAAAGAGACTTAACCTTTTTTTCAAAAGGCATGACATGTTTTATAAGCATAAATGAGAGGCGAAAGCTTAAAATCAAAGCCATAACAAATCACATAACTGGTTGTCTAATTTTTTCCAAGCAAGTCTATCAACTTCAAAAATATCGTTCAATTATTTTATTAAATGGTCTTCATGACCCTGACCAAGAAACCAAAGCTCAACAGATACAGCCCACAAAAAATAATTAGATCCATTTAATTTTTTTGTAGTAATAACAGAAGACCCAAATATAACATGAGAGAAAATTCATGATTTTTAGGTAGTGGAAACCATAGAAGAAGCAGCCATCACGCCTAGACAAAAAATTGCAACCAAAAAACAGACTAGGCAGAAAGAGAACACCACGGACAAAATACAAGAAGTGGAAACAGCACCTGGGCACCACGAATAGAATTGAAGAAGTGAAAGTCGCACCTGGGTAAGCATAGGGGATGAATATTGCTGTTGTCTGAGCAATCTAAGCCAAAAAACAGGAGCTGCGATGAATACTTGGTCTTGTCTAGGCAGCACAAGCCAAGAAACTTCAAATGGAAGATGAGTATCGGCGCTGTCTAGGTTGATTGGACACCAACGCCACTGTCGACAGTGGCAGGAGATGCTTTGACACTGGTGGTTGGCCGGTTGTTGGTTTCTGAACACAACCAAACTTTGGTGCAAGCAGAAACACTCTTTGTAGAGGCTGGACTTTTAGCGCAACATTCTACATGAGATTTTTTTTTAAGATAAATGAAAATAAGAAGCTGGATAGAGGCACAGCTCAGAGACTACTAACCTTTTTGTGTTTTTCTCAGAGCTCTGATGCCATGTGAAATCAAAGAATAGAAGAAAAACAAAATAGGAAGAATGTCGTATATGAATTAGACCTACATCAGTCTCTGATATATATAAAAAAAATTATAGACAGACATTAATTACACCATAATTACAATTCTCTAAATCAAGAAATATCACAATCCCTTAAAATAGGAAATATGTCAGTTAGATATTAAAGATACTCCCTAATCACACAATCTATTTACATTAAATCTAACACATTCCATTGGAGTGAGGAAGCCCAAACAGCCTTTGAAGCACTAAAGACTGCTATGACTTCTATTCCGGTTCTTGCCATGCCAAACTTTTCTATTCCTTTTGACATTGAGAGGGGTGCATTAGGCAAGGGAGTGGGTGCTGTTGCAAAAGGGCAGATCCATTGCCTATTTTAGCCAAGTTTTATTGACACGGGGTAGGCAATATTCAGTGTATGAATGTGAGTTGATAGCTATAGTCCTCGTGATGCAAAAATGGCAATATTACCTCCTTGGCCACCATTTTACAATAAGAACATATCAGAAGAGTTTAAAATTCCCGCTAGAGTAGCAAGTTATGAGGCCATAACAGCAAAAGTGGGTGTCTAAATTGATGGGTTTTGACTTTGAGATACAGTACAAACCTGGGCAAGAAAACAAGGCAGTTGATACCCTGTCCTGTCAAGAAGAATTGGCTGAAATGAATGCTATTTTGGTTTGGCAGTCCAGTGAAGCTAGAAGAGCAGGATGAACCCTAGCCAAGATCACAAAAAAATTAACTTTGGGGCAGCCAACTCCTAAGGGATACAACTTGAAGGGTGGATGTCTCATTTTGAAGGGTAAGTTAGTATTACCAAGGTATTCATCAATTCCAATGCTAATTAAAGAATTCCATACCACTCCTATAGTTGGTCATTCATACTATTTCCAGCCTTATAAACGATTGGCTGGAATTGTGTTTTGGGAAGGAATGAAAAAAGACTAACAGAACTTTGTGGCAGCATGTGATGTTTGTAATAGGTATAAACACCTAGCTTTGAGTCCTGCTGGTATGCTTCAACCATTTACCCATAACCAAGCAGGTGTAGGAGGATGTTAGCATGGACTTCATAATCGGACTGCCCAAATCCCAAGGATATGATACTGTCTTGGAAGGGGTGGATCATTTAACAAAGTATGCCCACTTTATCCTATTGAATTACTCATTCGCAACAAAGGAGGTAGGTGAGGTGTTCTGTAAGAAAATCATCTGTTTACATGGAGTTCCTAAGTCCATTGTATTCGATAGAGACTGAGGTTTCCTAAGCCACTTTTGGAAAGAATTCCAATTAACAGGGATACAAATTGAATTTCAATTCAGCTTACCATCCTTAAATGAATGGGCAATTCAAGGTTGTTAACCAAATTTTGGAGGCTTAATTACATTGCTTTGCTAGATATACACCCCAATGTGGACAATATGGCATGCTTGGGGAGAATTTTGGTTTAATTTCACATTTAACCAATCTGCAGGAATGAGCCCATTTATTATGTGCACAGGATCCACTCACCAATTTTAGCAGGGAATCGAGGTTTTATTAGTATAGGGAGTGAATGAAATGATCCAAGCCCGGAATATAATTTTGGGGCATCAAGGAAAATTTGGAAAAGGCCCAAGAATATATGAAAATTTAGGCTGACGAGAAACTCGGACATCTCTTTTGAGGCAGACAAGTGGGTGTATTTATAACTTAGGACTTACAAATTCAAGTCTTTGGCAAAAAGATTCAATGAGAAGCTAGCTCCTATATACTACAGTCCATATAAGATACTGGAAAGAACTAAGCAGGCTGCATACTGTTTGTAATTACCTTCAACAGCCTGAATTCATTTAGTATTCCATGTTTTACAGCTCAAAAAGGCCTTACCACCAGCTGCTCCGGTTCAGCCTTTACTCACTTGCTTGACTGATGAAATGGAATTGATAGTTGAGCCTGAGCATATAAAAAAGGTGAGAAATCTGGTGAATGGACACAAGGAAGTGTTAGTGAAGTGGCAGAATTTGCATGAATTTGAAACTGCTTGGGAAGACTGTGAACCCATTCAGACTCACTTTTGTCTTTCACCTTGAGGACAAGGTGAAAGTTACAGCAGGGGGTAATGATGGGGCCTTGGCCAAGGGCCTCCAATCACAAAGGTTTACTCACGCAGGGTGCCTGAGAAAGGGGAGAATGAAGAGAGACCCTAGAGAGTATATTCAAGGAAGAAGAAAAGTAATAGTAAGGTGGCAAAGAAGTTGGAAGAGGGGGGGCATAACTAACTGAGGTACGTAGAGGAGTGAGAAAAGAATTTGTTAAAAGGCGGAATACGTAGGAAGAAAGAGAGGAGAATAGGCATGGAAAATATGGAATAGCAATTGGGAGAGGCTGACTGTTGTAGTGTCAGGATTTACTGTTCTTGCTGAGTATTTTCTTACTTTCATTTTCTGCAATTCTGCTTTGTGACTTGTTGCTGTGCTGAGACTTACTCTCGTATTTCCTTTTGTTTCTGAATATAATACCAGAAAACCATCTCGTTCTCACAGTTTAGGGAGAGAGATATCCAAAATTAAATCTGAGTGTGTATTCTTGAGAGTTAGTCTCTATCACGCACCCCTTTTAATCATAAAATTATTACACTAACATTCCCCATTTTATGTTTTCATAAGCATTAACTTGGGCTTTTGGTAACTTGTGCTGCACAGAATAACGCTAGTGGGACTTTTGGCTAGTAGTTACTGTAGATATTTGTTGTAATTATTGGTTCCCTACCTTGTAGAGTCAAACCTTTCAATTATGTATAGTCATATTTTTTAGACTAGTATTAAGGAGAGAAATAAGGGATTTTGATCTCTACCTCTCGTATATATTGCAGGTGACATACCCATTTTCTAAGAAGAAATAAAAAGTTTTTTCTTCCAAAAATTTACATGGCATCAAAGCATAAAACCTATAAACACTAGAACCTGCGTCTCTAACCTTCCTTAGCCCAGCCCCATTGTATCATCTCCCATAACATCAGAATCTAGCATTCTTTCCAATGCTTTCTGGCTCTGAAACTCTCCACCATGGCAACATTGAAGGACTCAATCCCTTGATCACAGGCCATGAGCTAACTGTCCAGAATTACATCCAACGGGCTAAGTCAGTAATGATGTACATCTCTAAGGAAAAATAAAAGCCCATTAGAGAGTCCACCAATTGTGAGTAGTATTGGGCAAGCAGTTATCTAAGATAAATTGATTCTTGACTTTGTTCTTTTAGTTCCCAGTCTAGCTTGAAATTTATTGTCTATTAGCAAGCTGACAAGAGACTCAAATTGTGTTGCTAAGTTCTCTTCCACTCATCGTTTATTTCAGGGTTTGGATTTGGGGACTATAATTAGCAATGCTAAGAAAAGTGGCGGACCCAACATGATCAGGACTCATGAAGGACACGCCACTGAAGCTCATCATAACTCCTCTCTCCCTTATAAAAATTTTGAACTTTGGTAGTTACAATTTGGCTTTAAATTCCAATGAAGACAGTTTGATTATGTTATGACATTTTTGTTTAGAGAATCTAAATCTCATGTATTTGGCAAAATTATTCTCATCTCTATTTTTAAAAAAAACTCCAAAAAATTTTCATTGTGAGATTCGCCAATTATCCAAACATAATTGTAATCCATATCCTGCTATTCACTATAAACCCTCTCAACCTTTCACCATGACACATAGTGGAATACGGCGACTCTCGTATTCACAATTACGCTTGTGCATATTGATTGTTTTCATAGAAAAAAAGTCTGAAGCCAGGACATTTTTCAAAAACTTCCGTCCAATGATTCAAAACCAATTTCAAACAAAAAATACAAATTCTTAGACAGGACAATGCCAAAGAATATTTTAATTCCATATACCTCCTCACTTACAAAGTAAACTTGACCCAAAATCCATTAAATGTCTTTTCCTTGGCTACTCCTCTCACCAAAAAAGGTACAAGTGCTACTCTCCCATCACACGCAAAACCTACAATACCATGGATGTAGCCTTCTTTGAAAGCTTATCCTATTATCCTAAAACCAATATTCAGGGGGAGAACTCAACACATCAAAATAAATATCAGTTTTGGGACCTTTCTATTTTTATTTTCAGCCCATAGAGCCATTGAGCAAGAACAGCCCGAACAGCCACCAAATGACCCAAAACAACAGCCTAATAATTCTAGCCATCCACTCAAAATGCCCAATTCTTTCAGCCAAATTTTCAAGGGAAGAACAAGGATCTTGTAAATACTCTCAAGGTGCAAGAACAAGTCAAAAATGGTGGAAAAGTCTGGTGAAACCTCCTCGCCTCCTGGGCATTTGTAAAAGAACAATCCAAGTCCAAAGTCCCTTGAAAGCACCCAAGGTAACTCAAATTCTAGCCACTCTATTGATGGCCTTCATATTCCTATAGCTTGAAGGAAAAGAGTTAGATCCTATACTCAACATTCCGTGACTAATTCATTTTCTATCAGAAACTATGTCCTAACTTTCAGGCATTTATCACAAATTCAATACAACTGAAATTCCAAATAGCATTCAAGAAGCTCTCCAACAACCTCAGTGAAAATAAGTTATGAATGAGGAACTACAGGCTTTAAGAAAGAATGGTGTCGCAAATTATGACTATAATTTTTGATTATCCTATCCTTGATTTTGTGGCATTATTTTATCATTATCACATATCTTTTATTTTCTTTGTATTATCAAGATTTGGGGGATTTTATTTATGCTGATTTCTGTTGTTTTGTTAGGGAAAGATATCTCAAGATAATTTCCATCTTGTATCGAGATTTCTACTGATTGCTCTGCAATCATCACTTTCCTATTTATTTCCCCTTGTATCCCGAGATAATGCATAAGAGTTTTACCTTCATTCTATCTACATGGTATTAGAGCCTCCCTTTTAAAACTTCATGGCGGGTAGACCTTAGGTGATATTTCCCTAGGGAACGGCCATGACAGGCACCAAAGGGTGCGATGACTCGAAAGGCACACCTTCCTCGAAGTCGTCCCAGAATATGGTTGCCAACCAGACATACTGTAATAACTCTTCATTACAAATCACTTCTCACAAACTAATCGGGAAAAATGACCTCTCCTGGTCACGATCCGCGGCGATGGCCATACGCGAAAAAGGACGACTGGGTACTTGAGTGGGTCCGCAACGAAACCACCAGAATTTGATCCAACGTTCGTCACCTGGGATGCACAAAACTCCATGGTCATGGCCTAGCTAATCAACTCGATGGAGGAGAGGATCAGAAAAAGTTTCATGTGCTACAAAACTGCCAAGGACATGTGGAAAGTCGCGAGAAGACAATATTCTGATCTGAAAAATTCCTCTCAGTTTTTTGAATTGAGTAACCGAGCCAAGAACCTCGCCCAATCAGAATTGGATGTCACAACTTACTTCAATACTCTGTCTAAATTGTGGCATAAGTCACTGGTTGTGTGCAAATTGTTCAGAAAACTATCAAAAATTAATTAACAAGGAAAGAATTTATGATTTCCTTTCAGGATTGAACAAGGAACTTGATGAGGTCCGAGGGTGCTTCCTAGGTTAGAAACTTTTGCCAAATATAGAGGAAATCTTCGCAGAGGTACGCAGAAGAATGATGCTGGGAACAATGAAACCAACCACAAAGACGGCCTTTGTAACCCGAACGGCTGATAATTCAAGGAATCCTAGAAGATATCAGCTGTGTGATCACTGTTGGAAATTTAACCATACATGGGATAGATGCTGGAAGTTACATGGAAAACCGAATAACTGGAAGAATGGTAAGAGAGATGGAAAGATTTTCCAAACCTTTGTTGACTCATCTTCAAAATTAGGTGAGTCTAATCTTTTATTGAGCCGAGAACAGATGGAACAATTGCAGCATATTCTGAATTCATAGCCAAAAAAATGAGACAGTTTGCAAGTTAAAAAGGCCCTTTATGGGCTAAAACAATCTCCAAGAGCTTGGTTTGGGAGATTCACAAAAGCAATTCTAAATCAAGGGTATAAGCAGGCGCACACTGATCATACTCTGCTTTATAGATATAAAAATGGTAAGAGAACAATTCTCATTGTATATGTAGATGATATAATTCTCACTGGGGATGATGCTCTTAAAATTTTCGGACTTAAAGCCAAATTGGCATCTAAATTTGAAATAAAAGATCTTGGCTCTCTACGTTACTTTCTAGGAATGAAAGTTGCTAGAAACAAGAAGTGGATCTCTGTTACTCAAAGGAAGTATATACTAGATTTATTGAAAGAAACTGGGATGCTTGGCTATAAACCGATTGATACACCCATGGATTTTACTATGAAATTAAGTAGTAACAAGGGAGGAACACCTTGACACAAGAAGATATCAACGCTTAGTAGGGAAGCTTATTTATCTTTCCCACACTAGACTAGATATTGCATTTGCTGTCTGTGAGTATAGTGAGTCAATTTATGCACTCTCCCTGTGAAGAACATATGGAGGCAGTTCTTTGGATTTTGAAGTACCTGAAAGGATCTCCAAGCAAAGGATTGTTCTTTGAAAGAAATCAGTCCAAGAATATTGAAGGGTTTACAGATGCTGACTGGGCAGGATCAGCTAAAGATAGGAGGTCTACTTTGAGGTATTGTACTTATGTTTGGAGTAACTTGATTACTTGGAGAAGTAAGAAACAGCCTGTAGTGGCTAAAAGCAATGCTAAAACAGAGTTAAAGGCTATAACTCATGGAACATATGAAATGTTGTGGCTAAAATTATTACTTGAGGAACTTGAGATGGAATTAATTTTACCTATCAAACTCTATTGTGATAATAAAACTGCCATTAGTATATCTCATAACCCTGTCCATCATAATAGAATAAAACATGTCGAGGTAAATAGACATTTTATTAAAAAAAAAAGTTGAAGAAATGACTCTTTGTATTACCTATACTTCAACTAGAGTATAGACCGCCGATATCTTAACAAAGGCATTGCCCAGAAGACTTTTTGAACATCTAGAAAACAAGTTGGACTTGTTCAATTTTGGAAGTCCAACTTGAGGGGGGGGGGGTGTCACAGATTATGGCTATAATTTGTGATTATCCTATCCCTAATTTTGTAGCATTATTTTATCATTATCACATATCTTCTATTTTCTTTGTATTATCAGGATTTGAGGGATTTTATTTATGCTGATTTCCGTTTTTCTGTTAGGGAAAGATATCTCAAGATAATTTTCCTCTTGTATCGAGATTTCTACTGATTGCTCTACAATCATCCCTTTCCTATTTATTCCCCCTTGTATTCCAAGATAATGCATAAGAGTTTTACCTTCATTCTTTCTACAAATGGTACTTGGGAGATGACTCAACTTCCTAAAGGAAAACAACTAAAATTGCAAATGGATTTTCACTATTAAGTATAGGGCAGATGGTAGCATAGACAGATATTAGCAAAGGGTTTCAATCAAACATATGACATTGATTACCAAGAAACATTTGCACCTGTTGCAAAACTCATCACTATTCGAGTGTTACCTTCCTTGGCAACTAATCTTGGAACCTACATAAATTGGACATTAAGAATGCATTTCTTAATGGGAAACTTGAAGTTTATAAGAAGATTCCACCTAGCTTTACACACCCAAATAATGAGAATATAGAGTGCAAGCTCAAAAAATCTCTCTATGGTCTCAAGCAATATCCAAGATCTTGGTTTGAGAGATTTACTAGAGCCATCAAGATGCAGGGGTACACTTGAGGACAATCTGAACATACTCTTTCATAAAAGAATCCTTGAGAGACAAAATTGCATTGATTGTCTATGTTGATGATATAATTGTGACAAGTAATGATGAAAAAGAGACAACCCAACCCAAGGCAATTCTTAGTAAAGAATATGAAACAAAAAACCTTTAAGCCTTGAGGTATTTCCTTGGCATGGAAGTGGCCAAATCAAGCAAAGGAATTTCAATACCTCAACAAAAGTACACTTTAGTCTTGCTTAAGGAAACGGGGATGTTGGGATATAAACCCCTTGACGCTCCTATAGAACCCTTGAATAAAATTGGGACAAAGAATTAAGCTAGCATGGACAAAGGGCGACACCAACGGTAAGTAGGAAAATTGATTTATCTGTCACAAGCTTGTCCAAACATTAGCTTTGCCATGAGTTCAATCAGTCAGTTCATGAATAATTCTATTGAAGAGAATCAAGAAATCATCTACAGAATATTGCGTTATTTAAAGGCGACACCTGGAATAGGATTATTTTTTAAAAAGGGGACAAGCAAAAGCTGAGATATTCTCAAATGCAGATTGGGCCAGTTCCTTTATTGATAGAAGATCAACCTCTGGCTATTATTCCTATGTTTGAGTCACTTAGTCACATGGAGGAGTAAAAAGCAATCAGTTGTAGCTCCCAGAAGTGCAGAATCTGACTTTAGAGCCTTGGTCAAGCAATTTGTGAGGAAAAATGTGCATTCAGAGACTACTTAGTGAATTGCAGTTGCCAGCTGTTACATCTATGAAGTTGCTATGTGACAATCATGCAGCTATCAATATTGTAAAAAATCCCGTTCATCATAGTAGAACTAAACATGTGAAAATCGATCAACACTTCATAAAAGAGAAGCTATAACAGGAAGTTATTGAAGTATTCTACACTCCTACTAGACAACAAACTATGGATATTGTCACTAAAGCCACATTCCAAGAGTGCTATTTGACATACTTCTATCTAAGCTAGGAATGGTTGACATTTACTCCCCAACTTGAGGAGGAGTGTGGAATCTCCTATTTTATCTTGCTATCCTAGGAGATTTTGCTATTCGTTGGCGTAGATAGTTGTTGTAATTACAAGTTTCCTATTTTGTGGGGTCAAACCTTTCAATTATGTATAGTCATTTTTTTTAAGCAGCTATCAAGGAGAGAAGTAAGGGATTTTGATCTCTACCTCTTGCATATATTGCAGGCTACATACCCATTTTTCTAAGAAGAAATAAAAAGTTTTTTCTTCAAGATACTTACAAACACCAATAAAAATTGTGATAATGAAAAATAAGTATAGTCATCATAATGTCACCTTTCTCGTAATAAATGAGATTCAATTCAGGAAACTTACATACCTTTACATTCATAGTATCATTTATGATAAACTTTTGCTCCAGAAGAACAACTTCCTCAAAGTATTTGCGTAATCGTCCTTCTACCATTTTGTTTATAGCCATCGGAGGCTTTCCAGAGGCTTCTGCCTGAAATATTAAATGACCAACGCTTAAAAATTGAAAACTTGCTATACAGCTGTTTTAAAATGTGGTAATGAAAGTTCAATCCCAGCAGATGAACTATAAGAATTTAGAAATCCAGTATCCAATAGATATTTAGCATATTGCATCAGACACCTACAGAAGGGTGCCATGAACAACATTTTCTAAACAAGTTTATCTCAGATAATGATTAATGAATTTGTAAGTGCTAGTCAAAAGTGAATTATTTATTGAAGTTTTAGCACTAAATAGAGATCCGAAATTCCCCTTAGCTTCTTAAAATAACAGGCTCTGCAACCTCAGTTGCAATGACGCTATAGCCCCAATAATTTCAGCTTCTCAAATAGACTAGCCTTTATCATCAAGTGAATGTTGTTGTATTTAATGAATAGACGTGATTGTTTACTTGCCTGGCTGGCTTCTGTAATTACAACTATAACACAATTATTGGCACTCCCATTTGATAGACATCTATTTGACACAGACATTCACAAAAATTTATTCAATTATTTGTTCTTTCTTCAACTTGCTAATTGGGCTGGAGAAAAAAAAATTATACTAACACAAACTAAAAAATTGAGGACTGATTTGGGCAGATTCCCATGGTGGCAACCTTTTGTCTTCTTTTTAATGAAAAAAGAAGAAATTTAGCTCTGTTTGTGGAGAATAAAGCTGGAGAAGAGATAAAATAATACTTCCATTTTTTATATATTCAAAAGGGGGAAACTACCGGGATTTATATATAAATCCTAGACAGATAGGAATCCCAAACAAACAAAGATTAGGATACAATAAAATAAGCAATAAGATAATTCCTAATAGAAGCCGGAAACATAGGCCTAAAAGAAAATAGGAAATAAGATAAATCCTAATAAAACAAAATAAAAATAAATAAATGCAATATCTTGAATTGCATGGGCCGAATTGACTTATTCTTCAACACTGTTTAAGCAGTTTGAAGTTCAATTAAGATTTTTATGAATTAAAAATAATAAAATAACTAAAAATATCACTTCAGAAGACAATTTTTAACTATCATATCCATATATGCTAAGTTAAAATAAGATAAAGTGATTTATATAAAAAAAATGCTCTATGGCCTTAATCAGTGTGTTGTATAAAATAACAACAACCAAACATTTTTTTATTAAGTAGAGTTAGCTATATGGATCAAACAATTTTAAAATAACCTATTATAAATAAAATCAATAAAAAGATTATTAGTTGCTCAACTATTCCTAATAGTTTCACCTATTATTTTATTTGGTGTCTCTCTACCCTTAACTACTGAACTGCTCTTTATCTGATCAACTCCTCTTACCAGAGTTTCTCTCTGATACATTCATTTCTAATCATATCTCATCTAGTGTGTCACAAATCCAACGCACAATTTTCATCTCTGCGACATTAAATTTATTTTGATATCTTTTAACTGTCCAACATTCAGTACCATACAATATTTTAAGTCTTACAACTGTACAGGTGAAATTTTTTCTTAATTTTGAGCAATACTTTTCTATCACAAATAACATTTGAAACCTTCCTCTATTTCATCCATCCAGCTTCAATACTATAGTTTACGTCCCATTTTACTTATCCATCATTTGTATAATAGACCCAAAATATTTAAAACTTATGACTTGTTTTATCGAACGATCTCCAAACTTTAACTCTAAATTCAAATTTGCGTGTCTTTTACTAAAATTACATTCCATATATTGTCTTATTTCTACTTATACGAAAACTATAGGCTTCCAAAACTTGTCTCCATAACTCTAACTTCACATTTATTTTCTCTTTCGACTCACCAACGAAGACTATATCACATACAAAAATAATACATCAAAGCTCCAATTCTTAGATATGTTCAATACATACATCCAAGATCATAACAAAAAAAATATAGACTCAGTGATGAACCTTGGTGTAATCTCATGGTTATACAAAAATTCTTTGTGTCCCCGTTTTGAATTCTCACGCAAGTCGTAATCCTATCGTCCATATATTTGATTGCTCGAATATAAACAATACGTACTCATTTTTTCTCTAAAACCTTTCATAAAGCCTCTCTTGGTATTCTATCATATACATTTTCCAAATTGATACAAACCGTATGCAAGTCTTTTTGATTCCTTTGATAACCTCCACTAATCTTTGTAGTAAGTAAATAACTTCTATAGTTGACCTTTTTAATATTAAACTAAATCGATTCTTTGTGACTCAAGTGTCTTGTTTTAATCTCTACTCAATGACCTTCTCCCATAACTTCATAGTATAGCTTATGAATTTAATCAAACTATAGTTAACACAATTTTGTATGTCTCCCTTAATTTTATAAATAGTGATTAATGTATTCCTATATTCATAAGGCATTTTCTTAGATCTCTTTATCTCATTAAACAACTTAGTGAGCCAACTTATACCTTTTCTATTCAAACCTTTCCACACCTCAATAGATGTATTATCAAGTCAAACTGCTTTGTCATTACCCATTCTCTTTAAAGCTTTCTCTACTCCTAAAGTCTACAGTCCTCCTCTACAATGTTTAATCTATCAGTGGCAAGAAAACCCGTGTCCTTCATTAAAAGCCCCTTGAAAGTAACTCTTCTATCATGCCTAAATATCTTGTTCCCTTATCAAGACATTACCCTCTTCATTTTAAATACATTTCACTTGGTCTAGATACCTTGTCTTTCTTTTCCTACCCTTTGCAAGTCTAAAAATTTTTCTTTCCCGATCTTTAGTTCCTAAAGATTGGTATAATATTTCAAAAACTCTGGTTCTAGCTTCGCTCACAACCCTTTTAGCATCTTTCTTAGCTAATTTATATTTTTTCCAATTTTCATTGTCTTTACATAAATGTCACGCTTTGTAATACACCCTTTTAACATTAATCCTATCTTGCACATTTGCATTTCACCACCAAGATTCTTTACCCTTTTAAATCCGACGTCTATTGATTCTCCAAATGTCTCTTTTGCTATTTTCCTAATCCCTTTGACCATCTCATCCCATGTATTGTTAGGACTTATTTGTACTTCCTAAAGCCCCTCTTCTGACACCCTTATCTAGAGGCTCCTTTGTTGTTCATCATTCAAAAGCCACCACCTAATTCTTTAAATTCTTGTCTAACTCTTTCTTTCTACTCTCCTCTTAACTCATGCATTCATAACTAAAACTATGTGCTGAATAGTCAAACTTTATTCAGGTATGACTTTACAATCTATGCAATCCTTTCCATCTAATTTTCTTACAAAAAATCTATTTGAGAACTTCCCCTTTATTGTACATGACAAGATGTTCTAAACGCTACCTAGAACAAGTGTTTGCTATAGTAAAATAAAAGGCTAAAAAAAGTCCAAAATAGTTCTACTCTCTTCATTTGCTTCTCCTAGCCCATATCCTCATGCATGCCCTCATATCCTTTAGGTTCACTTCCCACATGACCATTTAGATCCCCTCTTAGGAAATTTTTTTTCTCACAAAGATATTCCTAAACCAAACATTCTAAATCCTCCCTAAAATTTATCTTGTGATGCTTCTCTAATCCTACTCGTGGTGTATATACACTAATCACCTTAAGGGTTTCTCACTCCACTATAAGTTTTAGAGCTATGAATATGATCCTGTCTATTAATCCTTTTACATATACCACAATACTCCTCAACTCCTTATAAACTATTATGCCTACCCCATTGCTAGATCTTGTCTTACTAACGTGCTGTATAAATAGGAGAAAATAAAATAAGAGTCACTATATACTACAGGGTAAGTTATATAAACTTTTATATTTATTGTGTTAATATATAACACCTTATATTGTATAACAATCTTTGTTAAGCAAGGATTAAAATTATGTCATTTTAACAAAAATACCCTTATGTAAAAAAATGTACTCAATTAATAATTATTTTTCTAAATAAAATTTTGACAACATATCTTTATATATATAAAAATAAAAATAATTCAATGTTTTATAATTAATAAAACCAGGCTTTAACAGATTAGTAAATCATATTAGATAAAAAAATTTAGCTAATTGAACCTTTCAAAGGCAGATCCAAACCCACAAATCCCTCCATTATCTAATCCACACCCCTGCAAATCCACCATTTCCTTTCTCCTCCTCTCTACTTTCTATACAACACTCCAAGTGAAACCATAGGTGCTTTCTTTTGAATTGGTCTGTTTCTGGACTATTTTACTCAACCATGGCTGCATCCTTCATTGATCCTACAAGCCAAAAATAAGGTATTCTCTCTCCTGTAATCTCCTGCTATTCCCACTAAAAAATTAGATGCGTCAAATTAAATTTCATGAGCTACATCCGTTGAACTTTATTTTCTTGGCATAAAGACCACTTAGTAAAAGAATTAACTGATATTCATGAAACTGATAGACTTATCCAAAAGAAATTAGACCATTTGTTTGATTTGTTATTGCATTCTATTGACCCTAAAATATTCCCCCTTCTTTATTTTTACAAAATGTGTCATGCCTTTTGAAAAATTGGTAAGTCCCTTTTAAACTAATGATATTAGCGTTGTCATTCTACTGTGGAAAAGATGTTGAATCAGAAACAACTTGACACAAATATGAACACTTACTTAGGCATGGTCCAGTCAAATTTGTGAAGAAAGAAGCTAATGTTAGTGATTAGGAGAAACATCTAGATAAGTTTTTTATGGTGCTCACTCTTGCTAGCTTGAAACCTAAGCTAGCACCAGTTCTTAAGCAAATTCTCTCTGGTCTAGATAGTCCATCTTTGAAGTTTGAACAATGTTTTTGCTTGCCTCCTACATATATCAAGACCAATCCTTCCAAAGGAAGGCATACCCTCAAATTCTTTGATATTTACTTCTTAAGTTATAAATCATAACTAGACTAGTAATGTTGGTTGAGGAGGAGAACATAATTGAGGGGATTGACCTCAATGCATCTACTGAAATAAATTTGGTCATACTCAATACAAGTGTTATTCCCATCATAGTCATCCATCGAAAGTTACTCATGTTGTTCAAACAAAAAATGCTAAAACCATTCCACTACCCACAGTAGTTTCTGTTAGGAGTTGATTATCAGGAATTCATTCAATATCAAGTCTCTAAAAATACTGCTAGTTCTATTGCCTCTGTTGTTCAATTATGTTGCCTAACTTATACAGTCTTTCTCTCTTAGGCCTTGGATCTTAGACTCTAGAGCTTCTAATCATATCTTTAGTAACCCTCATCTTTTCTCAAAATTGAATATTTCATCTTCTTCTCTTTCTATCATTACTTTTTCTCATGATCCTAAACCTAATACCAAATATATTGGCCAAGCATGACCCGTTCCTTCTCTACCACTTTATTCCATTTTTTACATTCTTAGTTTACATTTTAATCTCTTCTCTATAAGTAAACTCATTCAAATTATTAATTGCTCGCTAACCTTTATTTTTACTTCTATGCTTACATAGGATCAAAGTAATTGTCAAACGATTGAAACTAGACATTAATCGCAAGGATTATATCATCTCACTATGCCTACATTTTCAATTGTCTGCACTATCTTTGACTCTCCAGCTTTGCTTTACAATTATTTGGGACATCCCAACCCTGCTAAACTTCAAACAATGGCGCTAAGTCTTTTGTCTTTAGAGTCTTCATATTGTGAATCATATCAGTTGGGTAAACACTCAAGTGTCTTTTCCTAAACAAAGTCAAAATAGAGTTAATTATCCCTTTCCTTTGATTCAAACTGATGTTTAAAGACTTAGTCGTGCTCATTCTACTCTTAGTTTTAAATATTTTGTTACTTTCATTGATTTCATTGATCATTACTCTCATTATACTTGGTTGTTTTTAACGAAAGATTAAATTATTCTCTATTTTTAAACATTTTTGCACCGAGATTGATATTGAATTTGATACATCTACTAAAATTTTGTAAGGTGATAATACACGTCAATTGTGAAGAATGAGTGTATTAAAGAGAAAGTTGGGGTAATACTTATCGCAGAGAAGATGATGAAATCTCACTTAAGGTGGTTTAGCCATATGTGAAAAAGACATGTAGAAGTCATACTGCGAAGAGTAGATCAAATGGAGAGTAGCTTAATAGTTAGAGACAGAGGGAGGTCAAAGAAAACAATAGGTGAAACTATTAAAAAAGATTTAGCAATTAATAATATCTCTATTAATCTTATTTATAATAGGTTATTGTATCATCATTTGATTCATGTAGGCTTAGTTTTTGTTGATAATACATGTCAATATTTTTTCGCACACAAGGTATACTTCATCAACCTTCATATATTCACACGCCACAATAAAATGGCGTGATTAAATGTAAAAACCACCAATTAATTGAGACATTGCATACTTTGTTACTCCATCATCCTGTTCCACTTTATTTGGGGAGTGATGTTCTTCTTACTGAGTGTTACTTAATCAAATGAATGTCATCATCTGTGCTTAAGAATCAGGTTCCTCATTCTCTTATTTTCAAGTCAAACAATGTATCATCTTCTTCCCCATGTCTTTGGATGTGTCTTGTTTTGCTCATAATGGTCGTTACAAGCTGTCAACTAAATCACTAACATGCTTTAGACTTAAATAAGGGTTCAAATGTTACTCTCCCAAGACTCATTAGGTTGTTGTGTTCATAGATGTTACCTTCTTTTAGAAATCTTCTTATTATTCATCATCTACTTCTATTAATCATTCTATTATCACTAATGATCTTCATGTTCCCTGTCTCAACCTTTCCATTACTCCATTGCTTGAGCCACCAATTGATTCCACTTCCCACATCGCTCCACCTCTTCAAGTATATTGTCGCAGTTCCTCCCACACTCATCCTACAAATTTTGTGGATGTTCCTGACTCACTTGACTTCAACCTCTGAACCTACTTTGAGCCTATCTCCTGTTGATAGTTTCCATATTGCCGTATAACAAAGTATTCATTTTTCTCATAATCCTCATCCTTTCTATAAGTTTGTGAGTTATTATTGTTTATCATCACCTTATTATGCCTTTTTCTCTTCTTTATCTTCTATCTCTATTCCTTAAACAACACAAGAGGCCTTCTCTCTACATTACAATCTAGTGGCACTTGGAAACTAACATGTCCAACTAACATGTCTGCTCTGACAAGCCTATCGTTGGATGTCATTGAGTCTATATTGTCAAATTTGGCCCGAATGGCACCGTTGGTCATCTTGAAGCTCGCATCTTGAAGCTCGACTAGTTGCCAAAGTTACACAGATTTTCAAGTTGGTCTACTGTGATACCTTCTCTCCAATTGCCAAAATAAATTCCATTTGGCTTATGTTATCCATTGTTGCGCTATAGTCTTTCTATCAGCATAAAAAGTTGTCTTTCTCCATAGTTATTTTGAGGAATAAGTGTATATAAAGAAACCACCTAACTTCATTGCTTAGTGGGTGCATGGACTAGTATGCAAAATACATCAATCTATCTATGGATTAAAATGTCACCTTTGGATCAACAGTTTAGCAGCATAGTTCAACAATTTAGAATGACTAGTAGTGAGGCCACCACTCAGTTTTTTATGTAGTTGTTTATGTGAACAACATTGTCATCACCTAGAATGATCAAGAAGGAATATTCCAACTCAAACAACATCTCTTCAAGCATTTCTAGACTAAAGACTTGGAGAAGTTGAAATATTTCTTAAGTATTGAGGTGACACACTCCATCACTAGTATTGCAATCTGTTAGAAAAAATATGTTTTAGATCTTCTCGAAGAAACAAGTATGTTGGACTATAAACGAATTGAAAATCTCATGGATCCAAGCGTTAAACTTCTATCTAGACAAAGAGAACCTTTACCTGATCCTCGTAGGTATAGAAAGCTCGTGGAAAAATTGAATTATCTCATGATCACCTTATCAGATATTTCCTTTGATGTAAGCGTAGTAAGTCAATTCTTATAGTCTTCATACACAAGTCATTGGGATATGGTGACTCGCATTTTAAAATATATCAAGGGTGCTTCTAAAAAAGGATTGTTGTATAAAAATCACCAATATACTTGAGTAATTGGGTAAACAGATACCAACTGGGTAGGATTTCCTTCAGATCAACAATTCACCATAGGCTATTGTATATTTGTTAGAGGAAACCTTGTTTCTTGAAAAAGCAAAAAACAAGATGTGGTGGCTAAATCTAGTTTAGAAGCTAAATATTGTGCTATAGCTCTAGCTACATGTGAGTAAATATGGATAAAGCAATTACTTCAAGAGTTTTAGTTTAGAGAACTTGACAAAATGACAATCATTGTGACAATCAAACTACACTATGTTTGGCCTCCAATCCATATTCAATGAAAGGACCAAGCACGTAGAAGTTGATAGCCATCTCATTAGGGAGAAGATTTTGCCAAGAATCCTTACTACTAGCTTTTTCAACTCCAATGATCAACTAGTTGATATTTTCACAAACTCCCAAAGAAGTCCACATATAATTTATATTTGTAATAAGTTTGGTGAATATGACCTATACACTCCAGCTCAAGAGGAAGTGTTAGATTTAATGTAAATGGATATTATGAGTTAATGTGATAATTAAGAGTTATTGTAAATAGCTATCATACCCCTTGATTAGGAGAAATAATTAGAGCTGTAATTAAGAGTCAAATATATCTGTAATTAGTGTCATGTTCGTAAATGCTTCATATAAATATCAAAGACTAATATAGGTCATTCTTACATATTACAATTTACAGTCTTTTTTCTGCTACTCTATCTAACTTCACAGTTTCCTTTCCAGAACAACCCTATTTTGGAAAAAAAAAATGCCTTCAGGGGCAGATAAAGAATAATGAAGATTAGTTTTGGGAAACTATTGTTCCCTTACCTATATCTATTCTTGATGTTTTGTCTAATACTTAAAAGTAGGGAGCTACTAGCCTACCTTTGTCAACCTTAAATGACTCACAAATAGCGGGAGAACCTACTCGAGAGCTACTTCTTTATTCAGAGGAGGCACACATCCAAAGGAAATAGATACATATACAATTTAGCACAAGACCAGTCATTGTCACCAAGCACTATTCTAAGTAACTCTAATCCTTCTTTGACATACAATTTAGCACAAGACGTCATTGTCACCAAGCACTATTCTAAGTAACTCTAATCCTTCTTTGACAAACAACCCTTCAATTATTGCTAATCTCAATATACCTATTGCTCTTAGAAGGGGTGTCCGAACTTGTACAAAGCATCCAATTGCTAAACATGTGTCTTATTATAGGATTCTTGAGTCTCATAAAGCTTTTACCTCAAAAATCTCTAATTTGTTTATCACTAGAAACATTCAGGAAGCACTAGATATTCCCAAGTGGAAATTGGAAGTGATGAAATGAATGTTCTAAAAAATAATGGGACATAGTAAATGGTTTAGTTGTTGTAGTTGTTAAAATAAGAGTACCGAAGGAGAGAAATAGAAAATACTGCAAGAAATATTGTTTATTCTAATAATAAAACATAGGAATGTACTGGAATTTATACATCCAACGACAACAACAACAACTAAGCATTTTTCCACTAGGTAAGGTCGGCTACATGGATCAAATGGCGCCACAGTGGCCTATCATGAATGAAATCAATAGATAAGTTATTAACTATTAAATCATTCTTAATAGTTTCACTTATTATTTTCTTTGACCTACCGGAATTTATACATCCAACCTAGGAAAAATAAATCCCATAATTTTCAAGATTACATACACCAAAGAAGGAAGATAATAAATACCTGGATACAATTAACAAAACTTATCCTAATTGCCTCCAAGAATCTTGGAAATTAGAATAACCCAGATTTCCTACCCTAGCAAGCATATCTCGGATGATTTGATGTCGAGATTGGAGATCCCAATAATTAGGGATTCCAACACTCCTCCTCAAGCTAGATTGTATACATCAAACAATCCTAGTTTGGAAATCAATTTTTCAAATAGAGGTCTAGGCAAACCTTTTGTTAGCACATCTACAGTCTATTCTGCTGAAGATATATGTGGAATGCAAATGATCCCTTCTAATTTTTTCTTGATAAAGTGGCGATCTACTTCCACATGTTTAGTCCGATCATGATGAACAGGATTGTGAACTATACTGATGGCTACCTTATTATCACAATATAACTTCATAGGTATTTGTTTGTAACTCGAAGTTCTTCGAGGAGTTTAATCCAGATTAATTCATTAACCCCATTTGCCAGAGATCTAAGTTTAGTCTCTGCACTGCTTCTGACTACGACATTCTGTTTTTTACTTCTCCAAATTACTAAGTTTCTCCAAACAAATGAGCCATAACCTGATGTAGATCTTCTATTTGTGATAAACCCGACCCAATCTACATCAGTGTAGCTTTCCATTTCTCGTGACTCTCCTTTTTTTAAAGAAGAGTCCTCTTGCTGGGTGGCATTTAAGATATTTCACAGTGCGAATGACTGCATTCAAATGTTCTTCATAAGGATTATGCATAAATTGGCTAACCAAGCTCACAGCATAAGCTATATTTGGTCTGGTGTGAGATAAATAGATGAGCTTCCCAACTAGTCTTTGGTACCTATTCCTCTCAACTGGTGTACCAGTATTCAGCTCTCCAAATTTAATAGTTGGATCAACTGAAGTGTCCACTGGTTTACAACCAAGTAGCCAGTTTCCTTTAAAAGATCTAGTGTATACTTCCTTTGAGATATGGATATGCCAATTTTATTTTTAACAATTTCCATTCCCAAAAAATATCTTAACATACCTAGATCTTTTACTTCAAATTCATTTACAAGTCTGCCCTTCAGAGAATTTATTTCTTCTATATTATCTTCAGTAACAATGATGTCATCAACATAAACAATAAGAATAGTAGTCTTTCCTCCTTCATGCTTGTAAAATAAGGTATGATCACAATGAGCCTGATTATAGCCCTAATAGAGAATGGTCTTAGTGAACCTTTCAAACTATGCTCTAGATGATTGTTTCAAACCATAGAGGAATTTCTTTAATCTACAAATTTGTCTTGTGTGAGTAGGACTTTTAAAACCAGGTGGTAGTTCCATAAAAACCTCCTCTAATAAATCCCCATTCAAAAAAGCATTTTTAATGTCTAATTGATGAAGTGGCCATTAGACAAGAGAATCTGGATAGTATTAAGTTTAGACACCGGGACAAAAGTTTCTTGATAATCTATCCCATATGTTTGGGTAAATCCTTTGCCACTAGGCGAGCTTTATATCTCTCGATAGCCCCATTTGACTTATATTTTACTGTAAATACCCATTTGCATCCCACGGTACAACATTTCTTGATTTTTCCACTAATTTTCAAGTACAATTTTTTCTAGGGCCTGCATTTCTTCTTCCACCTCATTTTTCCATTCTGTTATCTTAAGAACTTCCTCAATATTTTTAGGGATAGTCACTTCTTTAAGATTAGCAGCAAAGGCCTTCATTGCAGGAGATAGATGTTCATATTGAACAAATTTGGCTATAGGGTGTTGGGCACATATGTTCGGACCCCTTTTCTCTATGCAATAGTCAAGAAATCAGAGGCATTTTCATATGGGAAGTTACCTGGAACTAGGTTAGATTCCTAGCCTAAGACTGGGTCGGATTCTTGGCTTGTTTCTACAACAAGAGGCGCTATATTACCCTGTTGTCTTCTTCTTCTGGTATAAACCTACATTTCTTGTTCTTGGTAAATGCATTCTGGATTCTAGTCTACTGGTTCAATTAGGCCCAATTTTTTTTCTAGACTTTCCTCATTCCTCGGGTTGTCTCCTTGTCCTTTATTGATATTTTTAGTTCAAGTATTTTTTGGGGTAAGGTTGCTGATATTTGAAGGATTAATATTAGGCTGTGTTTGAGGTGAAGGTTCTGGAGTTCCTAAGAGAGAATTGTCCGTGGATAAAGGGAGAAAAGGTAAAAAAATTCCTTCATCGTTGTTCTCCCCCTTAAGGGAATTTTTTGTGTAGAAGGGAGTATTTTTATGAAAGGTAAGGTCCATGGTTATGATTAATTTCTTTTTTTCAGGAGAATAGCACTTATACCCTTTCTGGGCTGTTGCATCCCTGATAAATATGCACTTAAGAGCTTTAGAGTCAAGCCTGTTTCAATTTGGTTCATGATTGTGAGCAAAAACCGTACATCCAAAGACTTTGAGGGGAAGGATGCTTATGGTTTTGTGGTATGGGAAATATTTGTTGAGAGTGTTAATGGGAGTTTGATATTGGAGAGTTTGGGTAGGCATTCTGTTTATGAGGTAACAAGAGGTGAGAACCGCATCTCCCCGAACAAAATTTGGCATATTAGTGGTAAACAATAGGCCCTTAGCAACTTCCAAAAGGTCTTTATTTTTTCTCTCAACAAGGTGTATTGGGACATGAACTTTGATGAACAATGCCGTGTTTGTTGAGATAATTGCCTAATATATGTGTGAAATATTCTCTCCCATTGTAGGATTTGTATATTTGTGTTATATTGGTTTTGGACCATTTTATGGAAGTTAATAAAGACTTGTTCAGCATCAGATTTTTTCTTGAGTAAATAAACTCAGCACACTCTATAATGATCATCAATAAAGGTTATGAACCATCTTTTGGAATAGAGGTTATGAGATCGTGAGGGACCCAAATATCACTATCAATTATGGCAAAAGGTTTAATAGCTTTGTAGGGTCTTGGTTTAAAAATAGCCCTTTGATGTTTTGCCAATTGACATATTTCACATTGAAAATGGTCATTATTCTTGAACAAAGAAGGATATAAATGTTTTAAGTAATTAAACTTGGATGACCTAACCTATAGTGCCATAACATAATTTGGTTTTGTCTTGTAGTAGGTTCTGTAGTGTGAGCTTGTTCTGCCTCTTCCATTTCTTCATCAAAGTCCTCCATGTACCTTAGCATTGTCAATCTTCCTCCCCAAATCCAGGTCTTGAAATTCACATTCTTTTTGTGAGAAAATAACTCTACAATTACAATCCTTAGCAATTTGTTTACAGAGAACAGGTTGCAAGATAGGTTTGGAACATGCAAAACAGATTTAAGTTCCAGAGTTAATTTGATTTTAATAGTTCCACTTCCAGCAATATGAGATAAAGACCCATCAACTATTTTTACTTTAGTTTGACTATAATTTGGAGTATAAGAGGAAAAAAGTTGGATGCAACCTATCATATGATCCGAGGCTCCAGAATCTATAATCCATGAGTGGTTTTCCTCCCCATTACAGTTTAAAGTAGAGTAGAAATTACCTTCTTGTGCTATTAAAACTGTACCAGTGCGTTGTTCTAGGTTGAGTAATTTATAAAATTGTTCTACTTGTTCCCCGCTAAGATTGAGACTGCCTATAAAGTTCCCTTGTTTCTGGTCAGACTGCTCAAGGGTGGCCTAGTATGCACAAGTTTCCTTCTAGTAATGGCCAAAATATTTCTGCAGCTCACGATTTTGTTGGTTAGCAAAACTCCCATGTAGCTTCCAGCAGGTTTCCCTTGTATGGTTGGTTTTCTGACAAAAATCACACCAGAGATTTCTCTTTTTGGTGCGCCTCTACTCATTAGTGCTATTTTGGTTCTGCTCATCCTTCCTTAAGGTGTATAGGGCTACAACTTTTGATTGAGTGTTTCTTCCATCATTTAACATAATCTTCCTCCTGCTCTCTTCCCTCTAGACTTCTGCAAAAACTTCTTCTATCCACAAGATTGGGCGTATGCTAATCATCCTTCCACGAACCTCATCTAAGTCCTTGTTCAACCCTGTAAGAAAGTCATAGGTGCGAGTCTTTTCTACTAACTTTAAGTATTTTTCCTGGCACTTGTCACACCAATCATTAGGTTCAAATAAATCAAACTCTTGCCAAATTTTTGTAAGAGTAGTGTAGTACTCGGTGACTGTCACAAACTCTTGTTTAAGATCTCTAGCTTTATCTATTAATTCACACAATTGTGCTAAATTTTCAAGATTAGAATATGCAATTTTACCTTGTCCCAGATATATTTGGCTGTGTTGTGGATGAGATACAAAAACCCAATGTGTTCTTCCATAGAATTGATGAGCCAAGACATCACAAGAGCATTCTGAATATCCCAGGCTGGGTACATAGAATCGACTGGTTTGGTTTTGCTGTGGTACCATCCAAAAAATCGATTTTCCCTCTCCCTCGTATAACCATCTAGACAAACCTTGACCATTAGAGAAAATTTCACCCATTGAGCTTATAAGGCGTGATTTGGAGTGGTGAGTTATCGAAAGAAGTTCAGATGGGGTGACGTGAGGTAGTGGGGCTAATTGTAAGGCTATGGGTGGAGGAGTTCTCAGCATATTGCTCCCCTTGCCCATCCTTTCTTAACCCAGTTAAAACCTGCCAGGAGCTAGCCATTTTCTCTCCTCACCAGTATCTCATCTCTGGTACCATGTCAAAATAAGAGTACCGGAGGAGAGAAATAGAAAATACTACAGGAAATATTGTTTATTCTAATAATAAAACATTATACATCCAACCTAGGAAAAATAAATCCCATAATTTTTGGGATTATATACACCAAAGAAGGAAGATAATAAATACCCGGATACAATTAACAAAACTTATCCTAATTGCCTCCAAGAATCTCGGCAATTAGGATACCCCATATTTCCTACACTAGCAAGCATATCTCGGTAGATTTGATGCCGAGATTGGAGATCCCAATAATTAGGGATTCCAACAGTAGTTGTTGTTGAATGTTCAAAAAAATAATGGGACATGGGAGATAATGAATTTGCCAAGGGAGAAGAATTTAATAGGAGGCTGCAAATGGGTGTTCATAGTTAAGTGTAAAGCTGATGGGAATATAGAAAGATATAAAGCACACCTAGTAGCAAAAGGCCTTACCCAAACACACGGTATTAATTATTAGAAGACTTTTTCTTCAATTGCAAAGATTAATTCAATACGCATTTTACTTTCCTTGGCTGTTAATTTTGACTAACCTTTATACCAGTTTGGAAGTGTAAGTCTTTATAAGCGTCCAGCCTTTGAAAAAAGCCTTGGTGAAGGGAAAGTTTGTAGATTAAAAACAAATCTGTATGGTCTTAAACAACCCCCTAGAGCATGGTTTGAGCAATTTGGAAAGGCTGGTAAAAGTCTTGGCTATACTCAAAGTCAACCATATCACACTATGTTCTATAAGCACTCTAAGGAAGGAAAAATTACTATTTTGATTGTATACGTTAATGACATAATACTAACTATGAAGAATAAATGTTTCAGGGTTCTTTCTTGGATTTGGCCCCATAATATAGTTTCAAATTGCCACTGTTTCAGTTGTTCTTTCTTTGTCACATTAAATATTTAAAAATATACATTACAAACATAATTAGCTTGAATGAATACAGAATTATTAGTGTTGAAACTCTTAACTGTTACATGGTTTTGGCTCTGAATCCTTTCCCTCGCACTAATTCCCATGCATTGAAACCCTCGTTCCTAAATCATTTTCCTCCAATTCTCAAAACTCTCATGCCTCCCCACCCAGCCGCTTCCTTTGCATGCCTGAAGCCTACCAAAATGACAAGTCTATATACATTTCTTTTTGCAGAAGAACTGACTCAAGAAATCCCTTGCTTCCAACTTTGAGATTAAGGACTTAGGAGCCTTGAAATGCTTTCTTGGGATGGAGTTTTCCAGGTTAAAAAGAGGCATATTTGTGTCTCAGCAAAAATATTGTCAAACCTTCTTGAGGAGACAGTTCTTCGCAGTGTAAGGAAGCAGAAACTCCTATTGAACGTAATCTAAAACTTCAAACAGCCAAACCTAAAAAATGTGAAGAATAAGGATCTATTTCAGAGAGTTGGCAAACTGATCTGTTCGTTACATACCTGCCTAGATATAGCATTTGCAGTCAGCATTGTGAGCCAGTTAATGCACTCTACAGGTCCAGAACACTTCGAGGTGGTGTATAAAATCCAACAGTATATAAAGGGATCACCAAGGAGGGTCTTGCTGTTTGAGAAACACGGTCATTTATAAATAGAAGTGTATACAGATGCAAATTGGGCTAGAAGCCTAATGGATAGAAGGTCAACCTCAGACTATTGTACCTTTGTTGGAGGGAATCTTGTTACTTGGCGAACTAAAAAACAAAATTTGGTGGCTAGATGCAGTGCTGAGGTTGAATTTAGATCAACAGCACATGGAATTTGTGAAGTTTTATGGATTAAGAGAATCCTAGATGAGCTAAAAGGTTCCTAGTTTTTCTCCAATAAAGGCATATTGTGATAACAAAGCAGCAATCTCAATAGCACATAATCCTTTTCTACATGACAGGACTAAATATTTAGAGGTTGATAAGCACTTCATCAAGGAAGACATTAGATAATGGGCAGATTTGTATGATCTACAGATCAACTGATGAGCAGATTGCAGATATTCTTACAAAAGGACTGCCTAAGAAACAATTTGATAGATTAACAAGCAAGCTGGCAATGGAAGACACCTTCAAACCAGCTTGAGGGGGAGTATTGGAAAGAAGAATATTTGGCCGAGATTCCCTGGTCCCTTTTAAGGGCTAATTCCAGGGGATTAAGTCAATATTAAATGTAGATTTAGTCAACTATGTAATTAGGACCCAGCTGTATAGTATCTCGGTAATTATTTTATTTCTTTTTATGTGTTCCCTGTACATAATATAAGGTTGGTACTTTGCCCTTAGCAATTTTATGAATGAGAAAAATATTTCTCTCTGATTTCCAAGTGTTTCATATAGACTGAAAGATGGAAAATAAAAATAAATAAATGTAGACTCAGATATATATTAAACCGAAACTTAACTCCAAAAGAGATCATTGAATACCTGAGATTTAAGAATATCACGCTCATTCTCTAACACATCAGAAGAAACTAGTTCCTTTGTTAAGAATAATGGTTTTGCTGCCACTACGTGCATAGCCAATTCTGACCCAACACGCTGAATAGCATCCGACTGAGTTTTACCATCATCTACTTCAAGAGACAAAATTCCAGCAATGCGACCCAAACCTAATAGTTAGCAGAAAGGAAGTAAGGATCCTTGTTGGCTCAAGATTTTAGGACTTGCAAAGAATTAACCATTTAGAACTTGATTTTGTTGCAGAAAATTGTAATGACTTAATTTCATAACACTTGTTTGCATATGCAGGCAGAGGCATGGGCATGATGAGTGCATAAACAAAAGGAATTGAATCAGTTCAATTTGTTTCACCTGGTTTTGGACTGGTATGGAGATATGTAGATATAACACCCTGGGGTGATGTAGGCATCACAAAAACTCTTCTAAATTTTACATTCTCCCCCATCATTGCAGCCACTTCAGTGATTGCATTTTGAACAGTCGCTTCTCCATTGATCTTTGGATGTTCAAGATTCAGCGTCATGTCCTAATGAAACTAAGTTTTAAATACTGATCTCCAACAAATTTATTTCATTAGATGATCAAGAAAGAAAAAAAATGTAAAAAATGTCATGTTTCCCGCTAACATTGGAAAGACAAAGATCAAGAAATAAGTCATTCACACATGTAATTGATAATAGAACCACCGTTAGCAGAGGCAAATGGAAGTAACAGTGTTTTTTTCTTTTTTTACCTCCAAAGATTCAGGTCCAACATGAAAGGAGCCAGAAACCTGCTGAGAAGAGTTTTCAACCAACAAAGCTTGCTTTGCCAAAGACAATGCCTACAAAAATAACAATGATAGTGCAAGATTTAAAGCAAACACAGAGGGAGAATTCTGTAAACTGAGAAATGGGAAGAATATAAAGATAGAGAAGGAAGAGCTAATCCTAAGTTTGTTCAATATTCATGGGTTTAAAAAATTAAAAATAAGAGAGCAAAACAAACTAACCAAGTACTGAAAAATTTCGTTCCTTGCAACAAAATCAGTCTCGCAATTAAGTTCAATTACTGCAGCCTTGCTCTCGTTTTGGGCTAGCGCAAGTAAACCTTCTGCAGCAGTTCGAGACGACTTTTTTGAAGCCAAAACCTTTCCCCTCTTCCTCAGTTCCTTCTGAGCCAGTTCTGCATTTTTAAGCTGTCAATATTCAAAGTTTTAAGCTACAAAAATAGAGAACTCATTAAGGATAGCTAAAAGCAGCAGCATGCAAAATTTTAAAATATAAAAAATTAGGGGGGGTCTCTACCAATGTCCCAATTTGAATCAATAAGAGCCGCCTTAACATCTTTAATAGGAGCGCTCGTTCTTTGTCTCAGTTCCTTAATAAGATTCGTTTGTTCTGAAGCAGCGACACTGAATCTTCTGAGCAAAATTCCGATACCCAATTGTGAATTGGCATCCCCAGAGATAAACGAGATTGCTGGGGTTTCCCTGCATCGAGAAAAAGCTGTTTTGCAGGCCGAAGTAGAATAATGACGCCCAGAACCACACCCACCGACCAGCGAAAGCTTTATACAGAGACGTCTCGCACCTCCAGAAAAGGCCATAACCAGACACCCAACCCTCTCAACCTATGGAATCATTAACTTAATATTACAATCTAACAAAGGGTTGAAGATGAAAATGTTCCAAGAAGAGGAACCCCATTCCGATGCTTTACTCTCCGTTTTGTCGGAAGACAAACAAGAGACTTTTCGAAGAACAGGCAATTAATCTGAAACTGAAACTAGAAGCTGTAAAGAACAAAGAGGTGCTTCAAGTTAAAGTAAAACTAACAGAGCTTGCCTGAAACTGAATTAGTGGAGTAGGCGAAGGCCGTGGAAGGAGGAGAAGAAGATCCGAATTCCAGAGTGAGAGGGGGAAGAGCTGCCTTGAAAAAATCTACAGATGCTTTACAAACCACCGACCAACTGCGAGAGCGTGTCTGCGAGAAGAAACGAAACCGAAGCTTTTGTTTTTTTTTGGACAAAAACCGAAGCTGATATGGCCCATCCTGACAGAGTGGGTCCTAGCCCAACTCAAAGGGAGGCCCTGCTGCCTGTCCCTTAGTCCGGCCCAGAGGTACCATTTCGAGTCCAACTGTCTCAACCGGAATTGGTCAATTCCTTTTACATTTCTGGTTTATTAAGTATTCCATGCGATCAAGAGTTGGTTAGATTGTTATGCCAACCTTTTGAGTAATAGAAGGGATAGTTTGATGTACTATTCTGACTTTCTTACTCTAAATATTCTCTATGAAATTAAGTGAAATGGAATGATTCTGTGATATCAGACAGCCTTAAGGGACATTGACAAGAGAATTTGTGACTAGAGACAAGAAATGATAAGATTGGTGAGAAAGTTATGGAACTGCAAGAATTTATGGAGGGAATTGTGTTGCAATTATATAAAATTGTCTATACGATGGGCTAAATCTAGACTAATTGTAATGGATGAAGTAGAAATGGAAGGCAAGAGTAATAGAGGAATGAGTATCATGTGTATACGCAATTCATCAAGATGGAATTATCTAGGAGGTGTTTGGTAAAGGAAATTTTTTTAAATTCTTGAGAAACTAAATTTGAAAAAATTAAATTCCTATGTTTAATTTTTAAATTTTAAAATAAGATTATCATAAAATATGGATTCTTAAGAATAATTTTTTAGAAGGATTCCTACCAAAAGTTTTTCATGTGAAGGGGTGGGAATTTAAGTTTCCAATGTCATAAGAATCTCTTCTAAATGTGAAAAGATAAAAATGTCATCTATTCTCTCAATTTCTCTTTCATCCTCTCTCTCACCCATCTCTCATATTTTCTCTCTCATCCATCTCTCTTTCTTACTTTCTCTCACATCATTTTTCTCTCTTCTTTATTGTTATGTGTGTTTATCAAATAATCGTAAGTGCATAGCGTAACTGTAATTAGTTCGGCGAATATGAGTCATATTCCACAGAGACCAAAGATCAATTATTAGAATTCTACAAAACAAGTTATCTAAATCAATATAGTTCGATAAAGAGAAAATCACAATTAATTAAACTGGATATTAAGTTATAAAAGTCTAGGATTAGAATTTACTGCATTTATGATATTTAACAATCAATATATACCTCTAATTGCTATTATCTAGGTAATCGATAATGGTTTAACCTTAATTAATTAATAACCTCTTTCAAGCGTTACTAATCATATCTAGGTTAATCTAATTGCCTACTTTTGTGGTTCTTAGTTTAACTTAAGTCCATTAAATTATATGCTAACCATATGATTTAATTCATAGGGGTTCTCGTGCTTACTAATTGATTCAATTTTTAGAGAACTTTAAACTACTTTCGTGATTAAGATATCCTTAATTAACTATTAAGTTCCAGCATTAACTTTACCCTTCAGTTTATTAGTTAATAACCTAATATATGATAAAACGATGCTCAAACATTCTATCAACTCGTATAATGCATAATCGTTAATCCTAATTAACCATAGATAATACAATTAGGGTTTTACAATTCTAATCAATGCAGTATCATCATATCACAAGTGGTTTTACCGAAATCTTAGATTAAATCTACTCACACATGATTGAAAAAGAAATCATAATTAAATTCATTAAGCAATTCATAAATATTCAATACAATCCAAAAGAAAGGAGTAGAAGTAGAAGGAGATATAGAGATAGAAGGATAAAACATGATTGCAGAAAGTAGATGAATAATAGATACAAAGCTTGAATCAATCTCAATTTTAGTATAAGAACATAAAGTAATCTATAACCCTACTCTAAACATAATCTAATAGTGTTTTCTAAGCCTAAACTGAGTCTGAATGAGTTTGTATATCTTTCTCCTCGTTTCCCCTTGTATATATATCACTTTGCCTATTGAAAATACTTAAAATCATGGACTATACGGACTCAAAGTGTAACAACTCCATTTATGTAATAAATATTTTTCTATATTTGTAAAATTTTATGAAATTATTACCTCGTTACAACTTAATTCAAAATAACATTTATTTAATTTATACAGTATTGAATTTACATGCACATCATTAATTTACAAACATTTGTATAAAAGTTTAACATATACATATTAGCCCTAATCATCCATGTAAACTACTTTCGGGAACACTGGTGCGAGTGACAGCAACTCCACTGGAATCTTAGTCCATCTATTACAAATATATTCGATATAATCGGTAGTTGCCTAAGGTAGGGCAGCTCGATCCAACATATGGAAATAATAAGTGTCATGGAGAATAGCTTCATAATTAATCTTCTGAACATGATATGGAAAAATATTGAGAATTAAATCTCAGTAGGTTTAATAATAAATCATAATCATCATCAATATAGCTCATTATATCATGTTCATCTGTATGAACTACAGCAAAAACCTTTGGTCACATGAATGCACTCTATCTATACCCATAAAAATCGTACAATAATGACATGTATGGCAAGATAAACTATTTTTAGAATATCATATGATGACTATCAACTTGTTCTCATACCAAGCTACCCCGGTCAATGTGAGTATTTTCTACTCTCCAATACGGGCTTTTCTAACTCTGTCCGACATGGTACACTTTCTCTTTCTTTTTTCATTATCATCATCATAACCGTTGGTAGGGCGTCTTCTACTAGTGTACCACACGAATCGCCATATGACCGTGCTTATTTCTTTTCTTTTCACATTAATAGCCAAAAATATGATTTCAATAACAAGTATGTTCATTATACTCACATGCCATAATGTTTCATCAAAATATTTCCATGTCAAAATTACACACTTAAGATGGTAAAGAGTTTATACAATGGTAATGGATATGGCATATACTAGTCATTTATAAGATTCTTCTTTTTTAAAAAAATTATTTTTATCTCTTCATTTTCTTTATGCATGGCCTCTAGTCATTTTTCTCCCACTTATATCATTTCCAACACATGTTCTCACAAATTTAATACAGCATTCTTCATCAATTTGGTTTATACTAATATCCAATGGTTAATTAGGTTCATTTAGAGTAGACAAAATGTTGAAAATAAGTTTTACCAACTTCCAAACCGGCCTAAATGTATCCTATAACACAGCTTCGCCATTTACTATAAAACAGCCATACTTTAGACTTCAAAATGTCAATTCCAGCACAGAACATGGCCTAGCCGTACCTTGAAACATGGCCATGCTTTATGTTGAGTTATTCCCCAATGCAGATTTTCATCATGTCTGACCTTCTCTCATTAATTGGAGCATAACTCCCTCATTTTAACTCTGTTTCAAGTTATCTTAATGTCAGGTTAAAGATACAACAATGATCTAAAACTATTATGTTGAATAGTTTAACTAAATATTAAGGAAGATGGGTGATATTACTTCCTCAAATTACAGCTTATTTCTTCTCAGGTAGGTTCTGACCTCTACTTACTAATCTGTCCATATATCCCTCATAAGAATTCCAAATTGAGTTATTCCAGTGGCTAAACTTCTGTGAATCATAGATCTACATTTTTCATGTTAAGAATTTCTTTTAATTCTCTATAGATTTATCCCAAAAATTAAAATATAGAAGCATACCTAACAGATTCTTCTCTAGTTAACCATTTTCTAACAATTGCTTACTAATCGGACCATATCTACCTCATATGAACTCCAAATTGAGTGATTCCAATGGATACAAATCCACGAGACAAAGATCTACATTCTTCTCTGGTTAACCATGTTTTAACAATTGCTTACTAATCGGACCATATTTACCTCATATGGACTCCAAATTGAGTGATTCCAATGGATACAAATCCACGAGACATAGATCTACATGTTTTATGTTAACTATTTAATTTAATTCCTTACCGATTCTTCCTAGAATTTTAAAAATAAAAGCTTAAAATTTTGTCACCCGTAGCCATACCTATGCAAAACTTTCTACACCAGCCTAAATATTCAAACATACATCACATGCAAGATCAATATGTAACATGATATAGTAACATCCATGACCAATCATCAAAATTCTAAGATCAAAATCCAATATAAATGTTACAAATTTCAAAACTTTTTTTCAAAAAGAAATATTGTTAAACCTACCTAAGGATCTCCCTAACTCACTTAGTGAATTTGTTTTCTTGTTTTCTCTTGAAGGAAATAGCAAGATTCCTCCCTTCCCTTAACTTTTCTAGCAGCTTAAATAAGAGAAAGAGGATGAGTTTTTGAACCCTAAGGATGAAGAAGAAAGATGGACTCAAGTGGAGATTAAGCTAACTTACCTTGAGTACTTAGTCCTCTAGACTTCTCCTTCTTCTTCCTTCATTTCTTCTCCTCTCTTTCTCTCCTTTCCTCACTCTACCTTGCTTCTATTTTTCCTCTCCCTCACTTGGATGAAATTATAATGTTATAGGAGTGGGTTTTGCTTAAATAGACTATCAAGTGGTTCACCTTTCATGATCATGAGTCTACCTTATCACAATTAGGATGCATTTGGTTGATTTTTGGAAAACAAACAACTCATGTTCTTATCTTCATCTTCCTTAGTCAAGATATGCATAGGAAAAAGAGATTTGTATTTTGAAAATTATGATAATATGTTCTTAAGACAAGGGACAAGGTCCCTTTAATTTAGGATTTCTTTTTCTTTTTCTTTTGTCTTAATTAAGTATGATAGGTTTGTCTTTCTAAGTGGCAAGTTTCTAACCCTTGAATCTCCCTTACTTGACTGAAATTATTTGTGTGGCATAGGAATGTTTTATCCTAATGCCATGTATTATGATACCACTTGCTAAAATTATGAGTGTAGGATATAGATGTTTTGTCCTAATGCCTTGTATTATCATACCACATGCTAAAATTATGAATGTAGGATCACACCACTTGCTAAATTTTTATTTTAATGCCATGTAACATAATCTTTATTATTATTACACAATTATTTCATCACATGATTTATTTTATTTTATTTTTCCTCTTGAATTTGAGCTCATTCCTACCCATTTCCTTTGCTTTGGATAAAATTCTACCTTTCTTGAAGGGCTTGGTCACATTTTCATAATTTTTAAGCTATCGGTCCAACTTCTATATCCTAGTCCAAGTCTATGTTTTATTTCTTGCTTAGGTTATCCAATAGGCTTGGTAGAAACTTATGTAAAATGAGGGAGTTATGCTCTTATTAGTAAGAGAATGTCAGATAGGATAAAAACATACATCAAGAAAATAAAGAGATAAAAATAATATTTAAAAAAGAAAAAGAATCTTATAAATGACTAGTATATACCATAGTCATTGTCATTGCATGAACTTGTTACCATCTTAAGTCTATACTTTTGACATGAAAATATTTTATAAAGTGATATTTGAAATGGTTATGTTCATGGCATGATTACCAATGATTTTTGGTAATAATTATATTTTGATGTGAGTTTAATGAACATACTTGTTATTGAAATAATATTTTTGGCTATTATTGTGAAAAGAAAATAAATGAGCATGGTCACATGGCAATCCGTGTGGTGCACCAGTAGAGGACGCCCTACCAACAGTTATGATTATATTAATGAGAAAAGAAAGAGAAAGTGTGCTATATCGGACGAAGCGAGAAAAGTCCGTACCAGAGAGTAGAAAATACTCACCTTGACTAAGGTAGCTTGATATGAGAATAAATTGATAGTCATCATATGATATTCTGAAAATAGTTAATCATGCCATATATGTCATTACTGTAGGATTTTCATGTGCATAGATAAAGTGTATTCATATGACCTAAGGTATTTGTTGTAGCTTATACAAATGAACATGACGTTATGAACTATATTGATTATGATTTATTGTTGAACCTACTGGAATTTAATTCTCACTATTTTTTCATATCATGTTCAGAAGATTAACTATGCAGCTATTCTCCATGACACTTATTATTGCTGTACGTTGGATCGAACTGCCCTACCTTGGGCAACTACCGATTATATCGGATATATCTATAATAAATGTGACTGAGATTTCGGTGGAGGTGCTGCCACTAGCACCAGTATCCTCAGAAGTAGTCTACATGGATGATTAGGGTTAATATGTATATGTTAGACTTTTGTACAGATTTTTGTAAATTAATAATGTGTATGTAAACTCAGTATTGTATATATTAAGTAAATTTTATTTTGAGTTAAGTTGTAACGAGGTAATAACTTCATGGAATTTAAATAAATAAAAATTTTAAGTTGTTACATAAATTGAGTTGTTACATAATTAGTATCAGAGCAGGTCTATCCTAGATGGCCAGTGGGTGGATGGTTATCTGAATCGATCTTATAGTGTCTTGAGTATGTTATGGTTATGTTGTGTAAGGGATCAACGATTTCATATAGGTAAGAAATTATTAGTGTTTCCTATCTATATGCCGAGGTGGTGTTATGACTGCTGTTAAATATTTTTGAAACTAACTATTGGGCTTGATCACCTCAATAGCATCATAACTTTTTTTTGCCACAGTAGGAAATGGCACCACCAAGGAGGAATCTAGCCAACAATGCAAAGAAAACCATGCACAACCTTGCCACGGAAATTCAAGACCAGGTCACGACCACCAATCAAATTCTATAATACCTCCAAAATGCTAATAACCCGAATGGTAAGAATTGTGATAATAACGAAATGGCAGGAAATGATAACGGCATATTTAAGTTCCTAAGGACTAGATCACCTTGTTTTCAAGGCAACTTTGACCTAATTGTAGCTGAAAGGTGGATAAGGGAACTAGAGAAAATCTTTGAAGTGATGGGTTGTACTGAGGAGCAGCAAGTTATCTTTGTTGCATATATGTTGAAAGATGAAGTAAAATACTGGTGGCGTGGAACTAGAGAACTTTTAGCTCACCAGGGAAGGCAGATCACCTGGCAGGTGTTCAAAGACACATTTTTAGAAAAGTACTTCCCAAGTGCTGTGCGGGAAAAGAAAGAAATTGAATTTCTTTAATTTAGATAAGGTAGAATGACCGTAGACCAGTACATCGTGAAGTTTGAAGAGTTGTCTAAGTTCTCCTTTTACCTGTGATTTAACCCCGATGAAGCATGGAAGGCTGTTAAGTTCGAAGCGGAATTGAATCCGGAGATAAGGAATGTTGTTGTAGCTATAGAGATAAGGGAGTTTGTACCTCTAATAAATAAATGCAGACTCCTAGAGAAGAGTTTGAGGGTAGTGGCAGATGAGAAATAAAGACGAAATTTCTAGAAAAGGAAGAACGGTCCACAAAAAACTAGCAGAAATGTTAGAGGAAAAAGACAGGGTGCTGGCAATAGGCCAATGACTGTAAGTTCCCGACCTTTCCAACAGAACTTTTCCATAGTCAAGTGTACTAAGTGCAGATGTATTCATGGTAACCAGCCATGCTACATAGGATCAAATGTTTGCTTCAATTACAGACAGAAGGGTCATTTTACAAAGAACTGTCCATAAAATTTAGGGAAGGAGCTGGAACAGAAGCTTTAGGTGAAAGGAAGGGTTTTCACCCTGAGCGGCCAAAAGGCAACTCAATCCCCTAAAATGATCCAAGGTATATGCTATATCTATGGATTTGCTCTTATGGTCTTATTTGACTCTGGTGCTAGTCATTCATTTATATCAGAAGAATATATTAGGGAGTTTCAGTATCCTATTTTTGAAACTCCCTATGAGCTATCTGTAGTAACTCCCATGAGAGAATGTGTCTTCCTCTATATGTAAAGACTGTCAGGTCACTATTCAGGAGAAAACTTTTTCTGTAGACCTCGTTTGTCTACCTTTAAAAGGTATTGATGTCATTCTAAGGTTAGACTAGATGTTTAGAAATCGGGTCTTGCTGAATTGTTGCAATAAGACCATTGAATTTCTACCTTCTACTTCAGAAGAGGAGATGCAGTTATTGATACTTAATGCCAATCAAGTTAATAGGAAGTTGAATAATAGAGTACTTGGATACATTCTCTTGCACTTATCAAATTTAGAAGTTGAACCGAAATTTGATGAAATCCCAATAGCCAACGAGTTTCTTGAAGTATTTTCATCAGATATTCCAAGCTTACCTTCCAAGAGAGAGATAGAGTTTTCTATTGATCTTTTACCTGGGACAGGACTTATCTCTATTGCACCTTATAGAATGGCCTTAAAGGAACTACAGGAACTTAAGAAACAATTGGAGGAATTGTTAGATAAGCAATTCATTAGACCAAGTGTATCACCTTGGGAACTCCTGTATTGTACGTTAAGAAAAAAGACGGAAGTTTGAGACTATGTATAGATTACAGACAACTGAAGAAGGTGACTATAAAAAATAAGTATCATCTCCCTAAAATAGATGATTTATTAGATCAACTGAAGGGAGCCTCCAACTTTTCTAAAATTAACTTGAGATCGGGATACCATCAAATTAAGATCAAGGAGGAAGATGTACCTAAAACAGCCTTCAGGACTAGGTATAGGTACTATGAGTTTCTCGTAATGCCCTTCAGGTTAACAAATGCACCTGCAATTTCATGGATTACATAAATCGCATTTTTTGTCCCTACCTAGATCAATTTATGGTAGTATTCATTGATGATATCTTGATATATTCTAAGAGTGAGAAAGAACATGAACAACATCTTCGAATCGTGCTACAAGTGCTAAAAGAGAAAAAGTTGTATGCCAAATTGGATGAGTGTGAATTTTGGCTGTCAAAGGTAAAATTTCTCGGACATGTTATTTCCAATAAAGGGATAGTCGTAGACCCTAGCAAGATAGAAGTAGTGATTCAGTGGGAAAGACCAAAGACGGTTACAGAAATCAGAAGTTTCTTGGGTTTGGCAGGATACTACAGGAGGTTTATACAAAACTTCTCTCGTATAGCCTTCCCATTGATTAAATTGACCAAGAAAGGAAGTCCTTTCAAATGGACTGATCAATGTGAAGTTAGTTTCCAGGAGCTTAAAACAAAATTGACCACTCCTTCTATTTTAATTATTCCAGACTCCACAAAATATTTTGAAGTGTATAGTGACGCTTCAAAAAAAGGGCTAGGGTATGCGCTAATGCAAGATAAGAGAGTAGTTGCTTATGCCTCTAAGCAACTAAAACCCCATGAAGAAAATTATCCAACCCATGATCTTGAATTGGCAATGGTAGTGTTTGCCTTAAAGATTTGGCGACACTATTTGTATAGTGCAACATTTGAAGTATACTGTGACCATAAGAGTCTTAAGTACTTTTTTGATAAAAAAGAGTTAAATATGAGACAACGAAGATGGGTAAAATTTCTCAATGACTACAAGTTTGAGATAAAGTATCATATAGGAAAAGCTTATGTTGTAGCTGATGCCTTGAGTCGAAAATCTCTACACATGGGTCAGATGATGGTGTATGAGATTCAGATGCTAGAGGAGTTTCGAAATTTGAAGCTGGCCACTACTCTTAGTCCAAAGAAGCTAATCATTAATGGTTTAAGTATAGGGTGTGACTTTAGATCCCAGATCAAAGAGGCTCAAGCTCACGACCAATACTTACAGGATCATAAAGATTAAGGTAATTTTTTTGTCATGAAAGATGGAGCAATCATGTATCAGGGAAGGATTTGTGTCCCTCAAGAACGAGAGTTAAGGGCTAAGATTCTGTAGGAAGCACATCAGAGTAAATACACAGTCTATCCTGAATGCACTAAAATGTACTAAGATTTAAATATGATGTATTGGTGGCCAGGGATGAAAAAGGGCATTGCCAAGTTTATGGCAAAATGCCTCATTTGTCAGAAGGAGAAGGTAGAGCATCAAATGCCAGCAGTATTTTTACAACCTCTTGAGATCCCTAAATGGAAATGGGACAGTATTTTAATGGACTTTGTCATGAGTTTACCCAAGACTTCAATTGGACATGACTCTATCTAGGTAATAGTTGACAGATTAACCAAATCTGTTCACTTTTTGCCCATAAAAATTAACTATTCACTGGATAAATTAGCCCAATTGTACGTCTAAGAAATAGTTAGACTGCATGGAATTCCCTTAAATATCATTACTGATAGAGATCTGAGGTTTATGTCGAGGTTTTGGAAGACATTACAGGAAGCTTTTGGTACCCAGTTGCGGTTTAGTACTATCTACCATCCTCAGACAGACGAGTAGACAGAACGGACCATTCAAACTCTATAAGATATGTTGAGGGCCTGTGTAATAGAGCATAGTAAAGGATAGGATAAATACTTACCTTTAGTGAAGTTTGCTTATAATAATACCTATCACTCTAGTATTAAGATGGCCCCCTATGAAGCTTTATACGGTAAAAAGTGTCGATCTCCACTATGTTGGTTTGAGGTAGGAGAAAAGATGTTACTGGGTCTTGATCTAGTTCAACAAACCACTGAACAAATAAGGATGACATGAGACAAAATACTTACAGCTCAGAGTCGGCAAAAGAGTTACTATGATAAGAGACATAGACCTCTGGAGTTTGAGGAAGAAGATCATGTATTTTTAAAACTTTCCCCAATGTTTTCCATATATCACAGCTGCATAAGTATATTCCAGATTCCTCACATATAATACGGGATGAACCAGTCCAAATAAAGGAGAACATGACATACCAGCTAGTAACTACATCTATATTGGACATCGACGTGAAGAAATTGAGAAATAAAACCATTCCCCTAGTTAATGTGTTATGGGAAGGTTTGACTCCGGAAGAAATAACTTGGGAGCTGGAATAAGTCATGAGGAAAAAATATCCACAATTGTTCTTATTAAGTAATTTATAAAATTTTGAGGATAAAATTTCTTTTAGGGGGAGAGAAATGTAACATCCTTAATTTCGCTTCTTTTAGTAATAAAGGTACATAAATATTTAATTAAGGAAATAAAATTTATTAGACAATTTTTAGATATCAAAGGAAATATAATCTTTAGAAATTCTTCACTTTATGTGTATGCATGGAAAATGTTTCTAACATTGAGGGAACAAGTAAAGAGAGAAAATCTAATAGGAAAAATTAGAAAGAACATACTAAAGATAGGCGAAATTCTTTGGTAAGGAAGATAAATTTTTGTGAAGTAAGTATATGTTTTAAAATTTTAAGAAGATTGGATTAGGGTAATTTTCCTAATTCAAGAGTTCGAAATTTCTAAGTTTAACATCTCCAACCATAAATTGGGCTTTCACCTATGGACACTTCATATAGAATTTTTTCACTTTACATAAGTTTCTAGCAAGCCCATTGGATAACCTGAGCAAGAAATAAAACATAGACTTGGACTAGGATATATAAATTGGACCAGTAGCCCAAAATTTATGAAAATGTGACCAAACCCTCCAAGAAAGGTAGAATTTTATCCAAAGTAAAGGAAATGGGTAGAAATGAACCCAAATCCAAGAGGAAAAATAAAATAAAATAAATCATGTGATGAAATAATAGTGTAATAATAATAAAGATTAGGTTACATGGCATTAAGATAAAAATTCAGCAAGTGGTGTGATATCCTACATTCATAATTTTAGCAAGTAGTATGATAATACATGGCATTAGGACAAAATATCTATATCTTACACTCATAATTTTAGCAAGTGGGTAGTAATACATAGCATTATGACAAAATATCCTTATCTTACATAAATAATTTCAGCTAAGCAAGGAGGATTCAAGGGTTGAAAATTTGTCACCTAAAAAGACAAACCTATCATACTTGATTAGGACAAAAGAAAAAAGAAATGAATCCCTAAATCAAAGGGACCTTGTCCCTCGTCTTAAGAACATATTATCATAATTTTCAAAATACAAATCTCATTTTCCTATGCATATCTTGACTAAGGAAGAGGAAGACAAGAACATGAGTTGTTTGTTTTTCAAAAATCAACCAAATGCATCCTAATTGTGATAAGGTAGACCCATGATCATGAAAGGTGAATTATTTGATAGTCTATTTAAGCAACCCACCCTTATAACATTATAATTTCGTCCAAGTGAGGGAGAGGAAAAATAGAAGTAAGGTAGAGTGAGGAAAGAAGAGAAAGAGGGGAGAAGAAAGGAAGGAAGAAAAAGGAGAAATCTAGAGGACTAAGTACTCAAGGTAAGTTAGGTTAATCTCCACTTAAATCCATCTTTCTTCCTCATCCTTGGAGTTCAAAAACTCACCCTCCTTCTCTTATTTAAGCAGCTAGAAAAGCTAAGGGAAGGGAGGAATCTTGCTACTTCCTTCAAGAGGAAACAAGAAAACGAATTCACTAAGTGAGTTAGGGAGATCTTTAGGTAGGTTTAACAATTTTTCTTTTTGAAAAGTTTTGAAATTTGTAACATTTATATGAGATTTTGATCTTAAAACTTTGATGATTAGTCATGGATGTTGCTATATCATCTTACATATTAATCTTGCATGTGTTGTATGTTTGAATACTTAGGCTGGTGTAGATAGTTTTGCATAGGTATGGCTATGGGTGAAAAAATTTTATGCTTCTATTTTTAAACTTTTAGGATGAATTGATAAGGAATTAAAATAAATGGTTAACATGAAAGATGTATATCTATGTCTCACGGACTTTTAGACACTAGAATCACTCAATTTAGAGTCCATATGAGGTAGTTATGGTCCGATTAGTAAGCAGTGGTCATAAAATGATTAATCATGGAAGAATCTGTTAGGAAAGCTTCTGTGTTTGAATTTCTGGGAACATTTTGTAAGGAATTAAAATAACTGTCAATATAACAATTATAGATATATGTGTCATGGAATTCTAGCCACTAGAATCACTCAGTTTGGAATTTTTATGAGAGAGATATGGACAGATTAGTAAGTAGACGTGAGAACCTACCCGAGAAGGAATAATCTGTCACTTAAGGGGGTAATATCACTAAGACTCTTTAATATTTGGCTAAACTATTCAACATAATAGTTTTAGATAATTGTGTTATCTTTAAATTGACACCAATATCACCTAAATCCGAGTTAAAATGAGGGAGTTATGCTCTGATTAGTAAGAGAAGGTCAGATAGGATGAAAACCTGATCAAGAAAATAAAGAAATAAAAATGATATTTAAAAAAGAAGAAGAATCTTATAAATAAAAATAATAACTGATTAGTATATACCATAATCATTGCCATTGCATGAACTTCTTACCATATTAAGTGTGTAATTTTAACATGAAAATATTTTATAAAGTGATATTTGAAACAATTATGTTCATGGCATGATTACTGATATTTTTTGTAATAATTACATTTTGATGTGAGTTTAATGAACATACTTGTTATTGAAATCATATTTTTGGCTATTCTTGTGAAAAGTAAAAAAATGAGCACAGTCACATGGCAATCCGTGTGGTGCACCAGTAGGGGACGCTTTACCAACGGTTATGATTATGTTAATGAGAAAAGAAAGAGAAAGTGTGCCATGTCGGATGGAGCGAGAAAAGCCCGTACCGGAGAGTAGAAGATACTCACCCTGACCGGGGTAACTTGATATGAGAATAAATTGATAATCATCATATGATATTCTAAAAATATTTAATCCTGCTATACATGTCATTACTGTACGATTTTTATGTGCATAGATAAAGTGCATTCATATGACGTAAGGTATTTGCTGTAATTTATACAAATGAATATGACGTGATGAATTATATTGATTATTATTTATTGTTGAACCTTTTGAGATTTAATTTTCATTATTTTTCCATATCATGTTCAGAAGATTAACTATGCACCTATTCTTCATGCCACTTATTATTGTTGTATGTTGGATCGAACTGCCCTACCTTGAGCAATTACCGATTATATCAGATATATCTATAATAGACGTGACTGAGATTCCGGTGGAGGTGCCGCCACCTGCACCAGTGTCCACGAAAGTAGTCTACGTGGATGATTAGGGTTAATATGTATATGTTAGACTTTTGTACAGATGTTTATAAATTAATGATGTGTACGTAAATTTAGTATTGTATAAATTAAATAAATGTTATTTTGAGTTAAATTGTAACGAGGTAATAACTTCATGGAATTTAAAAAAAAATTGAGTTGTTACATAAATGGAGTTGTTACATAATTCTTCTTTTTTCCTTTCTTCTCATCTCTTTCTCTCCTTTCCTCACTTTACCTTGCTTCTATTTTTTCTCTCCCTCACTTGGACGAAATTATAATATTATAAGGGTGGGTTTTGCTTAAATAGACTATAAAGTGGTTCACATTTCATGATCATGGGTCTACCTTATCACAATTAGGATGCACTTGGTTGATTTTTGGAAAACAAACAACTCATGTTCTTGTCTTCCTCTTCTTTAGTCAAGATATGCATAGCAAAAGGAGATTTGTATTTTGAAAATTATTATAATATGTTCTTAAGACAAGGGACAAGGTCCCTTTGATTTAGGAATTCATTTCCTTTTTCTTTTGTCTTAATCAAGTATGATAGGTTTGCTTTTCTAAGTGGCAAGTTTCTAACCCTTGAATCTCCCTTACTTGGCTGAAATTATTTGTGTGGGATAGAAATATTTTGTCCTAATGCCATGTATTACGATACCACTTGCTAAAACTATGAGTGTAGGATATAGATGTTTTGTCTTAATGCCTTGTATTATCATACCATTTGCTAAAATGATGAATGTAGGATCACACCACTTACTAAATTTTTGTCTTAATGCCATGTAACTTAATATTTATTATTATTACACAAATATTTCATCACATGATTTATTTTATTTTATTTTCCTCTTGGATTTGGGCTCATTTCTACCCATTTCCTCTGCTTTGGATAAAATTCGACCTTTCTTGAAGGGTTTGGTCACATTTTCATAATTTTTGGGCTACCAGTCCAACTTCTATATCCTAGTCCAAGTCTATGTTTTATTTCTTACTTAGGTTATCCAATGGGTTTGCTAGAAACTTATGTGAAGTGGAAAAACTCTATATAAAGTGTCCATAGGTGAAAGTCCAATTTATGGGTGGAGATGTTAAATTTAGAAATTTCTAACTCTTGAATTAGGAAAATTACCCTGATCCAATCTTCTTAAAATTTTAAAACCTTTACTTATTTCACAAAAATTTATCTTTCTTAATTAAATATTTATGTACCTTTATTAATAAAAAAACGAAATTAAAGATGTTACAAAAAACATAGCCGTGTTTCAGGACATGGTTTGGCCATGCTTCGGGTTAGAATATGAGAATTTTCTCCACGTCTTGCCCAGAATACGCCCTGATCGTGTTCTAAGTACACGAAACACGGCTTGGCCATGTTGGAGGCTGCCAAGGTCAATTCTTGCCAATTTCTTCTGTGTTTCCTCCTTGCATCCTCCTCTGTTTGTTTCAAGTGTAGATAACCTTTCATCTAAGTGTTTTCCCTTGACTCTAGGCTTCTTTTGCTCACCTACAAACAGAAAACAAAGTCAAGCAATATCCACAACAAGCAAAACAAAATAGAATCAAAGCAGAAAAATAATCACAAGTTAACTATGAAATAAGGGATGAAATATAGCAATTAAACACACATTTTTCCTCTTTATCACTTATCACTCTCTTTTATCTCCGCACTCACTTTCTCTCTCTCAATTTAACATAGGTAAGGACATTTTTGAAAAAGTACTACAATTTCCAAGAAAGTTCTATTACAACCAAATGTAGTAATAAAAGATTCTCATATAAATAATTAAAGCCAATCAAATGCATTTTTTACATTCCCATTAATCATCATTCCCAAGGAACATGTTTCGAAAAAAATAATTCTTAAGAATGAAAAATCTTACTGCGTACTAAACACTCACTAAGTTTCTAAAATATGTTAATGAATGGATAATAAAGTGCACGACCTTTGCTCTTGATGGTGCATTGAATGCCAATAAGATTACATTAGTTAAGTTCCAAGAGTTTAACTTCCCCCACTTTGAGCCATCTAATAAGAGACCTACAACATCTTCTATATAATGTCTTGAATGTTGCCAATTGAATGTTGGCTTTGTAAATATTATTATAAGAAATTTGCTAAGGGCAAGAAATTATCCTAATTTCCACCAAAATCAAGTACATATGCTCGAAATATATCTTCTACTATTGATGAAAAGCAATGATAAGGTTTAGCTCTGTATGTAACATCCTCTTTTTTTATTTTATTTATTATACAATATAGAGTTCACATACACGTCATTAATCAAAATGTACGTACAACAAAAATCAAACACATAAATAACTACATCTTATTTATTCTGGTTGACCAATTCTGGAGATATAGGTGCGGGTGGTTGCACCTTCACCGGGATCTGAACCAACTCGACCACAAACATATTATTTGATTCTGGGATCTACCCAACATAAAGTAACTCGATCCAACGTGTACTAAAAGCCAGAGCCATAGAAAAATCTGTATAACTAATTTTCTGAACATGACATGGAAATATAGTAAGAATTAAATCTCAGTAAGTTCAATAATAAATCATCATCAATATAGCTCATCACGTCATGTTCAGCTGTATAAACTACAGTAAATATATTTGGTCACATGAATGCACTATATCTATGCACATGAGAATCGTACATTGATGGCATGTATGACAGGATTAATTATTTTCAAAATATCATATGATGACTATCAATTTATTCTCATATCAAGCTACCCCGGTCAAGGTGAGTATTTTCTACTCTCTGGTACGGGCTTTTCTTGCTCCGTCCGACATGGCCCACTTTCTCTTTCTTTTCTCATTAACATGATTATAACAGTTGGTAGGGCGTCCCCTACTGGTGCACCACACAGATTGCCTCATTTCTTTTCTTTTCACAATGATAGCCAAAAATATGCTTTCAATAACAAGTATATTCATCAAAATATAACTATTACAAAAAATCATTGGTAATCATGCCATGAACATAATCATTTCAAATATCACTTTATAAAATATTTCTATGTCAAAATTTTACACTTAAGATCATAAGAAGTTCATACAATGGTAATGACTATGGCATATACTAGTCATTTATTATTTTCATTTATAAGATTCTTCTTCTTTTTTAAATATTAATTTTATTTCTTTATTTTCTTGATGCAGGTTTTCATCCCATTTAACCTTCTCTTACTAATCAGAGCATAACTCCCTCAATTTAACTCTGATGTAGGTGATATTGGTGTCAATTTCAAGATAAAACAATTATCTAAAACTATTATGATGAACAATTTAGCGAAATATTAATAAATCAAGGTGATATTACTCCCTCAATGTACAGGTTATTTCTTCTTGAATAGGTTCTGACCTCTGCCTACTAATCCGTCCATATCTCCCTCATAAAACTTCCAAATTAAGTGATTCCAATGGCTACAAATCCGTGACATATATATCTATAATTCATATGTTAAATATGTATTTTATTTCCCTACAGAATGTTCCCAGAAATTAAAACACAGAAGCTATCCTAACATATTCTTTCCTGATTAACCATTTTCTGACCACTGCTTACTAATCAGACCATATCTACCTCATATGGACTCCAAATTTTGTAATTCCAGTGGTTACAATTCCAAGACACATATATCTATAATTCTTATGTTAACCATTTATTTGAATTCCCTACATAATGTTCCCAGAAATTAAAACACAGAAGCTATCCTAAAATATTCTTCCCTGATTAACTAATTCATGACCACTCAATACTAATCGGACCATATCTACATCATACACACTCCAAATTGAGTGATTCCAGTGGCTAAAAATCCGCGAGACATAGATCTACATTTTTCATGTTAACCATTTCTTTAAATTCCTTATTGATACTTCCCAGAATATTAAAAACAGAAGTTTAAAAGTTTGCCATCCACAGTCATACCTATGCAGAACTATCTACACCAGCCTAAGTATTCAAACATACATAATATGTAACATGATATAGCAACATCCATGACCAATCATCAAAGTTCTAAGATCAAAATCTCATATAAATATTGTAAGTTTCAAAAGTTTTCTTCAAAAAGAAATATTGTTAAACTTACCTTGAGCACTTAGTCCTCTAGATTTCTCCTTCCTCTTTCTTCCTTTCTTCCTCTCGTTTCCTAACTCTACCTTGCTTCTATTTTTCCTCTCCCTCACTTGGACGAAATTCCAATGTTATAAGGGTGAGTTTTGCTTATATAGACTATCAAATAATTTACCTTTCATAATCATGGGTTTACCTTATCACAATTAGGATGCACTTAGTTGAATTTTTGGAAAACAAACAACTTATGTTCTTGTCTTCCTCTTCCTTAGTCAAGATATGCATAGGAAAAAGGAGATTTGTATTTTGAAAATTATGATGATATGTTCTTAAGATAAGAGACAAGGTCCCTTTTACTTAGGGATACATTTTCTTTTCTTTTGTCTTAATCAAGTATGATAGGTTTGCCTTTTTAGATGGCAAATTTTCAACCCTTGAATCTTCCTTGCTTAGCTAAAATTATTTGTGTAGGATAAAGATGTTTTGTCATAATTCTATGTATTATTACCCACTTGCTAAAATTATGAGTGTAGGATATAGATGTTTTGTCCTAATGCCATGTATTATCATACCACTTGTTAAAATTATGAATGTAGGATATCACACCACTTGCTAAATTTTTGTCTTAATGCCATGTCACCTAATCTTGATTACATCATTATTCCATCACTTTATTTTTATTTTTCCTCTTGGGTTTGGGCTCATTCTTGCCCATTTTCTTTACTTTGGTTAAATTTCTACCTTTCATAATGGGCTTGTCACATTTTCATGATTTTTGGGCTACCGGTCCAATTTCTATATCCTAGTCCAAGTCTATGTTTTATTTCTTTCTTGGGCTATGCTATTGGTTTGCTAAAAATTCATGTGAAATAGAAAAACTCTATATGAAGTGTCCATAGGTAAAAGCCCAATTTATGGGTGGAGATACTAAACTTAGTAACTTTAACTCTTAAATTAGGAAAAATTACCCTAATCCAATCTTCTTTAAATTTTAATACCTTTACTGACTTCACAAAAATTTATCTTTCTTACCCAAGAATTTCACCTTTCTTTAGTATATTTATTTTTAATATTTCCTCTTAAGTTTTCTCTCTTTACCTATTTCATTAATGTTAGAACATTTTTATGCATACACTTAAGGTGAAGAATTTTTAAGGATTATATTTCCTTAGATATCTAAAAATTGTTTAATAAATTTTATTTTCTTACGGGATGTTACACTGTACCTAGAAAAGCTATCTAAAAGTGCATTATAAATTGCAATCCTCGATAAAAAAAATAGTGGATATTGATACCTCATGAAACTTAACTATATCATTTAAATATAATTTTGCATACTAAACTATGTTATATATGGTTTTCACTAATAGAAAATGCATTGTTTTGGTCAATCTATCCATAATTACTGATGAATGAGTTTTGTACTCATAAATTAAATATTTTTATCTTATCTTTTTGCCTTAATTAAGCATTTATCTCCCTTATTTGTCTTTAGTTTTGTGTATTTTTATAGAAGAAGAGAAGAATAGGAAATTGACTCAATTGGAAGAATCAAAGCTAAATTGTGATTATTTGGAAATGATGTCTATAAATCAAGGAGACAAAATAAATTCATTAAGGATGGCTGAGTAAGGAGTATTATCTTTTTGCCTCTTGAGACACATCCTAATGGATATATGCATCAATTCAATCTTGATTTATGAACACATTTCTAAAAGAATTGAAATATAAAGATTCAAGGCAAAACACTCAATGTTAAAAATTTGTTTGCTGTTTACTTTTCAACTTGATCTTACTATAGTATTTTGGCCATATCTCAGAAAATACGTATATATTATGTACAAAATTTGGTAGATGAATAGCTGACATAATTTTATACAACTTGTATGTTTATGTGATAAGTAAATTCAGACATCCAAAGGGCCGAAATTGGGTTAGAACAGAACATGTTTACTGTTGCAGTCCAGTCCAACCTTACTGTAGTAATTGGGCCATATTTTAGAAAATACATATTTAATAGATACAAAAATTTGTAAGTGAATATCAGATATAATTTGTTACAACTTTGATGTTCAAGTGGTCAGCAAATTCGGACACTAAAAGGGCCAAAATTGGGCTAGAACCGAACATGTTTACTGTTGCAGTTTAGCCTGACCTTGCTGCCGTGTTTTGGCCATAAATCACAAAATATGTGGCCAATTTGTCTCTAACTTATATGGATGGAAAGATAAGGAAAATATATACAACTGATATGTTGATTGGATCATAAGATTCGGTGGCTATCATGGCGATATATCACGATGACTTGCGGGGCATATAATGCAACACAACTTGTCAACTTTAGTGCAATTTGCTACCCACCATTTTTGTCACACACTTCCCTTGTTTTTTCTATAAATAGAGACATATTGTGAGCTAAAGGGAGGGGGAGAAAGGCTGAATAGTGAGCTTGGGAAATCTTTATTGAAGTTCTAAGTGTTTGTAATTTTTTTCTCTCTTTATACATTTTGTATCTTTACTTTCTTTCATAAGTTTTATCATACTTCTTCATCTTTCATTTTGTTTTCTTACCTTGATTATGGAGAACTAATCTCCTAATGCTAAGGTGAAAGGGTGAAACTCTTGGTATAAAAATAATAATTTATCTAACTCTTAATTTTAATGTTTATACTTGATGTTGTATTTATCTTCTTATTTATTTTCTTGTTATTTACTTTCTTAGAGGATGGCTTTGTTACCCCTCTATTATTTATTTTCTGCCTTTCTATTATTTATTTTTTTAGAGGATGACTTTGTTGCCCCTCTGTTATTTATTTTTTCTGTTATTATTTTCTTATTATTTTTTTTCTGAGAGGACGACTATGTCGCCTTTCTGTTATTTATTTTCTGCACTTTTATTATTTACTTTCTTGTTATTTACTTTTTTAGAGGATGGCTATGTGGCCCCTCTGTTATTTATTTTCTGCACTTTTATTATTTACTTTCTTGTTATTTACTTTTTTAGAGGATGGCTTTGTTGTCCCTCTGTTATTTATTTTATGCACCTTTATTATTTACTTTCTTGTTTTTTTTTAGAGGATGACTTTGTTGCCCCTCTGTTATTTATTTTTTTTACTTTTATTATTTACTTTCTTGTTATTTACTTTCTTAGAATATGGCTTTATTGCCCTTCTGTTATTTATTTTCTACACTTTTTGTATTTATTTTCTTGTTATTTCTTTTCTCAATGGCTGGTTTTACCGCCTACTTTATATTATTATTATTGACTTTGTTTGTATATTTTTATTTTAAATTTTGTAAAGTGCAAATCTTGATACATTGTAGACAATCTTTGGCACAATAAATACTTGAATCATTTTTGATTTATTGTAGACAATATGATGATTGTCACAATGTATACTTGAATCCATTTTACAAAAGTTATTTACTATTAGTAATACAATAAAAGAAGACAAATACACTTCATCTATAAACCAAAGCGCGTTTAATGTAACATATCTTCCGAATGGAACCTCATTTACGTGAGGATTCCATTTGAGTAATAAAAAAGTTAAAATTTATTATTATTTGATGTACCAAGAGTGGATCCCCTAACCTTAGCATGTTTCTTACTTTGAACACATTCATATTTAATTTCAATATTTTAGTTCTTTACAAGCTCTGTTCAGTATTCTTCTCACAAAACAAACATTCTGGCAACTAAGTTAGAAATATTTATTTTGGATCTGAATTAAATGTTCTCAATTGGCAATCCTCATGGGATCGACCTTGCATACTATTAAATCTATACTCCAATAGATTCGTGCACTTACGAGTTTTAATAAAAATAACAACAATTACCTATGTGGAATAAAACCTTCTTGGAGTTTTTGGTAGCCCAATAACAAAATCAATAGTGATCTCTTCCCATTTCCACTCAGGTATTTGTATCTATTGATGTAATCCAGTGGGTTTTTTATGTTTTGTTTTCACTTGTTGACACGTCAAACAATAGAAAACAAAGTCAACTATGTCTTTCTTCATACTGTCCCACCAGAATATTTTTTTAAAAATCTTGATATATTTTGGTCTATTTAGGATTAATAATGTAGGTAGACTAATGTAATTCTTCTAAAATCTTCCTTCTAAATTCATCTATATCAGGCACACCTGGGCATTTACCACATCTTATTCCTTTATCAAAATATACTATAAACTCAGTATTTTTATCATTTTTCACATAATCTAATATTGTGCATAAGTATGCATCTTTATTCTGAACTACTTTAATTTGTCCAAATACAAAAGCTGTATATAGGCCAACAATAATCTTTATTTTTTTACTTCAAATTGTTTTCTTCTTGTTTCTAGCTCATGAATTTCTTCCTATAAAGGTCTTCATACCTTTGTTAAATGGGCTACACTACCCATAAAATTTTTAAGTAAGGCATATACTACAATATTGGCCTTCCTTGGTGGTACAATATATCATAGTCATAGTCAATAGCTTCATCCACCTCATCTTCCTTAAGTTAAAGTCTCTTTTTTAAAATATGTACCTAAGCCTTTTATGATCCGTGTAAATTTTTGCATGTTAATGCCCAAGCCAAAGCCTACTCTGAATGTGTCACAATAAACTACATACCTTATAGTGCTTGAAGTACGTTTAAAAATGGTACTAAAGTCAAACATTCCTTCAACCTCAAAAGCTTTCTTCACAAGCATCTAACGATTCAAATTTTACTCCTTTTTTGGTCTACCTGGTTAAAAGGGCAACAAGTTCAGAAAAATCTTTGATAATAGTTTGCTAACCTAAGAAAATTGCAAATCCTTATAACCACAATAGGGTATGGCTATAGTTGTACTGTCTTTACTTTCTTGAGATCAACTTAAACACTATCCTTAGTAACTACATGTCAAAGGAAAGTTACATTACTAAGTCAGAATTCACATTCTTAGAATTTAGCATAAAGTTTATGCTATCTCAAAGTCTGTAACACCATTCTTAGATGTTTTTCATGTCTTTAAGTCTCTTTGAATATACTAGGATGTCATCTACATGAGGCAATGAGGACTTGTTACATACAACATTTAATTTAGTTGTCAATAATATAAACATAAGCATAATGATATATCCTTCCTTTTCACAAAAAGCACCAGAGCACGTCAATGGAAGGTGCTTAAATGAATGAAACATTTATCTAATGAGTCCTATAACTGGTCTTTCAACTCTTTGAGCAACATAGGTGACATTCTATATAGTGATAAAAATCCTAGTTGACTACTAGGAATTAAGTCAATGTTAAACTGAATTTCCCTCTCTAGAAGTAATCTAGGCAATTCTTTTGGAACTATATCAAGAAATCCACTAACCACCAAGACTTGATCTAAACTAGCAAATTACATATCAACGTCTCTAATTTCACTAAAAATCCTTGGCATCCTTTTCGTAGCAATCTACGACTCCTATGATTGAAATCAAGTTGTTTAGTACCTCACTATGGTCACCTTGTATCAATAAAAATGATACACTTAAGATATTAAACTTAAAGCATTTTAAGGGGATAGCCAAGGTGGTATGATATGATGCTAACCAATCCATACCGAGTATCACATCAAAATCAATAATGTCTTATACCATCTAGTCAACAAAGGTATTTCTATTTGATACTGAAAAAGTCTCATATGACTTATACACATTTTTAACTAGCAAGGACTCCCTAACAGGAGTAGCAATAGTAAAGGATAATCCAATTTAATGAAATATTTACCAACTTGTCTAGCAACATATAAAGGTATATATGAATAAGTAAAACTAGGATCAAACAACACCTGTTATATGGGAGCAAATTGAAAGTATACCTATCACCATAGTATTAAAGACTTAGATATATTATCGTGTAAATACAAAGACATATTCTTAACATCAACCCACTTAATCTTACCTTTTCTTTCTTGTTTCTTTTATTACCACTATTTATTTAGCAAAGCATTGCTATAACTGGTTAAGTTGCCACTACTGTAAATGGAAAAATTGGTTGAACTGATTCCTAATTGGAACCATGTAATTATAAACAATCCTTTTTCATGTGTCCTACTTGTCCACACCAAAAATAGACACCCACCTTTTTATAACATTATCATGAGCAGAATTTGCCATGTGTATAACATAGTGGTTTGTTTTGATAGGTTTATCTTGAAACTTTCTAAGTGATCTGTCTAGTATTCCTCTGATCTAACCTATATCTACCAACACTAGTTAATGTTTGGGTTAAAGTTCTACATTCTAACTACAACAGTCGTGGCTGGTTGTAAAGTCTAGGTCTTTTAAAAATAAGGTTAAGACCATGCCCACTACAAAAAGTACCTTCTTAGTCTCATTTACGCTTTAAAGTTTTTATCTCAACCAATTCCTTTGTCTCTATTAGTCTGGCACAATCTACTATGACTATATATTATGGAAATTGGCACAATCTACTATGACTGTATGCAATCAAAATTGATTGATTTGTATTGTTACTACCTTAAATAATGGGCATATCAGCCCTATGACAAACCACTTAATTCTATCCCTTTCAATAGGGACCAATTGTTATGCATACCTAGAAAGTTGTGTAAAATAGATATCATGTTTTGTAATTGCATATTCAATGTTTGTTTTAGTCATTCAAATTCCCTAACTTGTGTATATCAAAACTATCAGGTAAAAATAATCTATAAATTCTTTTTTTAAACTCTTCCCACTCCATTGGTGGTGATGCCATTATTCTTCTTCTCAATAGGGTGTCATACTAGGTTTAAGCTATGTCTTATTCCATTGATCTTGTGCTAGAACATCCAAGGGCTTTACAAACCCTTTCCACACCATAGATTGTGGATCTTCACGATTGTCTGACTCAGAGAAAGTAGGTGGTTTCACCCTCAAAAATTGTGGCAATGGTATATCAATTATGACTACTTTAGGCTTGTTTTATTGATAAACTAGTCTGGTTTGACTTTAAGTAGCAAAAACCTCCAAACCTACTATAGTTTCTATAGTCCTTTGTAATCCCTATAGGTCAATAGCCACATTAGTCATAGTTCCCACTTATGGTTTAAGATGAGGTACTTATCCTTCCTTAGGGGCATTATCATGAACATTGCCTCGTACATTTTAACTAGGGACTTTAATGGCTTTCACATCTTGATTATGTCCCGTAGCTCCTTTTCTAGATCGGCCTTTATGATGGCTTCTCAAAATTAGAACTCCAGATTAAGTGGACGCCTCAACTTATGGCTCAGGATTTGTAGCTTCCATAACACTACTCATGTTCTAGGTGGCATCTTTATTCTATTAAAAAAACACAACTCAAAACGTTTATTAGCCTTATAGTCTTGTGCTATAGATTTTGATAATGGTAAATGTGTGTGATATCATATATGCTTATATGTGATGACAAATGTGTGTGCAATAATGTATGTTTATCTATCATTAAGCTATCATATATATTGCAAGTGCAATTATTTAATCTTAAGCAGTAGACATGATTGTGATATTAAATATGTAATATCTCTTTTGAATCATCCCCACCTAGTGGGAAAATACTTGGTTGTTGTTGTTATTGTTGTTGTATCTCTTTTGAATCATACTCTATGCACCATCTATATGTTATACTTGCATATATGTAGATATATTTAATAAAGTTACAAAATGTTTATATTTTACAATTAAATATATGCTTAAATTATGTGTTGCTCTTTGGATTAAACCCTTGGTTTGCAAGTAAACTCTTAATTGTATAGGCTAGTCCAAAAGCACGAATCTTGGAGAAGGATACTCTAAGATATAAAAAGAAAAATGTGTAAAGTCATAGAAGCTTTGAAGTTGCATCAAGAAACTTTCATGAAGATATCAAAGCATGCATCAAGAGTTTGCATGGAACAAAGGCCAAGGAAACCCAAGTTTTGAAGGTTGTGTCTCTTTAGGTTTATCTTAGCCTTTAGTTGCATGTAAATTAGAAACCTTAAGCTTATAAATGTGTTTAAGATTATTAATTATAGTTTTTTTTAAGTTTATTAATGGTTTGGTTTATGAAATTTGCTAAAAAGAAAGTTTTTCAAAGTGCCTTGAAGGCCTATTATGAGTAACAGACACCTAATGGCTTTAAAAGAAAGTAAAGTTGACAAACCAATAACCAATAGGCACCTCATAGCAGCAATGGACGCCTAAAGGGTTTTGGAGTTTTTAAAATTAACTGTCTAGAAGATCAATAAAAGCCTAAAGTATATATTGAATGCCTATGTGTTTATGGAATTTAAATTTAATAAGCAACAACGCTTTTAGAAAATAGTGGGGGCCCAATGGCATTTTGGAAAGTTGAAAATTTGGGAAAATCATGATCGACAGATACCTATAGCATGGAGTAGTCACTCAGTGCAAAATCTGGGACTGACTTTATAACCTTACAATGGTCGAACTTCATTAATTTTGATCTTAAATGATCTCTAATGGTTATAAACTCCGTTTCCCTATAAATGGCGAATGTCTTGAGCATTGAAAGAAAAGAAAAACTGAGCATAAAATATTGTATTTCTCTTGAGTTCTTGCCTTCCCCTGTTGTCTTATATAAGCTTGATCTATATATCATGCACTCTGAAAAAAAATCTTTGAGCCACTTTTTTCATTTCTTCTAAGTGGTTAAGAGTCAAGGAAAGGTAACCTTGATGTGTTTAGGTGTGAAAACCCATGTTATATCAGTTTAGTTGTATGGGGAGGGAACCTAATGTGTTCCAACTCGATGAAGTTGTGTTAATATAAAGAGGATGATGTGTTTATTATTAAGCATGATTTTAATAACTTTAAACTTAATTTTCATTTGATTTAAGTAAAAAATAATTAAAAATTAGCTTTGTTTTGTGTTTTGTGTTGTAGAAGCAAATGAAAAAGAAAAGAGGAGAAAAAGATAATAAATTCATAAAAAAATGCTGAATTGTAGTTATTCCATACCTTTTGGCACTAATTAGATCATATCTCCAGCATATGAATTACAATCAAAATAATTTAAGTGCCTCAGAAAATGTAAGACAACAATCTATAACTTTTATGTTGAGAACTTTGGCAAATTTGGAAGAATTTAGAGTGTTACAGAGCTCGAAACTCAAAATTGCAATGCAGCAAGATGAATCCTGACCTTTTATCACTAATTAGGGTCTATCTCTGTCATATTAGCTCCAATTAAGATGATTCTAGTGGTTATGGAAATTTAGGAGAAATATCTACAACTTTTGTGTTGACTACTTTCGTAAATTATGGAAAAATCAAAGCTTTGTGGCATTACATAACTTGCTATTGGAGATATCCGTATCGCCATGGTGCTTGCCGTTGCAGCACCAATTTTAATGCATTTTTTAGGGTTTTTTGACCCCAATTAAAACCCAAAAGCCTGAGAACTAACCTAGAAGCAATCCTACTTCATTTAGGACTCTCTCAACCTATAAATAAGAGGTAAAGCAAGCGTGAAAGGATCATACAAGGATCTAAGGATCAAAGTATCAAATTCTCAATCATCTTCTTTAGATTCTCTTATGGCCCTGCACGGCTAATTTCCTTTTTGTTGGTTAAGAAAGATTGAAACCTCAAGGATCTTTTATGCATTATGAGATTTAGATTTGAGTTTATTAGTTTAATTTTAATTGAGTATTAATTATTCATTTGCTCTTCTTTTCCATGATTATTCATATGATTGCTAAGAGGCCTATTAATATATTGTTTGTTTTAATCTACTGATGAATTATATATTGAACAAAGTTTTCATCATTGTGATTTAAAAGGTAAATAGGATTAATAATTTTGGATTATGAATTATTAATTCTATGGTGACTGATTGATTAAATTAAATATAGCCAATGTGTCTATGTTGTTTTAACTCTATCAGTTTCTCTAATTCTTCATACGATTAATAAGTTATACTTTATCGATATACTAAATATTACTTGTTAATTAAGGTTATTTGAGGTGATCGTCATCAATTACTAAACTTAAAGAGGAACAATGATAGAATCCTAATGATAGATACTCAATTTAAAATTGATTATGTTATCAATGATCAATGTAATTCCTTGATTGTGAATATCAACCGAAACCAACACTTTCATCATTTATCACTCTTTTATTATTTGTGATTATTTTCTTTTACTTTATTATTTTACTTTCATCATTCAACCCCCCTTTATTTGATTCACAAAAAGTAATATCAGTCTTTGTGGAATCGACCCTTACTCCCGTTACTACAAGTTATTTTTAAGGTAATATATTTATTATATTTAGTGTACCTACAACAATATCCACCAGAGGCTCACAAGTGTCTAGTTAAACTTATGGTTTAGTGAAAAATTTCATGTTATGGCTTAAGAACTATATGTAAGCTCAGGGATTAAGTTGAACCAAAATAAATCATTGTGTTTACGTTTCTCTCCTTTACTATTTTATTTGTTGCATATCTTATATATATTTTTTGTTGTATGGTTTTAATGCTTTACTGAATATATATAGCTTTACCTTTATGCTTGTTTGATGCAACAAGTTTCATATGTTTTCTAAAACATTTGAATGTACATTCATCTTTAAATTTATAACAACATCAAAGGTTTTGCTTTGACCTTTACCAGAAAACTTCCATGGTTAATTAAAATACCAAATTCACCTCCCTCTTGGTTGTTGGTTGCCTTACATAGTAACATTTATCAACTTTTATCTCACAATGAATCAAAAGAAATTGACCTTGAAAAGAAGAAATTATGACATCTTATAGAACCTTTAGCAGCATCTTAATTATAAATATATCTGGCTTATACCACAATCAAGATCCTGTTAGAGAATCCTTTACTCTATTAAACCACAAGGAAACCTAAAGGTACGATATCAACTTTGTCACAACCCTAAATCAAGAGTACATAATTGGCACAAGTTACTGAGAATAATCCTATTTCGTAAGCCTTTGATCTAATACAAAGATAATTTGAATATCTGATGTAACATGATAACATGGCATACAATAAAGTCTGTATATACATATACATTTGAGAGCTTTGCTTTCTACACTATACCGATCTAAAAATCATAAAATCAAATATAATCATTATACAGTCGAAAACAGGGATCCTGACTGTATTATGAAGAGCACTTCTAGAGTGCAAATTTAGCAATACAAACAAAAAATAAAATAAAGCCCATTATAATAAGGTTGAGCTCACCAAATAACAGTGATTGTTTATAATTAAGCATAATTTTAATACCTTAAGCTTCCTTTTTGTTTGATTTAAGTAGAATATAAACAAGAATTAATTGAGTTTTGTAGTTTGTGTTTTAGGAAGAAGAAAGAAGAAAAGAAGAGGAAAATAGGGAAGAAATATGGAAAAATACTGATTTTCGACCCTCTATCACTAATTGAAGTATATCTCTCTCATTTGAACTTCGATTGAAATGATTCTAGTGGCTATGGAAAGATGAGACATAGAGAGACAACTTTTGTGTTCATCATATGGGCAAATTCTAGAATTTTCTAGGCACCATGTCGCTCACAAGAGATCACCATGGAGCCGCATCATTGTAGATCTAGAGGGCTACGACGCCCGAGCACCCAGCGTCGTGGTGCCTCATTAACAAATTTTTACAGCACCGCAGTGCTAATTTAGGTGTCGCAGCATTCCGTCAGTGTATTTTTGTAGCGCTGCGGTGCCTACCGCCACACCAGAATGCTGAAGTTATGATTTTTAGGTCTTTTTAGCTCCAATTGAAGCCCAATAGGCCGGGTTTTGACCTAGAAATAGTTCTACTTCAATTAGGAGAAGCCAATCTATAAAAAGGGGAAGAAAGGAAGAATCAAAGATGACTTAAGCTCTTAATTACCTTTTTAAATTCTTCTTTAGATTTTCTTATAGCCCTGCGCAGCTGATTTACTTTTAATTGGTAGAGAAAGATTGAAATCTCAATGGATCTTTATACATTGTGAGATTTGGAATAGATTTTATTAGTTCAATCTTAATCGGGTATTGATTATTTATCTACTCTTATTTTTTCAATGATTATTCATATAATTGTTAGGAAGGCCTATTAGTATATTGTCTGTTTTAATCTATTGCTGAATTAGGTTTTGAACAAAGTTTTCATTACTATAGTCATGAAGAAAATATGATTGAGAATTTTGGATTATAAATCATTAACCCTATGATGAATGATTGAATAAATTCGATATAGCCGATGTGTTTATATTTTTTTAACTCTATTAGTTTTTCTTATTCTTCATGCGATTAATAGGTTAGACTTTATCGACATGTTAAAGGATATCTTATTGGTTAGGGATTAATTGGTGTGATTGTTATCAATTTACTAGACTTAAGGAGGAACAAGGATAGAATCCCAATGGTAGATATTCAATTTAAGATTGATTATTTTGTCAATGATCAATGCAATCCCTTGACGGTGAAGATCGACCGAAACCAATGTCTCTCTTATTAATTACTCTTTTAATTACTTTCATTATTGTTTACTTTGTTATTTGCAATTATCAATCCCCTTTTCTCAATCACATAAGGTAATTTCAGTCTCTGTGGGATCGACCCTTACTTTCACGACTACAAGTTAGTTGAGAGATATAAGGTATCAATTTGGGTATATCTGCAACAGTACGCACTAAATTTTGGCACTGTTGCCGGGGACTACATCTATTACCTTTTGTGATTTTCATTTTGATTTATGCCTATGACTTGTTCTACTAATTCTCAATATTTACAGTTCAACCCAGATATTGGAAAATCTGTTCATAAGCATAGAAGAGAACTTCAAAAGAACATTCATCAGGAGAAGGAGAAAGCAATCATGGCTAGGAACCCCACTCTGAAGGAGCTTGCAGCTCCAAATCTACACGATCAGCCTTCATGCATTACTTTTCCTAACCTTGACGAAAACATTAATTTTGAATTAAAATCTAGACTAATTCATCTCTTACCCAATTTTCATGGTCTTGCAGGTGAAGACCCATATAAACACTTGAAGGAATTTCATGTGGTGTGTACCAGTATAAAGCCCCCTGGAGTAACGGAAGAACAAATTAAACTCTGGGCTTTTTCTTTCTCCTTAAGAGATGCAGCCAAAGATTGGCTGTATTATGTACCATCTGGAACTATCACCACTTCAAATGAGATAAACAAGTTATTTCTAGAACGTTGTTTCCATGCATCTAGAGCTGCAAACATAAGAAAAGAAATATGCGACATTAGACAATTATATGGGGAGACACTATGAGTATTGGAAGAGATTTAAAAAGTTTTGTGCAAGTTGCCCACATCATCAGATCAGTGAGCAGCTACTGATTCAATATTTTTATGAAGGTCTTTTGTAGGGAGACATGAGCATGATAAATACAGTTAGTGGAGGAGCACTAATAGAAAAGACTCTTAAAGCAGCCAAAATCCTAATATCAAACATGGCTGCCAATTCCCAACAATTTGGCATTAGGCATGATTCTCTAATTCAACATGCCTATGAGGTAAGTAATTCTTCCCTACAGCAACAGATATCTGAATTGACCTGTTTTGTATGCCAAATTGCTACAGATACACCGCAGCAAGTGAAAATTTATGGAATATGTTCAACAAAAGGGCACCCAACTAATATGTGCCCCATACTTCAAGAGGAATCCACAAAACAAGCTAATACTGTAAGAGGTTTCCCTAGCCAACCAAAGAAGTACGATCCTTATGCTAACTCATATAATCCTAGATGGAAGGATCATCCCAATTTTAAGTATAGGAATGCACAAAATAGGCCTGCAGAATAAAATTTTTAGCATAATCAACAAGCCTATTATCCCAGACAGAATACATCTCAAGATTCCCTAGTAGGTACATCTTTAGAAGGTGTTGTTAAATCTCTTGCATATAACACTCAGCAATTTTAGCAAAAGACAAGAACTAGTATTCGAAGCTTGACAAATCACATGGGCTAATTAGCAATCACAGTTAGCAGATTAGAGGCTCAAAATTCAAGTAAGTTACCCTATCAAATTATGGTAAACCCAAGGGAAAATGTAAATGCAATCATGTTACAAGGTGATAAAGAAGTTGAGATCCCAATACAAGAGGTACATGCACCAACTAAGCAAGAGGAAGAAAAGAATAATGCAACCATGGCAGGTAAGCATCCAAAAGGTAAGTCTGCACCCTTTTTTGAATATAAATCTACACTTCTCTTTCTCGAAGCTTTGAAGAAAAATAGGGTGAATGAGAGAACTTCTGAATTATATAATACCTTTAGAAGGTGTGAGGTGAATCTTCCTCTTTTAGATTTAATCAGTTAGGAACCTCACTATGCCAATTTCTTAAGGCAATTACACACCCAACAGAGGAAGTAGAAGTTGAAAGGAGCTGAGAAAGTAAAAGTAGCTGAGCATGTTTTGGAAATTATTTAGAGAAAACTCCCTACAAAATACAAGGACCCAAGTATGTTTTATATTCCTTGCTCTATAGGCAACAATACATTTGAGAAGCCCATGTTAGATCTAGGAGCATCTATTAATGTCATGCTATACTCTGTTTATACATCTTTAGCACTAGGACCTTTGAAAGAAACCAATGTTATAGTTTAATTGGCTGACAAATCTAATACCATTCCCAAGGGTGTGGTTGATGTTGTTTTAGTACAAGTTAGGGACTTAATCTTTCCTGCTGATTTTTATGTACTTAATATGGAGAGTGGTGATCAAACAACTCCAATTTAATTAGGGAGATCATTCTTAAAAACATTCAAGGCCATAATAAATGTTCATAGTGGCACTCTGACAATGAAATTTGAAGAAAAAAATTATGAAATTCAGTAATTACAGTACCATGAAAGATCTTGTTGCCTATGCTATTAGTATGGTAGATTCTATAGCACAAGATGTTGAGCCTTTAAAGAAAAAGGTTAAGAAACCATCCTTGAGTGTTCACTTGCAGGAAAGTAATGAAGAGGCTCCAAAAGTATAGCAAATAGGTAAGGATCCCCCTACCTCAATAACAAATTTTGATGTAAGTACACCTTCTGTTTTGTAGGATCCTGGATCAAATCTCTCACATCTTCCCAAACACCTGAAATACTTGAAAGTTGGGGATGTACCACCTATCATAATTGCCAAAAATCTAGGTGCTAGAAAAGAAGAGGCATTGATGCATATTCTTCAGGAAAAAGGAAATGACATTACAAAAATAATAGCAAACCTTAAAGGCATAGACCCAACTGTAGAGTTGCATCAGGTTCTAGAAATCAAAGGGGTTAGACCCTGCAAAGGTAAGAAATCTCTCTTTTGGTCAAGACCTCTTGTTATTGTAACATCCCATGATTTTTATTTTTAAATGAATTTCTGAACTCATGGAATTGTTAGACATGTGCCAACGGTACATAAATGTTATAAAATGTTTGGTAGATTTATTGCTACGTATGTTTAATAAATTGATTAATGGATTTTAGGATAAAAATAGATGATAGATTAAGATGATGATATTTATAGGATGATGTTGACATGTGAGAATTAAAGATGACTTGATAGAAGTCTAGAAAAAGCTAAGATAGTTATCCAATATGGATGCGAATATGTTCTTTTATGTGTGTATTTCCTTGAGGATATAAAGGAATGAGATACACAATGGTTTAAGAGTTTCTTAAATGTGTATATATATATATATATATATATATATATATATATATATATATATATATATATAATCTGTTGAGTATTTGGCATAAAGTGGAATTGATTAGAAAAGAAATACAAGCAACTCAATACTAGTCAAAAGCCTATAAGGACCATGAATGTTGAGCACTAGAAATTATCAATTGGTAACCACATATTCTTGAAGGACTCACCAATGAAAGAGGTAATGAGGTTGGAAAGAAGGAAAAAGTTAAACTCTAGTATATAGACTCTTTTAAAAACTTGAACAAAGTAGGCATAGTAGTACATTGCCTAGCCTTGCTCTTAGGATTAAATAATGTGGATACAGTCTTTCTTGCATTAATACTAAGGAAGTACCTATTAGATTTTTCTTATATTACCTAATTCCAAGGAATTCAATGGGACAAGAATTTGGTTTAATTGTGAGTAAAAATCGATGTCTATTGTTGATCGACAAGTGAAGAACTTATAGATAAAGGAAATCCCTATGGTTAAGTTATATGACTAAATCACTCAAGTGAAGAGATTTCTTAGAAAGTAAAAATGATATACAGAAAAGATATTTCCAATTATTTGAGTAATAAAATTGGTAACTCCGAATTATGTCTTGATTTTATTCCCTACAAGTGGTAGAATGGATTGAAATTCGGAGATCGAATTTCTTAAGGGGGAAGAATGTAACATCCCGTAACTTTTATTTTAAAATAATAATGTTTTGCTATAAATAAATATATTTTTATTTGTTTAAAAATGATTATTTTTTGATAAAAGCAAATATATTTTTAATTAAAATAAATATTTTTTTGCTTAAAATAATTATATTGGCCTTTAATAAATTTTTTTTATTTTTAAAAATATTCTTTCTTTTATTATACATAAAGATATTTATTTTGTTCTTTTTTTTATTAAGATTTTTAATAAGAAAAATCATGATTTAAGAGTTTAACTAAAGGTTTATGAGAGTGTAAATTTTTAAAAAATTTTAAGATGTTTTATGATGAAAAACGATATTTATATGAATATATATGAGATAAAATAAAAATAAATTTAAATATTTAATTATTAAATAATAATAATTATTATTATAAATCAAAAAGAGAAAAGGGAGAGGGGGAGACGGAATGCAAAAAGATAAAAGCAGGAAGATAATGAATAGTGAATAGTACCTCCATATTTTTTCTCTAGATATGGAGTGTCTACAGGCCTCTGATATCAAAACTAAGGGTACCATTAGATTCAGGACGGAGAATGCTACGATTTTGACTGAACAATTTTTCAAATCAGCCGTTGAATTGCCGCAAATTGGCAGTAGAAATTTTTAGAAAAATGTAAGTTCTGAAACTCTTACTTAAAGACCTTAAATTGGAAATCTGACACCGTAGATAGATTCAGGAGCTAGATAAACCTTAGGATATGAAATTTTTCAGCTATCTGACAACTTTTTGTTCTTGGTGAACAATATTTTTCGGTGGTAAATAGTGATTTCGCTGACGTGAACAATATTTTTTAGCTGTGAATAGTGACTAAGTTTCTGAAGTCATTTCCTTAATTTTTGGACCTTCTGGACATGTTTTTGAAGTATGTTTAATCAAATGGAAATGGAAAAAGTGCATTTTTGAGCTATCCAATCTGAAGCCCTTACCTTGTGAGTAGATGATTCTTTCTATGACTTGCCCTATACTCATCTTGATCTTTAAATATGTATTTGATTATGTTTATAAGATATTTACACTTTTATATGTTTCTGAAATACATTAAAATTATCTGAATTGTTTACAATCTAAAATATAGTTCAAGAAGAGTATAGTTTTGAAAATGGATTTCTGAACTCATGGTGTATCTAATTTCACATGTATTTTTTTATTAAATGATAAAGTGAATATTTATGCACGTGGCATTGATTTATAAAGCTATATGATTACCTCGAGAAAGGGCATGTACATGTGATAAACCCTGATTGAAAAATTTATGACAGATGAATCTGTACTGAGATTGAAAGTCTGCATTATATTGAGAATTTTATACTGGATTATATGGCATATGTGCATATGGTATTTTCTATGAAGGAATCATATTGAAAACACTGTTTGCTAAGAGCAGGTGATGTTAGCCCTAATACACCTTGATACCTCAACTAGCAGGGGTGGTGCTAGCCTCGTGTGTCGGCCAACACACGGGATATGATATGTGAAGGAGAGCGGGATGCCTCCTATATGGGTAAGATGCCAACTATATGAGATGTGATTTGCCTTTCCTTGTTGTGTGCTTGGCAAATACCCATATTAGAGTCCCTTCGCATGTCATCTTGAATGGTGGTAGGGCAAACCTCAGTAAGATACTGAGTTTAGGCAAATCCTACACTAACAAAATACAGAAGGGCTTGAACTCTGATATGGTGGTTCTGATATGGGATCCTCCTAATGTTTTCATGTGAAAGGTTTTGATGCATTACAATATTTGAATAATGACCATACCGTATTACATATGATTTTGAATATCTGAATGTGATATGAACTGAGAATATTTGAAATGTGGGTCCCATATGGATGCACTTCTGAACTGTAATTTCTGATATGATAAATTTTAAAATATGAGTATGTCCATATGTTGACCTAAGAGGTCATAGGAGGTATTATCTGCTCAATGAGTTGTCAAACTCACTATACAATATTTATATGTTTTTCAGATAGGGATATAAAGTTTGGTCATTTCCTTTCAAATAGTTGACCAGCTAGACGACATAATCTCTGTGTGAGCCTACTTTGTTTCCAAGGCTTGTAGATTTGACTTATATTGTACTTGTACTCTAGAGTATGCTCTATATGCCGCAGACCGGATCCCTGCTTCTGCTGTTACTCTGATGTTTATGAACTTTGTCTGTATATGGTATATGTATGGGAAAACCTATATGTATCTATTTCCATGATAAATCATTAGAATATTCATGATTATGGAGAATATATGTTCATGATATACGTGTTTCACGTGTCCTAAAATTAGGGGCATGACAGTTATTACTAATGTGATTGCTTGTCATTCAGTAGAATTTCAAGGCTTGAATCAGTCCAAGAAATTTTAAATTAAAGTAGACATCAAGGATCTTCCATGAATGACATAAGGGGTTTTGAGTCGAGCCAACGACATTAAACAAATGCACTAATTGGGAGGCAACCCAACATAGTCCAAAAAAAAGTAGAAATCGAAAAAATTCAGGGTCTAGTAATGCAACACGCTCATTCCAACCTAAACAAATTCAATAACAAGTTCACTTAACTCATATGTTTTCCTATATCCTTCTCTATTCTTATCTTTCTTTTACATTAAGGACAATGTGACGTTTGAGTGTGAGGGTAGAAGTATATTTGTTTGAAGAATTGTGACCCTATGTTGAGCATCAATTATTTGATTTTCACTATTAATGCACTTTTATTGCATTTAACAAGTTGAGTGATTGTGTGAGTGTTTCATTTTATGTTTTGAGATTTTAGGCACAACTAATAGCCAATGATATGACTATCCAAATTTTCTTTAACTCTTGAAAAATGTAAAAAATTTATGGTTGTGTGCAATTCTAACCCTTTTGTGATTTATTATTTTTAACTTTAGAATCCTGAAACATTGTTACATAATAACTTTGGGCATTTAATAAAATCTTTTACTTAGAGAAAGTTTATATATTTCAAAAATATTTTATGATCTCAACAATATTCTAGAACTTTTTTGAATGCTGCTCGAAGCAAAATTCTAGGCTAATACTATTATTTAGGAGATAATTTAGGCATTATTTAATAAATTGAGCCTTTCAAGCCTAACCTAAGCAATGAAATATTCTTAGTTCCTCTATTTTAAGTTTAATGAACTTTTCCTTCTAAAAATTACAAATGAGCCAAAAGCCAAATTTTGTATGAATATCCTTATTTTTAACCCTATTCACTCACTCCATGATTATTTTGCTAAATACTTGTTTTATAGAGCTTTATTGAAAAAGGGTGGAAGGGAGGAGTAAAGGAAAGAAAAGAAATATGCAAGAGAAAGAAAAGAAAATTCCAAAGAGAATAAAAGCGTATACTGTGGGTGAAAGAAAAAAAAATAGAGAACCAAGAAAAAGGATGAATTAAATCCAATTGGAGCAAGAAAATGAGTGTAGGGGGAAATTCTCCCCCAAAATTGAGAAAAACTTAAGAAATCAGATTTAATCATGTGGTACTGGGTAATTAAGCCTAAATTTGTATAATTTATTGTACCTTATTCCCTAGCCACAATACAAGCTAAATAAGCCCTATTAAATCTAGAGGTAGTTTTGGCCTATATTAGTGAAGAGTGGTACAACATCCTGTAATTTTTAATTTTAAATAATAATGTTTTGCTATAAACAAATATATTTTCATTTGTTTAAAAATGATTATATTTTGCTAAAAGTAAGTAGACTTTTAATTAAAATAAGTATTATTTTGTTTAAAATAATTACATTGACCTCTAATGAATTTTTGTTGTATTTTTAGAAATATTATTTCTTTTAATATGTAAAAAGATATTTATTTTGAGATTTTTTTATTACGATTTTAATAAAGAAAAATCATGATTTAAGAATTTAACTAAAAGTTTACGAGAATGTAAATTTTTAGAAATTTTTGAGATATTTTAGGATGAAAAACAGAATTTATATGAATTCATATAAAGAAAATCTTATTATTCAATTATTAAATAATAATAATAATTAAATATAATAAATAAAAGGGGAAGGGAACGTAGGGAAACAACGGCCGAACTTTCTGAAAAAAACAAACTAACTTAATGAATAGTGCGTGAATAGTGAGTGACTAGTAACATTCAACTTTCTTTCTAGATCTGGAGTGTCTATTGGCTTCTGATCTCAAAATTGAGGGTGTTATTGGATTCAGGATGAAGAATACTACAGTTTTGACCGATCAATTTTTCAAATCAGCCGTTGAATCGCCGTAAATCTGAAGTAGAAAATTTTAGAAAAAGGTAAATTCTGAAACTTTTACTTAGAGACCTCCAATTGAAATTCTGACACCGTAGATAGATTCAGGAGCTCGATGAACCTTAGGATATGTATATTTTTGGCCATCTAACAACTTTTTATTCGTCGTGAATAGTGATTTTCGGCGATGAATAGTGACTAAGCTCTCAGAGTCATTTTCTAAATCTTTGACCCTCCGGACATGTTTTTGAGGTCTAATTGGTCAAATTCAGTTTAGAAAAGTACATTTTAGGGCTATCCAACAAGGAGCCCTACCTTGTGAGTAGATAATTCTTTCTATGACTTGTCCCATGCTCTTCTTGAACTATAAATGTATTATTGTTGCTGTTTATAAATTATTTATACTATTATAAGTTTATGAAATGTGGTAAAATATCTGTTGTACTTACGAACTCGCACATAGTTCAAGAAGAGTATGGTTTTAAAAATGAATTTTAGAACTCATTGAATATGTGGTTCTAAATGTATTTATCATTATTTGATAAAGTAAATATTATGTGCACGATGCATTGATTTGTAAAGTTATATACTTGTGAAAATGATGCATGTCGTATTATAAATGAGATTGAATGGCAAGCGTAAAGCTCATGGCGAGTTGCTTGATAAATATGACAAGCGTAAAGCTCATGACGAGTTGCTTTATAATTTTACATGTATTTATATGTATGGATGAATATCGGCTGGTTGTATGGCTTGTGACGGTACCGAATAGGGGACGCCCTATTAGCCTGAGTGAGCCGGGAGAGGGCCGCTCCAACTGGGTGACAATGGTAATGTGAGGGGGCAGAAGGGTGATGTACTCACATTCTCTGATCACTTATTGTGACTGGGGTCGAGGTCACTATGCGTATAGCAAATGAGTTATATTTTCATTGCATTGACCAGATTGCCGAGTGAGGCACGTGCATTAAAAATGATGATTTTATCTCTAAATTTTAATATTTTACTATAACTTATACAGTTGAGCGTAACAACATTTGTTTAATGATCATACCGTGCAGCATATGGTTTTGGATATCTGAATATCATTTGATTTGAGAATATTTGAAATACGGGTCCCATATGAATGTACTTCTGAACTGTATTTTCTATGTGACATATTTTAAAATATAAGTACATCCATATGCTGATGACCTAAGAGGTCATAGGAGGAATTATTTGCTCACTGAGTTGTCAAACTCACCACACGATATTTTCACATTTTTCAGATAAGAATATCAGAGTCTGATTCGGCAGATAGGTGATATATTCTCTTGGTGAGTTTACGTTGCTTCCAAGACTCACCAAGACTCACGGTCTTTGAATTATACTATGTTTGTATTCTAGAGTCTCTGAACGCTACAGGCAAGATCCCCATTTCTATTGTACTTTGATGTTTATAGACTTAGTTTGTATATTGTGTATACATGAGAGAAATGACAGAGAATTGAATTGTGTATATTTATAGAGGTTATCTTATTACGGAAAAAAAAATGTTTAGTTTACGTAACATAAATTGGGGGCGTTACAAGTTGGTATCAGAGCATTAGGTTTCCCTGTGGCTAATAGAGCAAAGAATTCTGTAGTAGGACTTTGAGTATGGGTATGTAACTGCAGACATATTTATACTCAAGGTGCTATTATGGAATTCTATAGGGTGTTATTCTCTTCTTTTTCTGACTCTTATCCTTAGGTAAGCAATGTTTAAACATCTATGCGTATGTCCTAGATGGTACTTTTTGTGTGTGGACTAATAGTTCATCTTTTGAACTTATTTTGACGAAAAGTGATAAAGAGAATCCTCTTGGGAAATTAGTTAAAAATAAGAAAATTCTATTCGAACACAAAGGGAATGGCTTGTTTGGATATCAAGAAGGTTTGAATTGATTGTTTGATTTGCTTATGTGAAACAATATGACGAATGGCTAATATAATACTGATAGTGGGTTATAATGTGATCGGGATTGTTAACTCCAAGATAACAGTTTGTAATAAAGTGAGTGTTTTAGAAATAGATATAAATTTTTTTCGGATGGATGAGTTGGAACCTATGTATATACATAAATTTGGTAAGTTGTGGAGTGGATTGAATTTGAGAGCAAAGAATCTATGAAGATAATATTTTTAATGATATATTTTGTTGATATAAAGAATTCAAGGACAATTTGGTTTTCAATAATATTATGTATAAGTATTATGATAAAGAAAGATGGATCACTATGACTATGCATAAATTATAGACAGTTGAATAAGGGGACAGTGTGGAATAAATACCCATTACCTCGTATAGATGATCTGTTTGATTAGTTACAAGGTGTTCAATATTTTTTTTTTCAAAAAATGATTTGAGATATAAGTAACATTAATTAAGGATAAGAGAAGAGGATGTACGAAAATTTTATTTTAAGACTCATTATGGGCATTATGAGTTCTTGGTGATGTCATTTAGTTTGACAAACGTCCTAGCTGCATTCATAGATTTAATGAATAGTAATTAGATTATCCTTGGATCAATTTGTTATTATATTTATTGATGATATACTAGAATATTTCAAGAGTTCAAAGGATCATAAGCAACATCTAAAGATAGTTTTACCAACTCTAAGGGAGTATGGTTGGTAAAAATAGTATCTAAGTAGACTCTAAGAAAGTAAAAGTAGTACAACAATGGCTACGTTTTACTACATCTAAAGATGAAGATCCAAATCCAATTTGCGCTTCCTGCGGTTGTCTGCCGTCCATTCTATTTGAGCCATAGTTAGATCAGGTATATGAACATATGCTTGTAAAGTATCAATCAACTCCTCAGCATTTGAAGCCGAAATGAGAATTCGTCGTGTTGAGTGTGAGATGAACCTTTGTTCCACAGCATGATCAAGAAATGACAACAGACTATCAAAGAAGTAGTTAACATTTAACAAACCTATCGGTTTGTTATGCATATTCAGTTGTGCCCAAGAAACTATTTGAAAAATCTCTTCTAAAGTACCAAAACTCCCTGGTAAGGCAATGAAGGCATAAGCATTGCTCATCATTCTAGCCATGCGCTCATGCGTGGATGCAACCCTAAATTCTTCTCCAATTGTCTTTCCTACGATGTTAGATGCAGCTAGAGCTGTAGGAATAATACTTAGAACTTGGCATCCTCCTACATGGGCAGCTGTAGACACACACCCTATTAATCCACAGTTACCTCCACCATAGACTAAATGAATTTTTCTCCTGGCCAGTACCATACCCAGGTTTTGTGTAACTTTCACATACTCTCCATCTTTTCCAGAACTGAAACCCCAAAAGACACAAATATTTCGAAATTGACGAAATGCGATTCCCTCCATAGCTGCACACACCTTAATTTGGAGTAGGAAAGTAAAGAAATTAACGTGTGCATTTATAGAACTCAGAGAATAGCATACTTATGATAGCTCTGTGAATAGGCCGGGAATAATTAGAACAATATGTGAGTGATTGGTGGATATTAGCTAAATTGAAGGTGAAATTTTCAAAAAATGACAGCAAGCATGTATATGTACGGTAGTTGTGACAGTCGCTCATATTAGGCATATAAAGAGAATAAGGTTAAGATATCACCAGAAATTTATCTTTTCTTGTTGTCCTTGATAAAGCATTGATGTCTTGATTCTTGTAGAGAAGTTGTAAGTGATAGGCGTAATTGTAAAAAAGAATAGTTAAAATGCAAACAAGTTAGTTGTTGAAGAGGGACAATTAAATGATTTATTTTGTTTTCCCAATATTCTTGTCAGTCGACTATCGGTATTATTAAGTCGACTAACTATTTTGAGAAATTTTAATTTGAATTGATTATTTTACAGTTGATTGATTACATCTATTTTGAAGCAATCAACTGCATCCTTCCAGTTAACTACATATTATTTGATTTTCACAGACTTTTATAAGCTCAGAAATGTTTTTTTTCATGTGCTATTTTTCCACCGAATACCAACAGATTTAAAGTAGATTTTGGCACATATATTCAAACCTTGCGGCCACCGATTTTTGCCGATATAACAACTAGATTTTTGTTTACAGATTTTCAAGATTTATGGCCACCGATTTTAATTGTATTTCAATGTTTTGTCCAAATTTCTAGCTTCCTATTTTGGTACCATGCTCTATTAAGTATTCCACATTTTCTGCTGCATTGTTCTACATTAATATTTGGTATTAAATACAAGATTATTTTTCCATATTATAAGGAAAGTTAATTTCTTTTCTTTGAAACTCAGTTATTATAGTGTCCAATTGGTTAGTAGGTTAAAGTAATAGAGATTTTGAAAAGAGTGGACGGATGATGATCTTATGGTGTTTTGACGAATATAATCAAGAGAATTAGTGGTGTTAAAGTTTTTGAGAAATAAAATACGGGAAGTAAGATTTAAATTAATCTTTGAACTCTTAATTTGGACATATGGAGAATACTATGAGAATCATGTCCGAAAATAATGTAAGTGATCAAGATATTTGTGTTAAAAGTTTATATTATGCTAAATTGAGTCTAATATCTAGGATGTGAATTATGTTGAAATTGAGAATTCATGTATGAGTAATTGTTAGGAAAAATCGTTTTGAAATGATTAGATGAATTAAACGGTATTGATATAAGTTTGAATGAGGTGCTTTTAGATATGATAGAGGAGGTGTTAATAAAAGGGTATAGAGTTACTGTGATGAGGTAAGTTAGAATTGTTAGACATGTGCCAATGGTACATAAACGTTAAAAAGGATTGGTGGAATTATTGCTACATATGTTTAACATATTGATTAATAGATTTTAGGATAAAAATAGATGATAGATTAAGATGATGATATTCATGGGATGATGTTGACATGTGAGAATCAAAGATGACTTGATAGAAGTCTGAAATAAGAAAAGATAGTTACCCCAATATGGATGTGAATATGTTCTTTTATGAGTGTGTTTTCTAATATCGATCCATAGATATATCCATGCGAGCTTGATGATATAAAGTGAAATTGATTAGAAAAATGAATACAAATAATTCAATACAGGCTAAAAGTCTAAAGGAATCATGCATGTTGAGCATTAGAAATTATCAGTTGGTGACCACATATTTTTGAAGGAATCACTAATGAAAGAGGTAATGAGGTTTAGAAGGAAGTACATATTAGATTCTTCTTATGTTACCTAATTTCAAAAAAAAATTCAATTGGACAAAAATTTAGCTTCACTATGGGTACAATTGATGTTTATCGTTGATCAACAAGTGAAGAACTTATGGATAAAAGAAATCCTTATGGTTAAGTTATATGGCAAAATCATTCAAGTGAGGAGACATATTAAAAAGTAAAGATGATATACAGAAAAGATATCCCCAATTATTTGAGTAATAAGGTTGGTAACTCCGAATTATGTCTTGATTTCATTCCTTACATGTGGTAGAATGGGCTGAAATTCGGGGACTGAATTTCTTAGGGGGGAAGAATGTAACATCCTGTAATTTTTAATTTTAAATAATAATATTTTGCTATAAACAAATATATTTTCATTTGTTTAAAAATGATTATGTTTTGCTAAAAGTAAGTAGACTTTTAATTAAAATAAGTATTGTTTTGTTTAAAATAATTACATTGACCTCTAATGAATTTTTGTTGTATTTTTAGAAATATTCTTTCTTTTAATATGTAAAAAGATATTTATTTTGATATTTTTTTTATTACGATTTTAATCAATAAAAATCATGATTTAATAATTTAACTAAAGGTTTATGAGAATGTAAATTTTTAGAAATTTTTGAGATATTTTAGGATGAAAAACGGAATTTATATGAATTTATATAAATAAAATCTTATTATTCAATTATTAAATAACAATAATTATTATTAAATTTAATAAATAAAAGGGGAAGGGAACGTAGGGAAACAACGGTTGAACTTTCTGAAAAAACAAACTGACTTAATGAATTGTACTTGAATAGTGAGTAAATAGTAACCTTCAACTTTCTTTCTAGATCTGGAGTGTCTATTGACTTTTGATCTCAAAACTGAGGGTGTTATTGGATTCAGGATGAAGAATACTACAATTTTGACCGATCAATTTTTCAAATAAGCCGTTGAATCGTCATAGATTTGAAGTAGAAAATTTCAAAAAAAGGTAAATTCTAAAACTTGTACTTAGAGACCTCCAATTGAAATTTTGACACCGTAGATAGATTCAGGAGCTCGATAAATCTTAGGATATGTATCTTTTTGGCCATCTAACAACTTTTTATTCGTCGTGAATAGTGATTTCCGGCGATAAATAGTGACTAAGCTCCCGGAGTCATTTTCTAAGTCTTTGGACCCTCCAGACATGTTTTTGAGGTCTAATTGGTCAAATTCAGCTTAGAAAATTACATTTTAGGGCTGTCCAACCAGGAGCCCTACCCTGTGAGTAGATAATTCTTTTTATGACTTGCCCCATGCTCTTCTTAAACTATAAATGTATTATTGTTTCTGTTTATAAATTATTTATACTATTATAAGTTTCTGAATTGTGGTAAAATATCTGTTATACTTACGAACTCGCACATAGTTCAAGAAGAGTATGGTTTTAGAAATGGATTTTAGAACTCATTGAATATGTGGTTCTAAATGTATTTATCATTATTTGATAAAGTGAATATTATGTGCACGATGTATTGATTTGTAAAGTTATATACTTGTGAAAATGATGCATGTCATATTATAAATGAGATTGAATGGCAAGCGTAAAGCTCATGGCGAGTTGCTTGATAAATATGACAAGCGTAAAGCTCATGGCGAGTTTCTTTATAATTTTACATGTATTTATATGTATGGATGAATATCGGTTGGTTGTATGGCTTGTGATGGTACCGAATAGGAGACGCCCTATTAGCCTGAGTGAGCCGGGAGAGGGCCGCTCCAACCGGGTGACAGTGGTAATGTGAGGGGGCAGAAGGGTGATGTACTCACATTCTCTGATCACTTATTGTGACTGGGGTCGAGGTCACTATGCGTATAGCAAATGAGTTATATTTTCATTGCATTGACCAAATTGCCAAGTGAGGCAGGTGCATTAAAAGTGATGATTTGATCTCCAAATCTTAATATTTTACTATAACTTATACAGTTGAGCATAACAACATTTGTTTAATGATCATACCGTGCAGCATATGGTTTTGGATATCTGAATATCCTTTGATTTGAGAATATTTGAAATACGGGTCCCATATGAATGTACTTCTAAACTGTATTTTCTATGTGACATATTTTAAAATATAAGTACATCCATATGCTGACCTAAGAGGTCATAGGAGGAATTATTTGCTCACTAAGTTTTCAAACTCACTACACAATATTTCCATATTTTTCAGATAAGAATATCAGAGTCTGATTCGGCAGATAAGTGATATATTTTCTGGGTGAGTCTACGTTGCTTCCAAGACTCACGGTCTTTGAATTATACTGTGTTTGTATTCTAGAGTGCTCTGAACGCTACAGGCAGGATCCCCGTTTCTGTTGTACTTTGATGTTTATAGACTTGGTCTTTATATTGTGTATATATGAAAGAAATGACAGAGAATTGAATTGTGTATATTTATGGAGATTATCTTATTACGGAAAAAAATGTTTAGTTTACATAACGTAAACTGGGGGCGTTACAAGTGGCATGAAAAATAAGCCTACGGAAATTCTAAACCAATTAGAGGTCTGCACCCAAAATTTTGGATATATAAACTTATTCGAGTAAAGGAAAATATATCGACCCAAAAACACACACACACTTGGGATTCACGGGAATAAAATATTGCATTGCATTTATGTTAATTTTGTACATGATTATGACGTTTTAATTTTTTTTTTTAGCATATTTTTAAGTGATAAGGTAGAAGCTTGGTAAGCCTAAAACTCACTACATATATTGATTTTTTCGGCGATAGGGATTATTTTACTTGAGGACAAGCAAAAGGTTGAGTATGGGGATATTTGAGGTATTTATAATTAAACATGATTTTAATACCTTTAAGCTTCCTTTTTGTTTGATTTAAGTAGAATATAAATAGGAATTAATTGAGTTTTGTATTTTGTGTTTTAGGAAGAAGAAAGAAGGAAATAAGAGGAAAATAGAGAAGAAATATGGAAAAATGTTGATTTTTGACCCTCTATAACTAATTAAGGTATATCTCTCTCATTTTAACTCCAATTGAGATTATTCTAGTGGCTTTGGAAAGAAGAGACATAGAGCTACAACTTTCATTTTCAACACTTCGGCAAATTATGAAATTGTTTGGGCGTCGCGATGCTCACAAGAGAGCACTGCAGCACCGCATCATTCGCAAGAAAGCGTTACGGCTTCGCATCATTGCAGATCTGGAGGATTGAAACCTAAAGGGATCTTTATGCATTGTGAGATTTGGAATAAATTTTATTAGTTCAATCTTAATCGGGTATTGATTATTTATGTACTCTTATCTTTTTAATGATTATTCATATAATTGTTAGGAATGCCTACTAGTATATTGTCTATTTTAATCTACTGCTGAGTTAGGTTTTGAACAAAGTTTTCATTATTATAGTCATGAAGCAAATAGGATTAAGAATTTTGGATTATAAATCATTAACCCTATGATGAATGATCAATTAAATTAGATATAGCCGATGTGTTTATATTTGTTTAACTCTATCAGTTTCTTTTATTCTTCATGCGATTAATAGGTTAGACTTTACCGACGTGTTAAAGGATATCTTATTGATGAGGGATTAATTGGTGCAATTGTTATCAATTTACTAGACTTAAAAAGAAACATGGATAAAATCCCAATGGTAGATATTCAATTTAAGATTGATTATTTTGTTAATGATCAATGCAATCCCTTGACGGTGAATATTGATTGAAACCAACATCTCTCTTATTAATTACTCTCTTAATTACTTTCATTATTGTTTACTTTGTTATTTGTAATTATCAATCCCCTTTTCTCAATCACATATGGTAATTTTAATTTTTGTGGAATCGACCCTTACTTCCACGACTACAGGTTAATTGAAAGGTAAGGTATCAATTTGGGGGTACTTGCGACAATACGCACTAAACAGTTAAATAACTCACTTTGCTGTGGAAGACGGATTCCTTATCTGAAAAACATAAGTAACAAGGGAGTGATTTTTACAACTTAGTAAGCATAAGGGTTTCATAATAAAAATTATCAAGAAAAAAGGATTACTGTAAGAAAATATAATATCAACAATAACAATCTAACAAAAATTAATAAATCAAGAATTCAAATTTTTTTAATAAAAATAGTGAAATGGCTATTTGAAGAAAATTCAATAAGTTTTTAAGAAATTTTATCACAATTAGAAAAAAGTAGATTAAATTAAATTAAAAATGGTCAAGAGGATTTTAAATTAAAACCATAATATAATCCCAAGCATACAACAAGAGAAGGTAATAACTAATCCATCAGGATTTCTGCCTATATATTCATCAAGCATTCTGCTTGTAACTTCCATTCAATTAGCACTGTAAGCAAGAATCACAATCTTTCGCTGCTTACCACCATCCCTGCCAGCTGCCATTTTATAGTGCACTAAGACTAGTATCTATTACTACTAACTCATAGTGTTTCTAACTGAAATTTCTCCCAATAGAAATAATAAATGAAAATTAAATTTACGTTTAAATAAAATGAATAAATTATTGTTTATTCAATCTCTCCACCAATCAGACATATAATAAGTCTATGAACTAATTCACGAACCCATAATCCATACCATGTGCTAAATCTATTAAACCAAAATAATATTTCTAGCCAATAGGTGCAAAATTTACCATTTTAGTCAAATCAAATTTTTAATAAAGTTTCTCACTTCATGATATAAATTCAAAAATTTCCAAATACATTTCCTTAAAACCATAAGTTTATAACTTGTCATAACATTTTCAATCAAATTCTGACCTCAAATAGTGAACAATAGAAGATCAATTGTATATATGTATTCAAAATCCAAATTTGACTTTCAATAGGCAACATCAAAATGCCAATTTCAAACATGTTCAAAATTTTGATACTAATTCAGTTCGTGCTTTCACAATGTGATGGAGAGTATAAATAATTGAACTAGTCTCAGGATACCTAAGAGTTTTAAAATAGAAATATTTAAAGTGTAATACTTTGAATGAAAATCAACACTTAATTCAAAAAATATAATAATTTCATTAATTTATCTAATTTCAAAAGTTCCAAAACAATCACAATCAAATATGATATGTCAAGTGTAATATAGAAATAAAGAAGGCAATAAAGCATGTTATCCTAAAAGGTAAAGGATGGCCTTATTATTATTATTATTATTATCATTATTATTATTATTATTATTATTATTATTATTCTATTGTAGATTATGGTAGTAGTAAATTCGTCTCAACCTATGCTATAGATCTCTACTAGAAAAGAATAATCAAGATGGTACCCATCCTAAAGCACGGATTTCAAAGAAGACCTCTTAAATATAGAGAATAGTTAGCCAAGATTTTACAAAAGGAATGGAATCATTTTTGTTAACACCCTAAGTGTGGTATTGCTACAATGGTCCAAGAGCTCTATGCCAACTTAGCAAAGGCCACTAGTGATGGAGTATTTGTTAAAGGACACTAAGTCCTCTCCCCTATCATAATCAACCAACTTTACAACACTCTAAAGGTATGGATGATGAATTTTTCTTGGTTACTTCTGGTGATAGTTCTCCACAACAGATACTAGTATGAATAGCCAAACCAAAAATTAAATAGAAAAAGTCTATAAAGAATAAGCCCACTAATATATATAAGAAATTTATGTTACTATATGCCAAAGCATGGTTCTGTTTTCTAATAACCAAAATGATCCCAAACATGCATGTTGGAACATTAAACTTTAAGGGAGCTCCACTTTTATATTGTATACTAACTAATAGGAACATCAACATGGGCTAACTAATATATAATAGAGCTAGAAGATGTTCCAACACTATTAAGGAAGGCTTGTAGTACCCTTCCCACCACACTATGTTAGCAAGTAGGTGCTCTATGGGCAACCAATGAAGAAGTGGCATCCAGAAGAGTTGCATTGGACAATTCCTCCTTAATAACAATATATAGAAGGAGAGGCAAAGTAGTAGTTAGAGCTAGTTTGAGTTCATTTAGGCAACCATACTTGCTAGGTAAGTTACTATAGTTGAGGATGTGGCACTAATAAAAATGGAACATAATCACCTCACTAGTTCTATATGCAAATCCATGGATTATTAGGATGAATTTTAGCACTGAAGTTAATTAATTAATAAGCACATTGCAAACAAATTTGGACGTGATATGGTCTATCTAGCTAGAATACCACAACCACCAAATGACTTTAACATCGATGAGGAAGAGGTAGAGAACACAAGAAGCAGATGATGATGTTGAGGATGTAGAGATAGATGACTGAAAGAGCTATAACTTTCTTCCATCAAGGAAGTATTTATATTCCTTTACATTTCTTTTGTCTTTTTCAATATTTTTTAGAACATTGAGGGCATTGTTTAGTTTAATTTTGGGGGAATGGTTGCTAACTTTTTATTTTTGCCCTTAATTTGTCTCTATTTTCTTTGCTTTATAAACTTGTTAATTGCGTGGTTTTGCCTCATTCTAAGTGCAGCAAGAAAGAAAAAAAATTTCAACAACCCAATTCTTTGGAAGTAGGAATTTTTTGTTTGTTATGTTAATTCCCCATGCAATGATGATTTTGATTGTGGTCATAAGTGAGTATAGTAAATATTTGATATCTTAATTATAAGTGTAGGATTAAGTTGTGAATGCTAGTATAAGGTTGCACTTGTGATGCACTAAAAACTCTCAGTAAGTGTGCATATTTAGAGACAATTGTGTAGCATGCATTAGTTACATGATCTTGAGATTTTCCTAAATTATTCTTGAAGTGAAATTGCAATAATTTTCCCAAGTTAGCCCTATTGAGCTTTAATGATTTATCTCTTTTATATTCTTATTTTCCTTGTGAAACATGCCTTAGTCTAATGATACACATGAAAAAGAAAAACCTTCATCCACTGGGCATGTGCAGAAAAGAAAGAATTCAAAAGGAAATATAGTAAAAGAAAGGAAAAATAAGCATTCAAAAAAAAGAGAAAGAGAAAAATTAAAAGAAGTGAGAAATTATGAATAAAGAAAGAAAAAGGAATATGAGAGAAATTATGGCTCTTATTGAAAAGAAAAAGAAAGGTTGAATTTAGGAAAATTCCTAGGGTGAGTTAAGCAAAACTTTTCCTATATGATACCCTTACCTTAGCGCTTTAACAACCAAGAAAAGACCTAATAATCTTTGATTATGGGTAATTGTCATCAATGGAGAGAATAATGAAAGGTGAGTTGAGAGGTCTTGTAATTTTTGCATGTCCATAAGTGTATTTAATTAAACATAATTGGTGTAAAGTACACGCACACTAAGACTACCTAAAACCAGTATTGCGATTGAGTTTGGCATTTATTTGTCATATCCTTTAGGTATTTTATTATTGAATTGTGATTGCAATTTTTGAGATTTTGGGGAAGATATATCCAAGCCCTTTTGACTAGTGGATTCTAGCATATGTATTTCCTAGCTTTGTATTTGCATTATATTAATCCTTGTATGTTGGAAATTTACTTAGGTTTCATTCTTATTTGCTGAGGATAAGCAAGGTTCAAGTTTGGGGGTGTGATAACTCGCCAAAAGTGAATTATTTAACCTATATTTGTTCTCATATTTATGGCTTGTTTTTTAGGAAAATGGGAGTTTTTATGTTAATTAAAGTATAATTCATATTTTGATAAGAAATGACCTAAACCATCTCATTTACGCATGATTATTATCAACAAAAAGACCAAGACGTTATTGGACAAGAAATTGACATGTACTAAATGAAGAATTGGAGAAGAATTGAGATGCTAGAACCAAAAGATCAAACTTCACAACTATAAAGCCAAAATCAAAAAGTTCACAAACTAAAGGAGGTCAATGTCGTGACATTGGCTTTGATTGACGCAGTTCATGTAATTAACGCAAAGTCATGATGTTTCAGTGCTAGGACCTTTTTACATAATTTTTATTTTCTAATTTATGTTTTAACCCCTTATATTGTAAAAATGTATAAGTAGAATTATTAGGGTTTAGGTTTAGGGGGTTTAGAAGTTTTTGGAGTTTTCTTTAAGAGGCTACAACACCCAAATTGGAAGAGCTATTGATTGACTTAAGAGAAGGATCAAGGGATTGGAAATTCGATATAATTCTATTCTTCTTCATCTCTTTCTCTTGTAGCTAATGTGTAATCTCTTTAAGTTTGGGATGCTCATAGGTTTACTTATGGATTAATTCCTTAGTATAGGCAATCAATGGATCTTTATATGTAGTTGTTTTTGAAAAATCTTAATTCTCTTGATGTTAATTCTATTGAATTATTTATTCAATTTTATTCTTTATGCTTGCAACTGACTAGTCACCAATTGAATAAGAAAGATTATCTTTCTTGTTTAAAAAAAGTTAAATTGTTCTGATCTGAATTGAAAAGTGCATGATTAGTATAGTAGCGTTGAAGTGAACTATGTGCATAGGATAGTGATATACTTTCATGCCATGCGTATCTGTTAGAGCTTGATCCTATTGTCTAAGCTATACCTTTTAATTGGCTATAGCAATATGGTTGATTATTTGGAATTGAACTATGTTTATCTATCTTGAAAAAGGAATTAAATAAATTAGTGCTATAGTTAATAGTTCAAGGTATTATATCAAGAATATAATTATGGGGTAAAAATTAAAAGGAATATTAAGTGAAATTGATTGACTTAGGTATTCTCCTATTGATTATCTCTATTTTTTTGTGTTTACTTTTTATTTGGTGTTTTTATTTTATTTTATTTAAATCTCTTCTTAATTGATTAATCTGGATAAAATCATTGGATTGGTTATGGCATTTAGTTACGATAGTTGAGTATCCTTAAGGGTACGATTTTTTACTTTACTTAACTACTATATTATTTCTTATACGTCCGCTTACATGGTTGTAAAAATCAACAAAAACATATCAAGAAAGCTGTGAAAAGTCATTTATCTTCTTCCCTCTATGGTTTACTAAGCTTTGATCATTATATTCACTATCGTAGAAGTATATTTATGCGTTGTGCATCTCGTTCACTCTCTAAGAAGTGTATTTAAGCTCTTGGTGAACATTCTCTTCATTATTCTTTAAGTTTTGCCAAGATTTTTCTAAAATCTTAATGGTTTGAGTTCTAAGAGCTTGTGAAAACCTAGGAGTTTTGAAGGTTTCCTAGTTAGAGGTTGTAAAGACCAAGTTTGGTCTTCCTTCTCTTAAGTTTTGATGAGTTTTTGCTTTAGGAAAACCTCAGTTGTAGATTGTTAGGTTGCTTGGGTTTAGAATTGTAAGCTATTTTCTTTCACTGTTATTACTCACATTTATAAAAATTCTTTTGATTTGTGCTTGAAAAGAGGACATAGGATCAATTTGATTCAAACCTCTATATATCACAATGTCCTTTTTTTTTGTTTTCTTTGCTAGCTTGTTAAAAAGGTTGTTTTGCACTTAAGCTTTAAATTCTTATTTGAAAAATTGCTCTTCCAATTTTGGTTGTGCTTAAAACTAGTTTATAGATATTCATTATCTTATCAAATCAGTTCTAATTAATCTTGTTTTTAAAGTAACTAGAGTATCTTTGTAAATTTTTTTTTACTATAATTTTCTCTTATAACTTTCCAATTCTAATCCTAAACACTTTGGAGTATACTTTTGTTCATAAACTTTGTTTGCAAACAAGGTAGCACAACCTTTTGTTTCCAAGAAGTTTTTTTGCCTCACTATTTGATATTTTATCAAAAAAATGAAGAAGGTGCAAAAAGGTGTAAAAACTCCCATCACTTAATTCAACCCCCTTCTTGGGTGCTCCATCTTTGGATTAACAATTGGTATCGTAGCTTTTGGTCTCTTGTTCAAAACTTAACATCTTAAGAGAAAATTTTTGTGCACCATGATGATGAACCATAATTATATTGAAGGCCACTCCTTTAACTGTCCTTTATTTTATGATGGAACAAATTACACATACTTGAAACAGCATATGAGAATCTTCATTCATTCCATCGATAAACAAGTTTTGGCTCGTTATAGCTAATTGTTCTTAAATTCCAATGACAATTGTAAATGGTGAAGAAATGGTAAAATAGGTAGCTGACTATTTCAAATAAGGCATAAAGAAAGTGGAACTTAATGCAAGAGCTATCAATATGATGTTTTGTGCTGTCAATACATAAGAATATAGAAAGATCTCAAGGTGTTGATCTATCAAAGAAATATGAGAAAAGCTACAAATCACCTACGAAGGTACTAATGAGGTACGAAAACTAAAGTTGACATGCTCAACTATAAATTATTCAAGATGAAGGAAGATGAAGGTATTGAAGACATGTTAAAAAAATTATCCTACATCATCAATGATCTTGATGCCTTGGAAAAAACTTATTCAAACAGAGAGCTTGTCAAAAAAGTCCTTCATGTGCTCAACAAACCTTGGCAATCCAAGATTGTTGCAATTTAAGAAGGACAAAATCTAAACCTTATGGCATAGGATGACTCAAAGGCAGTTTAATTGCTTATAAGAATAATTTTATGAAGGAAAAAGTTAATGATGAGTGAATTTTATACTAATAAATTAATTATCTTTAACTTAGAATTTTGTAAGTTTTTGAGTAATTTATGTTAGATTTATGTGCAATTGGATGTTTATTTTGTATATAGAAAGAAGATGAAGAATTGAGGGAAAACTGGAGGAAAAATATCAAGAATTGTAGATTTTGAATAACTTTGACATTGTTTCAATAATTTGGAGATAACTTTCTCATACGAGCTCCGATTAAGACGATTCAAGAGGATATGGAAAGATAAGAAAAATATCTAAACTTTTAGTTTTTGAGTATTATGTGCTTCGCTACGCCAACCCATGATAAATAATTTTTATTGTATTCCTAGCGTCGCGACCCTAACATTGTAGGGTCGCGACGCCAAGTTGATAAGCTTATATTTTGAATTTGAATTGTTTTGATCCAATTGCACCATAAATCTCTTTAAAAAGGGACCATAGGCTATGAAATAAGAGAATTATGGAGAGATAGAAAGCAATGAAGAAGATCTTTGGTTTGGAACAGAAAGATCAGAGCTCAAATTCCATCACCAATTCTCTCTTTCATCTTTCTCTATTACTCCCAGATGTTTTATTTTTATTTTGAAATAATTTCTTATTCAAACATGAACTAATTTTATTTTATAGAGCTAGAATGTAGTATAATTATGAACCCTTGTATTTTTCAATCAATTTAATGAATGAGTTATTTTTTTAATTGAGTTTCTGCACTATGTATAGTTCTTCTAATTAACTGGTCACTAATTAGATGATTTATTAATCATCATGAGACCGAAAGAATATTTATGTGTCTAAAGTAGTGTGTAGGAACCATAGATTGCATGTAGGGTAGAAATACACTTGTATGGTCTGTGCAGTCTTAATTGAGAGACTATAACTCTAAATGAGTCTTTGTTATAATTCACATGGAGACATAGTGGGTTAACATTTGAAAGGCATTTATGTTAGATTTCGAGAGAGATTAGTAGATTATTTAGGATATCTCAACTATCAATTAGATTATAATTTTTAGGTTAAAAAGATTGGGATTGAAAGGGGAATTAATTAAGGTAAACTTAGAAACCCTAGAGCTTTGCTTAATTAAATTTTCCTTATAACTCACTTTTTGCTATCTTTCCTATTTTTATTTTATTTTCCTTTTTCTCATAAAATTAAGTTTTCAAATTATTCAGTTAAAGTTGAAATTGATATAAGGATAGTAATTAATAATCACAATCCTTGTGGGAATGGTACTCATACTCTTATAATTTATCACTTAACAACGATAGTGTATGCTTGCACTTAACAAATATCTAATTCATGAGTATCAATTAAAATGAGAAAAGGAAAATCAATAGCTCTCAAAACTATATCAAAATAGCATGATGATTTTCTAGTTGATTCAAATGATGATGCAAATATGGCATTTCTTTCTAGAAGAATATATAGACTCAAGAGGAAGAGAAGTTACAGTACTTCCAAACCAAACTTTAGAAGAGATAATGCAAAAAGAGAAGCAGATAGAGACTCCATCACATGTTATGAATGCAAGAAGCCACGCCACATAAAAGCTGATTGCCCTCTACTAAAAAAGAGACTCTCAAAGGATAAAAGAAAGAAATAGGCAATGGTTGCTAATTCAACATGGAGTAATGAAGATACTTCTCCATTCACAAAAAGCAAAAAATGAGGGAGAAGAAAAAAAAGTACAAATTTTTTTCTTTGTGGTAAATGAGGAACTAGAAGATAAGGAGAGTAATGAACCTAAAAAGGTATATAATCTCAACACACCTTTTACTTATGATGAATTAAAAAATGCACTTTATATAGTAATAGATGATTCTAAGATGATCATTTCTAGAATTGTCTCCAAATACAATGATCTCAAAAGATCTCATCTCAAGTTTTTAGAAAACCCAAAAAATTTTAAATATGAGAAGGATCTTTTGGAGGCAAAACTTGCAAGATCTAAAAAGGGTCTTTCTCTTAATGCATTGATCCCCGAAAATTAAGCATTAAGAAAAAAATGTTGAAATAGTAAATCAAGATCCTGAAAGTTTTGTTCAAGGACAAGATAAATTGAAAATAATCTACTTGAATCACAAAGATGTTTGTTTGACAAAATTGGATCAGGCTACAATAAAGCCAAATTTGAAAAGTATTTGAAAAACTTCTTTGTTAAATTTCCTACTATATCAAAAGCTGACAATACTTGTTACTGTAGTGGAAAAGAAGACATCTATTTTATATATGGACACTTAGGATGGATAAATTTATGATTTGAGTAAGCCATATATTTAGTTGATTTATATTCTTATATTGTCTATTCACACTTCCAATTAATGTTAAAATTTTATATTTATAATTAGTTTTGATTTATTATTCTAATTTTGAAAAATTTATCAATTTCAAATTACCTGCTAATTTTTAATTTTTTTTATTAATGAGCATGATAATTATTAATGTAATTTTATCAATAGAAAAAAAATTAAGAATGACCTCTTAAGTTTAAATGAAGCTACACTTGTAATATACACACACACACACACACAGATATATATATATATATATATATATATATATATATATATATATATATATATATATATATATATATATATATATATATATATATATATATATATATATATATATAATAAAAAAGTTATACAATAATACTATTCAATCTGTCAAATAATTTTTATGTCAAAAAATGAGAAATGATTTTGAGCTACTTTTGTCTTCACTATTATTGTGCTTTTCAAATTAATACCTATATCATTTTTATTTCTAGTTATAAACAAAAAAAAATTAGAAACTTAATGTCAAAGTTTTTTTTTATTAATTCCTCAATATTTTGAAAATAAGATAATACATAAAAATAAATCTTATAATGAAACAATAATTACAGAGAAAATGGTTAAAAATTTGAAAATAAAATTCATCATTAAACTTCATAGAACATATCAATAACTCAAAATTGATTAAACTAAGTATGTTAAGATACCTTTTTTTTCTATATGATTTATATTATCGGAATCCTTTAAGTCCATATTTATTTCATTACTAATTTGACATTGTACAATTGTAATTTAATTATGTGAAAATTTAAACTACATACCATGAAAATTTTGAGGGTTTGTAGAAAAGAAAACTGAAGGAGAAAAACAAAAGTGTAGAACAACAACAACAATAAAACCTTTTTTTCACTAGATGGAGTCAGATATATGAATTAAACGACTTCACAGTGGCATGTTATGAATGAGATCTATAGAGAGATTATTAATTATTAAATCTTTCTTAATAATTTCACCTATTATTTTCTTTAGCCTCCCTCTACCTCTAACTATTTGGTTATTCTTCATCTGATCTGCTATTCTCAATAAGGCTTCTGCGGATTTTCTCTACACATGGCTAAATCACCTTAAACGAGATTCCACCATCTTCTTTATTATAGGCATTACCCCAACTTTCTCTTTAATGCATTCATTCTTAATCAAATTTCTTTTAGTGTGTTCACACATATAGCACAACATTCTCATCTTTGCAATATTGAATTTATTTTCATGTTGTTTTCTAACCGCCTAACATTCAGTACCATACAATATTGCAGGTTTTATAGCTGTACAATAGAATTTTTCTTTAAGCAGCACTTTTTTTATTACAAATGACACTTAAAGCGTTCCTTCATTTCATCTATATTGTTTGAATCCTATGGTTTACGTCCTCCTTTACTTCATTGTCATTTTGTATAATGAATCCACAATATTTGAAGTTTGTGACTTGTTTTAATATATGGTTTTCAAATTTTACTTTTAAATTCGTATTTGTTCATTTTTTTTACTGAAATTACATTCCATATATTCTGTTTTATTTTTACTTATACGAAAGTCATATGTTTTTAAATCTTATCTCCATGACTCTAATTTCATATTCATTTTCTCTTTTGATTCACCAATTAAGACTATATCATCTACAAAAATTATACATTAGGCCCCAAATCTTGGATATGTCTAGTAATTGCATCTAAAATAAAGTTAAACATATATGGACTCAGAGAAGACCCTTGATGTAGTCTTATAGTTGTAAAAAAATCATTTATATCCCTATTTTGTGTTCTTACGCAAGTCATGATCCTATCATACATATCTTTGATTGCTCGAATATAAGCAATACGTACTCCTTTCTTCTCTAAAACTTTTCATAAAATTTCTCTCAACACTCTATCATATAATTTTTTCAAATCGATGAAAATTATATATAAATCTTTTTGCTTCTTTTGATATCTCTCTTCAATCTCCACAGTAAGTAAATTACTTCTATGGTTGACTTTCTTGGCATGAAACCAAATTAATTCTCTGTGACTTGAATCTCTTGTCTTAATATCTGCTAAATGATATTCTCCCATAACTTCATAATATGGCTCATAAACTTATTCTTTTTATAGTTGACACAGTTCTGTATGTTTTTTTTTTTATAAATATAGATTAAAGTACTTATTTTTCATTCATTCGACATTTTCTCATATCTCGTTATCACATTAAACAACTTAGTGAGCCAACTTATGTCTTTCTTGTTTAGACCTTTCCACATATCAATAATTATATTATTAGGTCCTACTACTTTATTATTACTCATTCTCTTCCAAAGTGTAGAAAGATGAAAAATTTTATTCATAAAAAATGAATTTCAATATTTAAAAAGTGATTGGAATCAATTATGAGTGTGTAAATAAAAATAATTGTAATGAAGTATTTAACTTGTATTCAAGGTACTTTAGGAAATTATCATAATTAGTTACAAAGGAGTGTGAGTAGGAAATAGGGAATGTCAATAGCCTCACCATATAAAATATACTACGTTTTTATAGTAATTATTTTTATTTATTTCAATTGTTATGTATAAAGGACAATTATTGTATATCAAATATCAAGTCCTCTACTTTATTAAAAAATATATCAAATGCCCCAACTCAAATATCAAGTACCCTAATGGGTCATTGATATGGACGAATATCAATACTTAAACGTTAAATTCAAATTCGTACAAAATCAATTTAGATCTTTAATTTTAATATCTGAATTCTATTAGTCATTGTCCATTATTATTCAAATATCAAATATTTGTTTTAGTAGAATATCGTTGAGTATTGGAAATAACCACCTTCAAATCAAATTACCTTTCCTTTAATACAGTTTAGAGAAAGCTCTCTACATCAACCTATCTTCCCCATATTTTCTCAAAATCCACAAGGTTTTAGCTTTATAAAATGGTTTTGCGCTCTCCTTTTTTTGGCCAATAAAGTTTGGCACTTTAGTTCATGACTTAAAAACTATAAACCCTTTTCATAAAAAAAAAAAAAAGAAAAAAAAAACTATAACCCCAAGGCATCCCAAACATCACGAACAATTGAGTGGCTTGTAATAACTAGTAAATTTTTTAAAATTTATAAGGATAAATTTTTTTGGACTGTGCTCTTCAAGTGGTTGAATTTTCAAATAGTACAAGTATTTCAAAATATTATTTTAATTACCATAAAAAATTATTATTTTAATTTTTAACTATAATTGAACTAATGAATTGTTAAAATTAGAATCAAAATACATTTAGTGGTAAATTTCTTAAGAGAATAATTTCTCTATAAAATTACTCAATTATTTTATAAAAAAATAAATTAGCTATTTTTTATTTAAATTTCTACCCTCAACCACGTTATGAATATTAAAAAAATGTTAAATTTGACAATTGCTCTCCCTCAAATCTTAATAGTAAATGTTAAGTATGATAAAAAAAAGTAAGAAGTAATGATTAATTAAGCGTGCTTCTCGATCTGCCTTGCACAATTTTTGTTGGTTTATTTGAAAAAGATATTTTCAAATATTACATGAGAGTACGAAACTAAAAGGATGAATGCTATTGCAAATATTACCATGTATCTAAAAGCAAAGTATTAAATTTTATTTTGAAGTGTTGTTTCAGTGGTTTTAAAAATAAAAATATTTTGAAATGTTTTAAAAATTTTGTAAAAACATAAAATTTTTTAAGAAACGTTTCAAATAATTTTAAATAATAATCTTTTTTAATTTTAAATTTTTTTAACATAAATATTAATGATATAGTTATATAAAATTATGTTAAAATTAATTCAAATTAATATCTATAGTTGAATAGTAAGTAAACATGTTACTATAGTGATGACTCCGACTTAAATCCCAATAATATTCAATAATAACTTTTTTCTTGCATCTATTTCTCCATCTTCTTAACTCTTTCGTGATCTCTATTTTTAAGTCTCTCTCTCTATTGATCATAATTTTGTCTCTACTTTTAGGTATCTCTTTCAGATATCTTTCTCTCTCTTTGTCTCTCAATTCAATCTCTCTTTTTATCATTTTTGTAATTTTCTCTTTAAAATAAAGACAACGAAGAAAAACAATATAATGAAAATGAGGGAGAAGAATAAAAAATTGACAAAAATGTTGTAACTTGCGAGAGAAATAACTTGATGTTAGATGTGATGTGATACTAGTTTCATCTACTTTCAAATTATCAATTTTTTCATTTTTTAAATTGATTTAGTACTTTTTATCGAAATAATTCGAAATAAGAGTATTTATATCAAAACAACTCGAAATAAGAATATTTTTATCGAAGTAATTAAAAAATAAGAGTATTTATATCGAAATAAGAATATTTCTTTTGAAATAACTCAAAATAAGAGTATTTCTACCAAAATATTCTATAAAATAGTAATTTAAATCTAAATGGTATAATTTCTTAACAAATATTTTGTTTCGTTTCGATAATTCCATTTCATGTAGATAATTTTAAAAACAGAAACGTTTCGATCGTTTCGATGAAAAAAAAATTAGAGCTTATTTGATTCTGTTTTTATTTTTTTATTTTTAAAAATTATTTTTAAAAATTATGTTTGAAAATTATTCTGCAAAAAAAAAAATCTATTTAGTAAACTATTTTAAAAATATGTTGTTTTTTGATTTTTTGTATTCTGAAAATAAAAACAGAAAATAAAAATAATTTTTTCTTATTTTTTTTAAATAACTTATATTTAGAATTTATTTTTAAAACAATAACAAAAAATAATTATTAAATAAATTTTTTTATTTTAAAAATAATTTTTAAAATAAAAAATAAACAGCCCCAATTTTCCTTGAATGCTATTGTAAGCTTTTCGAGTAATATTAAAAACACATGTTAGGATGTATCTAAAAGAATGAATGCTATTGCATTTGATACGAAAAAGGCTTAACTCCCAGATCCGACAGCCCACGCCCGCCAAATCCTTACGTCACAACTGATCATGTCTCGTCAGCAGAAATAATTCAATCGATCATTACAAAACGAAACGACCACTTCAGTTACTCATCTGGGAGTCAAAACCCTCTCTCTCTTTCCCCTGAGCTTCTACTCCCTTCAATGGCTGGGATCCGTTTGCAACCCGAGGACTCCGATGTCTCACAACAGGCGCGAGCAGTTGCTGTGCCCACCGCCGATCTGGCCTCCGACGATGACCGCTCCGTCGCTGCCGACTCTTGGTCCATTAAGAGTGAGTACGGCAGCACCCTTGACGATGAGCAGCGCCATGCCGACGCCGCGGAAGCTCTTTCCAACGCAAACTTCCGAGCCGCCTCCGATTACAGGTCACATTGGGCTTTTTTTCTTCTTCTTCTCTTATAGTTTCTCTTTTACTTTGCTTTCCGTTTGGCTTGTTATGAAGTACGAATGGATCAATTGAAAGAAAATGGAGTATATCAAAAGAATTCAAATTACTTTTGGGGAGCGAAACCAAGTTGTTTCACGATTGTTAGTTACATATCCACCGCCTTGTTTTTCCAAAGGATGGGATAGCTGGTTCGTGAAGTGACGGTTAATTTGGCACTGATTGCCGGGATTTTAGGTTTTAAAATTCTTACACCAAATCCTGTAGCGAAATGGCCATGAGTAAGGGGAACTGGGATGAAGTAGAATATTAAGATCTGAATAATTTAGTTGGTCGCTTTTGCAAATTTTAGCTTATTCAAGGTAATTAATGTTTTATGTTGGCTTGTATTGCAGTGGCTATGCATATTAATATAAATGTGAATTCTAAGTTGTAATTTGTAATTAGTAATTACTAACTACTATGTGTATATTGGAATTTACCTAGATAATTTGAAGTCATGAACTGGTACTTATATATATGTGTGTGTGTGTGTGTGTGTGTGTGTATGTAGGGAGAAGAGATTAATCATCATTACTGATTTTCTAACTACTCATTGATCCTTAAGTCATCTTTTGTGTTCAGTTCTGACAAAGATGAACCTGATGCTGAAGCAGTTTCATCAATGCTAGGATTTCAGAGTTATTGGGATTCTGCATATGCAGATGATCTTGCCAATTTTCGAGAACATGGCCATGCTGGTGAAGTTTGGTAAACAACTTATGACTGCATAATCTGCTTCACTGATCTATACGAATTTTGATGCAGAGATTGCCTGTGCTTATTAACTTGTAAAGAATTAAAGCTTATAGTAATCCAATTGCAGAGTAGTTACCTTCTACACCTATTCTGATTTTTTCTAAGCAAAGCTTGTAATAAACTCAACTTCCCGCTTCCGATTAAGATAATGATATTAAAAGTATGGCTTGCAGTCATCATCCATTATTACTATTATGTGGAGGCACCAGGCATAATTGCTTACCAGAACCATATTCTGATGTGCGTAGGAGTAATTTATTTTTCTCTTCTGTTTATGATTGATTATTTTTCAAAGGTAAATGGTTGCAGTAAACTTCTGGAAATATGGAACTATTAGTATTAGGGATTTGTACTGGATGACCTTTGCTATTTGTATGAACCGGCATTTTCTTTGTTGCTTATTTTCTTATCCAGGCTGTTTTATTATTATTACAAAAAAGATTATTGGGATTTGAGGTGAAAAGAGATTTAGTTCAGCTAGGAAGGAGGACAAGACATACTCCTAAGGAGACTAAAAGAAAAGAGAGTCAAAGAGGCTAAAAAATTGCAACAAAGCTGTCTAATATCTCTACATATTAGCCAAGCACCAAGGAGAAGCCAAAAAGAAAAAAAAAATTTATCCCATAACAAATATAGAGGCAAAGAGATATCTTGAAAATGCAGACATTTCTCCCCAATCAAATATACCAGACTACCAAAAACTTCATAATGTATACACTGCTAGAAAATTTTGGCATCCTTATTCCTATCATAACCTGTAATTTTAATTGCAAGGAACTGCTCACATGTATAAGGACACAACCAATGTTTATCAAGAACTGCAAACAAGTTATTCTGAAGGAAAGTAGTCGCCCAAATATGTGAGCTGCTGTTTCCAAATTATATTTGCACATGACACTCCTCAAAAAAAACTAAGCCTTTTCCCACTAGATGGGGTTGGCTATATAGATCAAATGATGTTATAGTGACTTGTTATAAATGAGGTTAATAGAGAGCTAATCAATAGCTAATTTTTTTTTTTAATGTTTTCACCTGTTATTTTTTTTGACTTCCTTCTACCTCTAAATATCAGGCTACTCTCGATCTGATTTATTTTTCGCACTAGAGTTTCTGCTGGTCTTCTCTACACATAGCTAAATTGCCTTAAGCGAGATTTTAATATCTTCTCTACCATAGGTGCTACCCCAACTTTCTCCTATGCCCTCATTCTTAATCATATTTCTGTTAGTGTATCCATACATTCAGTGCAACATACTCATCTCAGTGATATTGAGTTTATCTTTATGTTATTTTTTAACTACTCAACATTCAGTATTGTACAATATTGTCAGTTTTATAGCTGTACTGTAGAATTTTTCTTTAACTTTGAGCGATATTTTTCTATTACAAATGACACTCGTTGCCTTCTCCTATTTTATTCATCCCGTTTAAATCCTATAATTTACATCATTTTTTACTTTTTCGTCATTTTGTATAATAGACTCAAGATATTTAAGACTTGTGACTTGCTTTACAAGATGGTCTTAAAATTTTACTTCTAAATTCATGTTTTTTTTGTCTTTTACTAAAATTACATTTTATATATTCTATTTTATTTTTACTTATACGAAAACTGTGTATTTTCAAAATTTGTCACCATAACTCTAACTTCATATTTTTTTTATATTCACCAATTAGTACTATATAATTTGTAAAAATCATACAACGAGGGTCCAATTCTTGGATATGTTCAGTAACTGCATCTAAAATCAAGTTAAAAATATATGAACTTTGATTTAGTCTTATAGTTGTGAGAAAATCCTGTGTCCTCATTCTGTATTCTCACGCAAGTCGTGATTTTATCGTATATATTTTTGATTGTTTAAATATGAGCAATACGTACTCTTTTCTTCTTTGAAACCTTCTATAAAATCTCTCTCAGCACTCTATTATACGTCTTTTCTGAATCGATGAAAACTAATGAAAACTATATGTAAATTTTTTTTATTTCTTTAATATCTCTCCATCAATTTCTGTAATAAGTAAATTGTTTTCATGGTTGACTTTTTTTGCATGAAACTAAATTGATTCTCTGTGATTTGAGTCCCTTGTCTTAATCTCTGTTCAATGGCCTTCTCTTATGATTTCATAGTATGGCTCATGAGTTTAATCCCTTATAGTTGACACAGTTCTGAATGTCTTCTTTATTTTTATAGATAGAGATTAAAATACTTCTCTATTCTTCTGACATTTTCTTAGATTTCATAATCTCATTAAACAATTTAGTGAGTTAACTTATGCTTTTCTGTCTAGACTTTGCTACACTTCAACAGGTATATTATTAGGTTTCAAGTCTGGATGAAAGATGATAGTTGTGTTAGGCTTGCAATAGCCAACGTAAAACTTTGTTGTATCTATATGAGTATGGATTAACAAAGCACATGATACTCCTATTATTAAAAAAAGTTGTATGGGGCTTGTAAGTCTGCAGCATTTTATTTGTTTTTATTCTATTGAGTATCATTTCTAAAATAAAGACTTAACCTTAGGAGTTATAGATTTCCAAATGGCTTTTTTCCAACCCCTCTCCCTATTAAGAGAATTGAGTGAGAAATTGAAAATAAGATATACATGAAAACAAAACAAAAGAATCCAGAGTCCAAATTCTCCTATTTTGATTGAAGGAAATATGAGAAGAATCAAGTAAAAGCAGCGGGGATTGTAACTCACCACTCTATCATTCAGGTTTATGGAATTACTAGAGAGATTAAAACCCTGAATAGAATAAAAATTTGAATGGTTGGGTTACATGAAGAAGAAAGACTATATAGGCGAGGGAAAGCCTTGGTCAAGGGAATATTAAGTGCCCAACTGTCCTCCCAATAACTGATAAATGTAAGAACAGTTATCGATCCTAAAGTAACTAATGTTAGAAAAGAAACATATCCATGAGGAATAAAACTTTCGGTCATTTGCGTAAGTAGAATTGATTGTTGGGTTGGCATCCCACTCATTCCTGTCTTAACCATACTTAATCTGACAAAGTGATTTACTAGAGTCATGAGTTAATTTACTGTTTTATGAGGATACTACTGTATTGTGCATGTTTCTGCAATACTGTTAAAGTGAATTATCCATATGGTCCATTTGATGTAATGTAAATAAAGGGGAAAAAATGAACAACTCAAAGTCTGCTCTTCTTTCATTGCTTTGCCTTGATCAAAGACTTTGTTAGCAGCTTTTGGTCCGTGCAACGTCATCAAAACATGCCTACAAGTCCACAACATTCAGGGAGCTCATAGTAAATATTTACAGTAAATCAGTAAAGTGTGAATTTTGGGCCCTTTCTCCATATTAATGAGCAGGATGAACAGTCTAAAATTGTAAAGACATATATGTATAAAGATTTTGAAACTTTTTTCATGAAAGAAAATGAGAGTTGGAAATCTTACCTGTTTTCTTTTTAAGACTAGTGGAAATTTTCTTTTTGGGACCAATACCCTTTTAACCTTTTAATCAGATGTTCTTTTCTTTCTCAGGGGAGCTATAGCTGCTTTTTTGCCTTTTTTTTGTTAAGACTACATACTTATGAGAACTAAAATTGTAATAAGAAATTGTTGGTATAAGGCATTCTTAAAGTTTATAATAGGATTGATTACCACTTTTTCTTTTTCTGATTTACCTTTTCAAAATTTAGAAATATGATTTTTCCCCATTATGTGTAGGTTTGGAGTTAATGTGATGGAAATAGTTGCATCTTGGACCAAAAACTTGTGCATTGACATTTCTCAAGGTCGCATATCAAATCAGGTTGATGATATCAAGCCTGAGCCTACTGAACAGGGCAACAAACATTTGCCTAGTTGGAGTATACTGGACATTGGGACCGGAAATGGTTTGCTTCTCCAAGAATTAGCTAAGCAAGGGTATGCTTTCATTTCTTGTACATATTTTGGTGGCATATGCTGTATCAATATAAAAAAAGTAGCATCATCATTGTGGGTTTCTGCAACTCTATATTGTGGGAAGCAGGGTTCTAACATGCAATGTTCTAAGAGTTTGATCCTTTGTTTTCTTTATAGCATTTATGGTCGTGTGGCGAATGAAAGATGATCTGCATAATTAGTACCATAGCATCTAAAGTCCACTTATTCCAGTTTCAAATTTAGTTGAACTAGAACAAAATTCAGCTTGAACATTTGACTTTATCTACAATAGTAAATGTGTCCTGTCCTGGGGTTGATTTCTAAATAAAATAACTAGTATGGTTCATATAAAAGGTGTGAAATGTAAAATTCCTACAGAAGATATAAATTCATATTACTAGTATAACTAGAAATTGAAGCTATTGTTGTTCCAAAACTTATGTTGACATGTGTACAGGATTCATGTAATTCCTCTTCTTTTATAAAAGAAAAGGAAAATGAAATGTAAACTTTAATATAAAGAAATCATATTTTCCTCTCTTATTGATAAAGTGGGAGCTAGTATTTCACCTTCACTAATTGTCTAAAATAAGTTCTAAAATTTCCCTTATTTAATTTTACTATTTGTTAAATAAAGTAACAAAAATTATTAGGTTATAAAAGTAATTACACTTCATTTGCTTTCTCCATCACATTATTTGCTCCGCCATTATATCTACTTTGTTTCTATTTACTTCACAGTGTATGTGCCCCTTTCTTTTTGTTTGAAAATAAAGAATGCATACTAACTTTATTTTATATTAAATATTTGTATGTGTAAATACATACTTATGTTTTAATTGGATGATAACTAATTTCATATGGATGAAACATGAAAGTATAACAAATGATGCTTAGGAATTAATTTATAAGCTATTTAAGTTATAATTAAAAACTTTGAATCGAGAAATGCTAATGAATATGAGGCAAATAATTGTTCTATCAATGGAACTATGAGGATGAGAGTTTGCAAGACAAATAAACACCCAATATTAATAATTAGAGACAAATTTTATGTATATTAGAAATATTAATAAAAAATTAAAAATCAATCATGGGCCTTCACTTAACACCTGAAACTTTCGGTTGAAATGGTCCTTACTATGACATCAGAGTGATTATGACTGGGTGGTCAAAAGTTTGATCTTTTCCCCTCATCAATTGTTCTTCAAGCTTGTATATTTATCAAGTATCAACTCCAAAAGTAATTTAATATTATCAATTTATATTCATTTTATAACTTAGATAATTAACTATTTATTTTATATATATATATATATATATTTATTTATTTATTTATTTATTTATTTATTCACATACGTATTTTAAAGATATATATTCTTAAAAATCTTTGTTTGAGTGGTTTTATTTTACCATGGTCCAACCATTGTGAACTACTTCCCATTCAAGTTCAATGATGAGTCTGGCTTTCTTATCACAGCCCACTACTAGTACATTCTATGTCATCTTGGCATCATCCAGATAACACGTAGAAAAGAAAGATGATGAACTCAGACAGAATACACTCTTCATAATGAATGTGGAAATGATATTTTTGCCTCCCCCCTCCTCCCCTTCTCATTTGCACTTGAATAAAGAAAAGTTTACAGTTCTTTATAACTCAAATCAGAAATCCTCACGTTAAATTTTCTTTATTGACAATCTTTACTGACACGTAATCTTTTACTCACGCTTACTTTTTTTTACACACTTAATATGTGTTCACAGAAAACAAAGAAACAAAAAATCTACAGAAACTGAGCCTGCAAACATTTAGAATGTTAATTGTTTTCTTACAATTGAAACTATGTTCAGTTTTAGTTCCATGAAATTATGTATATTGCTTAGGGGTGGTATTTTCATTTGTTTTAGAATTTGTGAATAGTGAATTACCTTATTAAGAAAACTCCTGGCATCTCTGGGTTCAGGTTCTCCGATTTAACTGGAACTGATTATAGTGAAGGGGCCATCAGCCTTGCCCAAAGCCTTGCTAATCGTGATGGATTTTCCTACATCAAGTTTTTGGTATGGTCAAAGTTTCAGGATATTATGGATTATTTTGTGTTTGTCTGTGTGCACGTGCATGTGTATATGTTCATAATTTTCCTGGGAGTATGATATGACTCCAAATTAAAGGATAGAAGCAAGGGTATATAGGCAGCAAGGATAGCATGGTAGCCTGGAGGGGCGAGACATGTGGAAGCTGCCAAAGAAAGATCTGGAAGGAGTTTGATAGAAAATTGTTAGATCAAAAGGGCGGAAAAATGAGATGGGGGAGGGGAATTTGGATGATCTTCTAAGAGGTTTCCTGGCCCCTTGAAGAACTAGGAGTATTTTGCTTGCTTTCTTTGTTATTTTCTGGTTATTTCTACTGTAATCCCAGTAGGAACTCAGTTTTCTAACAGAGTATGGCATGGGTTACTTCAGTGCTGTAGCGCTTGATACTCAAACATTGGCTTGAGCCATTTTCTCTGTCCCTTCTTACCCTAAAAAAGCAGGGTCACTTTGTGTCCTTGAACTGATCCATCTTTTGGCTAAACAAGCCTGCTCTGTCCCTTGTCACTAACAACGGGTAGTAGAGGAATATTTACCTGTTGTTCCTGTGCAGCCTAAAGATGATAGGTTATCCTAATATCTTTTGTATGCGTTGATTGACTTGGACCACTCTGGAGCTATGTTTATGCATAGTAGAGGGTTAATCCCCTTAAACTTTTCAAAAATTATTGTAGCAATTTTTTAGATAACTTAATAATATAAATGATCCTCACTCCCCTTGAAATTTTAACGTCTTGAGATTCCTTAGTTATGTCTACTCTGGCCTCCAATCTCTTCATTTGCAGGGAAGTACTCCAAAGTGGAAATTGTCTTGACACTTTCTCCAGGATTGTCTTCTCCTGTTACCATCTGAATCCACTTCTTTGCTTTGTTAAGGGACTACAGACTTTATAATTATATAATATAAATTTGTAAGCATAAAAAATATATAGATGAAGTGAAGATTTGAATCTGGCTTCCTACTAAAACATAAGTGTTTGGAATTTTGGGGAGTGGAATTGTAAGAACAAGGGTACAGAGAATTTTGAATCAGACAACTTACTGGGACCTAATGAAATTTGCATCTAGAATTCGTCATTTATATTGTCTTTTATGTTTTTTTAACTAATTTGTGGGGCTCAAGGGGAACTGGATTGCAACTCCCCAGGGAAGTAAATGTACAACAGATGTTCAACAACAACAACTAAGCCTTTTCCCACTAAGTGGGGTCGGCTACATGGATCAAATGACGCCATAGTAGCCTATCATGGATGAGATCAATAGATAAGTTATTAACTATTAAATCATTTTTAATAGTTTCTCTTATTGTTTTCTTTGGCCTCCCTCTACCTCTAATTATTGGACTATTCTCCATCCGATCAACTCTTCTCACTAGGGCTTCTGCAGGTCTTCTCCACACATGGCCAAACCACCTTAAGCGAGTTTCAACCATCTTCTCCACAATAGGTGCTATCCCAACTTTCTCTCTAATGCACTCATTTCTAATCATATCTCTTCTGGTGTGTCCACACATTCATCGCAACATTCTCATCTCTGCAACGTTGAGTTTATCTTCATGTTGTCTTTTAACCGCCCAACATTCCGTACCATACAATATAGCAGGTCTTATAGCCGTACGGTAGAATTTTTCTTTAACTTTGAGCGGCACTTTTTTATCACAAATGACACTCGAAGCTTTCCTCCATTTCATCCATCTACCTTGAATCCTGTGGTTTACGTCCTCTTTTACTTCACCGTCATTTTGTATAATGGACCCAAGATATTTAAAATTTGTAACTTGTTTTAATATATAGTCTCCAAGTTTCACTTCAACATTTGTATTTGTTCGTCTCTTACTAAAACTACATTCCATATATTCTGTTTTATTTCTAATTATCCGGAAACCGTGTGTTTCTAAAACTAATCTCCATGACTCTAACTTCATATTTATTTTCTCTTTCGATTCACCAACTAAGACTATATCATCTGCAAAAATCATGCATTGAGGCCCCAACTCTTGTATATGTTCAGTAACTGCGTTCAAAATCAAGTTAAAAAGATACAGACTCAGAGAAGACTCTTGATGTAGTCCAATAGTTGTGGAAAAATCCTTTGTATCCCCATTTTGTGTTCTAACGTAAGTCGTTATCCCGTCGTACATGTCTTTGATTGCTCGAATGTACGCAATACGTACTCCTTTCTTTTCTAAAGCCTTCCATAGGATCTCTCTTAACACTCTGTCATATGCCTTTTCCAGATCAATAAAAACCATGTGCAAATCTTTCCGTCTGCTTTGATACCTTTCCATCAATCTTCGTAGTAAATAAATTGCTTCCATAGTTGACCTTCCTAGCATAAATCCAAACTGGTTCTCTGTAACTTGAGTCTCTTGTCTTAATCTTTGCTCAATGATCTTCTCCCATAACTTCATAGTGTGACTTATGAGTTTAATCCCCCGATAGTTGGAACAATTCTGTATGTCTCCTTTATTTTTATATATAGGAATTAAAGTACTTCTCCTCCATTCATCCGGCATTTTCTTAGATTTTATTATCACATTAAACAACTTAGTGAGCCAACTTTTACCTTTCCTTCCTAAACTTTTCCATACCTCAATAGGTATATTATCAGGTCCTACTGCTTTGCCATTTTCCATTCTCTTCAGAGCTTTCTCTACTTCAAACTCTTGGATTCTACGATAAAAAGTATAATTACGGTCTTCTTCTGCAGTATTAAGTCTGTTAGAGTTGTAGGTCAACTCATGCCCTTCGTTAAAAAGTCGTAACTCTTCCATCGTGCTTGGATATCATGCTCCCTTACCAAAACATTACCCTCTTCATTTTTAATACATATCACTTGATCTAGGTCCCTTGTCTTTCTTTCCCTACCCTTCGCAAGTTTGTAAATTTTTCTTTCTCCCTCCTTAGTTCCTAAAGATTGATATAATCCCTCAAAAGCTCTAGTTCTTGCTTCACTCACAGCCTTCTTAGCGTCTTTCTTAGCCGCTTTATATTTATCCTAAATTGCCTTATCTTTACATAAGTGCCACTCCTTATAACACTCTCTTTTAAACTTAATCTTATCTTGCACCTCCGCATCTCACCACCAAGATTCTTTACCCTTAGGTCCAAGGCCTCTTAATTCTCCAAGTGTCTCTCTTGCTATATTCCTAATCCCTTTGGCCATCTCGTCCCACATATCATTAGCATTTCCTTGGACCTCCCAAAGCCTTTCTTCCTCCACTCTTCTTTGAACATGTACAACAGATGTTCAAACTATTAAAATCATCACACAAGTTTGATCGGTGAACTTTTGTTTGTTCTAGTTATTCTACAATTTTTCTAGCATTATATGTAACGAAACTTGAAATTCTGGTTTAATACATTGTATTTAGCCAGTCTCTTCTTGATTACATGTTGTTTCTGTTATGTGATTATACTTGACAACTTCATTTAAGTTCGAAATCATATTCTCGTACTAGTATAGTTTTGAATTCATAGTTGTTTCGTAGCATCAGTCTTGTGTGCAAGTTGTAACTAGCATTCCATTTTTGATATAATGCATTGGTTTTAATTCTTTAAAGGTTGATGATGTCCTTGAGACAAAGTTGGAACGACAGTTTCAACTTGTCTTGGATAAAGGTACTCTAGATGCTATTGGATTGCATCCTGATGGTCCTGTCAAGAGGTAAGAAAAAGCCACGTCTTCCCAGTGTTTCTATTGGGATAATGTTATTATATGAAGGTATGTTTTGTATTTCTTTCTCAATTCAGATCAAATCACGGTTAAAAATAGAACAGTGCCTTAATACATCGAATCAAATGACTACTGACTAACACTTGGCAACTGATCATTTTAGGGTTTCTTTCAATCTGATTTATTCGCCGTTTAATTATCTCCTTGCATAGTACAGACCAATAATGAATTGTTATTGTTTTCCAATTTCCAGGATGATGTATTGGGATTCTGTTTCACGGTTGGTTGCTCCTGGTGGAATACTTGTAAGTACTATAAGTTTGTTCCATTTTAATGTTGAGTTTTGGCCCTTCTTGTTTACGTATTTCAAAGTAATTGTTGGGGCTCAAGAACTGGCCTATATAAAGTGGGATTGTTTTTTTTGTTTTCTTTTTGGTCTCACAGCCAAAGTTATGATTATTGGCCCCTCTTGACGTTTTTCCTTTTTGCATCTTGTCGCTTTGGAAGGTGATCACATCGTGTAACAGCACAAAAGATGAGTTGGTGCAAGAAGTGGAAAGTTTCAACCAAAGAAAAGTTTCTATTGCCCGGGAACCTGAGACAGCAAAGGAAGAAGGGTCATGCAGAGATATTCCATTTCGATACTTAAGTCATGTCCGTTCATATCCAACATTCATGTTTGGTGGATCCGTAGGGTCTCGTGTTGCCACTGTGGCGTTCCTCCGGAGCTGAAATGCCTATTATTATCAGTGGGTTAAGTTTTTGGTTAATGGATTTTTGTTAGGGACAAAATTTAGATGAAGTTTTCTAGGTGTTGCCTGGGATTTTCTTTAATAAAAACATAATATGTGGAGGAACTTTTAAAATAATCAATTATGTAATGTTGAGCTAAAACAAAATACAAGTATTCATGTATCATGCTTAACACTTTTTTTGGATTTTAGTAACATCATGCTTAGAACTTCGTAGAAAAGATCCAAGAAATAATACCTAAGTTTTGTCCGTGTGATAGTAGCTGCGCTGGCTACCTCAGTTTTGTCCGTTTGATGGTAGCTGCGCTGGCTTGGAGGAAGTTCCTATTCTTTTCATGTTATGTTGACAGATCGTAAATATATTCTGATTTATGTAAAGGGAAGTTGTTTTTGGGTGAAGAAGTTGGAGTCAAGTCGACGTTAAACAAATAAAGAAGTATCCCGTTCAATGGCTGCTCGTGCCTTAGCTATTAGTCTCCTAGCCCCTTTGAATATTATCAACGATTTGAATTATTGTTTTCAGTGGCTATTGTATTTTTTATCTTTAACTTTAATTATTTTTTTTACTGTAACAATCTTCTTTTTATAAGACTATATTTTTTGGGTCAGAGACTTTATGATATGAAAACTCAAGCATTGCATGGATAAGCAGAAATTATGCATATTTTTACCCTCATTGTAATTTTTTTAATTTGATAATTTTTATAATTGATCTTTTAATTTGTGACTCCTACCAGTTAAATTAAAAGTTAACTCAATAGTAGCAATATGAATTTGACAAAATACATTTCCAAGAAAAAGAAAATAGTATTTTAATAACTTAACATATTTGTGGTTATATACAATAGGATAAATAAATTAAAAAGTTAATTGAAAAAGTTAATACATTAAAAAAATTATAATTTGATGTAAAAAATAAGGTGAAGGAGTGTAGTTTTTTTAATTTACTATTGCAGATTTTTCGCTAGTATTAAACGTGTGATATTTTAATTTACTTGAATATGTCTTTGGCAGAGAAATACTTAAATGAAATTCATATACAAATTAAAGACTTGAAATATAAATAGAACTCGATTTTCACTCCGTTCGATGCACAAAATTTTATTTATTTTATTACTTAAAAATTTATATAAGATAAAAATTAATAACATCTTGTACTCACTTGATAAAATAGAGATCAAATAAATTAAATAAATATAATCTTATAAATAAACATACAACAACCAAAATTTTCTCACAACCTGTAATTTTTTTTACCTGCGTGATGCACAATTTATATAATTGCTTGGCCAAAACTCCATTTTTGTCCCTTGGAATTAATTAAAGTTTCAAAATAGTCTTTGATTCTTTTTTTTTTTTTTTTATAAAATTTCTTAACCATTAAATGTGGTTCATAGTAGTCTTTTGGTGTGACGTTTACATGGCATGCCATATAAGCATTTAATAAAAACAGTGATGACTAAGATGTCATGGGACATGCTACATAGACATTTAAAGGAAATAGATTAAAGGCATCACACGAAAAGCCACTATAAAACTTGATTGTAGGAAAAAAAAAGAGAGGAATGTAGACCATTTTGAAATTTTAATTAATCCTAAGAGACTAAAATGGATTTTTAGCCTAATTCTTACGATTGATATTAATACTAAATTTAAAATTATAATTATTATCACATTTATAGGAACAAACTATAAGTAAACTAATGTTAAAAACATTATATCAAATAATAAGGCTTTATATCAAATTGATAAACCATTTAACTAATTAAATACCTTTGTAATTTATTTGTGCATTTTAATTATAGGAATATGAAGACCCAAAAGTAACGCTAAAAGAACTAAATCAATCTAATATAAAATGTGCAAACAACTTAAATAAATAGATATATTAAATTTGAACGATAACTTGTCACGATCTCCGTTGGAGGAGCATATGATCGACACCAGAAGGCATTGGACTTAACTCATAAACCTTCTACCTACCAAATTTTTTAAGTATTAATAAATGAATCCTTGATTTCCATTCATTCATTCAAACATAAACTCAATAAGATAAAACTCACTATCAACAAACAGATTCATATTCCAAATATGCACATAATTTTTACAAATATTACATGTACAAAATAATATAGGATAAAGGAATAACAAAAAGACCCTTAGAGCAAGGCAGGCTCATCACCATATCTTCTATCTACTGCAGTTGGCTTATAATCTTTATTGCTATATGAAAAGTAGATAAGGAAAAGAGGTGAGTTTGAAACTTAGTGAGCAGAAAACATATGCAATATCGCTATTGTATGATAATAAAATGCAAAACCTTTTTAATATATAAAAGAAGAATTCCTTATCTGAAACTAAATAAAAATTCCATGCAACTTATTAAAATTTTAGGAGGACCCTACAATAGAGCCAAAGTACTTGCCAAGCACAAAGCAAACAAAGGTAATCACAATCCAATAGTTTACAATCAATGGTAATACGAGGCATTCTACTACTCCTTGAACAAATTTCGTGTGTTGGCTGACACACAAGGCTAATAGTACTTTTGCTAGTTGAATCAAAGTATACCAAAGTTAGCATATACTTATATTAGCATACATTGTTTCTGTATGAGGTTCCTCCTAAGAAGAAATTTAGCCTTGGCAGTTAACTTTGTTATACAAGGGTAAATATAGTATGATTGCGAGATTTGTAACTATACTTGATTTCTAATAGCGTGCGCACACACACACATATATATGTCTAAATAGATAAAATATATCATAAAATCATATTAGAAATCATAATAATTCCACATTATAGCATATAATTTTTACTCATAGAATAGGGGTCCAAAGTGGGTTAGTTCATTGATTGATTTTCAAAGCAAAATAGAACTAAAAGGCTGCAATCTTAAGTTCAAAAAGTTTGATAACCAAAGGAAACAACCTCAAAAAGTTAATTTTTACAAAAAAAAAACCATGAAATTGCTGTTCTTGATAGCTGAAATCACTATTCACATCAGCCAGAAAATTGCTCTATAGTTTCGAAACTCTTACCACCAGTAGAATAGACGATTCTAAGACTATATATGGGATTATTTTTCTAATTTGAGATCTCAAAATATGGTTATTTGAAATTTACCTCCTTAAAGCTTTATTTTTCCAAAATTTTGGCAACTTTTTGGCTTAGCAAAATTAATCGGTGCAAAATATTTCTATGCTGACCATGAGTCCAATAGTACCCTCGGTGCTGTGATCGAGTAGCTAAATAATGAGATATCTTAGAGAGATAAAGTTTAGAGAGAGAAAGGGTGGTGTAAAAGGAGGGATAGCTGGTAGGAGAAAAGTGCCATGGCCAAAATTTGAAGTAGAAAGGGGTATTTCGGTAATTGCACTTGGCATCGCGACGGGAGGAGCTTGTTGTTGCAATGGTGAGCCTTTTGGAAAATAGGATATTCAAGTTCTTGATCTGGCATCACGATCGTGAATATTCTAGAAATCAAAAATAAAGTTTTGGGCCATTATTGTTACGATGAAGAGAGCCTCGCGTTATGATTGTGAACGTTCTACCTCCTGTCCAAATATTTTTGGAAATTTTTTGATCGTGACGGTGATCATTGTGGACAACTTTTTCCTTTTCCTTTCCAAAATCATTCTAACCTGTGTTTAGCCACCCAAAACAAATCATATGACCAATCCAAACACCAATTTACTTAATAATTCATTTAAAAAGAAAAACAACATCTATAAAAAAAATTAGGGCATTACATTCTCCCATCCTTAAGAAATTCTATCCTCAAATTTCAACAACATATACATTAATTATCTTACCTATTGTTCAAATACATGTATATGCTTAGCACGTATATTGCTTTCTGTTTCCCAGATAACTTCTTTCTTGGAGTGATTATGCCAAATCACCTTAACAGTTGAAATTTCCTTTGACCACAATTTCTTATCTATCAACAATGGTTATAGGCTTCTCCTCATATGACAAATCTTTATTTAACTATACTTCTTGTAGTTGGATAACGTGAGAAGAATCTGGTATATATTTTTACAACATTGACACATGAAATACTAGATGAATACCATTCAATCTCGGGGTCAAAGCTAATCGATAGACCACTAGTCCGACCCTTCCAAAATTTCAAATGGACCAATAGACTTTGGACTTAACTTTTCCTTTATGCCAAATCTCATAACTCCCTTCATGGGGGAAATCTATAAGAAACATAATCACCAATTGGAAATTCCATATCTTATCGTCTATGTCTACATAAGCTTTTTGTCTATTTTGTGCTGCCAATAATCTTTCTTTAATTAACTTCACCTTGATAATCGCATCCTATACCAAATCTAAACCCAACAATTTGGCTTCTCTTACCTCAAACTATCTAAGAGGACACCTATAATGCCTTGAATGGCACGATCTAAACATTGGTTTAGTCGTTATTGTTGTATGCAAATTCAACTAGAGGTAAGTATTTCTCCCAACTACCCTCAAACAACATATCTTTCAACACTTGAATAATCCGTTCACTCTCGCCATCCATTTGAGGATAAAAAGTAATGCTTAGATCCAACTTTGTACCCAAATCCTCTTAGAAAGCTTTCTAAAAATAAGTAGTGAATTGAGGACCTTGATTGGATATAATTGATATTGGAATCCCTAGAGCTTAACTATCTCATTAAGATACAAGTTTATATATTGGGTGTAACATCCCGTAATTTTTAGATATTTTCCTTAGAAATTCTTCACCTTACATATATGCATAGAAATGTTCTAATATTAATGGAATAGGTAAAGAAAGAAAACCTAAGAGGAAATATTAGAAATAAACATGTTAACGAAAGGTGAAATTCTTAGGTAAAGAAAGATAAATTTTTGTGAAGTAAGTAAAGGTCTTAAAATTTCAAGAAGATAGGATTAGGGTAATCTTTCTTAATTTAAGAGCAAAAGTTACTGAGTTTAGTATCTCCACTCGTAATTGGGCTTTAACCTATAGACACTTCATATAGAGTTTTTCTACTTCACATGAATTTTTAACAAGCCAATAGGATAGGCCAAGGAAGAAATAAAACATAGACTTGGACTAGGATATAGAAATTGGACCGATAGCCCAAAAATCATGAAAATGTGACCAAGCCCATTATGAAAGGAATAATTTTAACCAAAGTAAGGAAAATGGGCAAGAATGAGCCCAAACCCAAGAGGAAAAATAAAAATAAAAATAAAAATAAAAATAAAGTGATGAAATATTAGTGTAATCAAGATTAAGTGACATGGCATTAAGACAAAAATTTGACAAGTGGTGTGATTCTACATTCATCATTTTGGCAAGTGGCATAATAATACAAGGCTTTAGGACAAAAATATCTATATCCTACATTCATAACTTTAGCAAGTGGGTAAAAATACATAGCATTATGACAAAACATCATTATCCTACACAAATAATTTTAGTTAAGTAAGGAAAATTCAAGGGCTAGAAATTTGCCACTTAAAAAGGCAAATCTATCATACTTGATTAAGACAAAAGAAAAAGGAAATGAATCCCTAAATCAAAGGGATCTTGCCCCATATCTTAAGAACATATCATCATAATTTTCAAAATACAAATCTCCTTTTTCTATGCATATCTTGACTAAGGAAGAGGAAGACAAGAACAAAAGTTGTTTGTTTTCCAAAAATTCAACAAAGTGTATCCTAATTGTGATAAGGTAGACCCATGATCATGAAAGGTGAATTATTTGGTGGTCTATATAAGAAAACCCACCCTTACAACATTAGAATTTCGTCCAAGTGAGGGAGAGCAAAAATAGAAGCAAGGTAGTGTGAGGAAAGGAGAGGAAGAAAGGAAGAAAGAGGAAGGAGAAGTCTAGGAGACTAAGTGCTCCAGGTAAGTTTAACAATATTTCTTTTTGAAGAAAACCTTTGAAACTCATAATATTTATATGAGATTTTGATCTTAGAACTTTGATGTTTGGTCATGGATGTTGCTATATCATGTTACATATTGATCTTCCATGTGATGTATGTTTGAATACTTTGGTCGGTGTAGATAGTTCTGCATGGGTATGGCTATGGTTGACAGAATTTTAAGCTTCGGTATTTTAATTTCTGGGAACAATCTATAAGGAATTAAAATAAATGGTTAACATAAGAATTAAAGATATATGTGTCACGGATTTTTAGCCACTGGAATCATTCCATTTGGAGTCCATATGAGGTAGCTATGGTCTGATTAGTAGTCAAAGGTCAGAAAATGAATCATCAGGGAAGAATATGTTAGGATAACTTCGGTAATTTAATTTCTGGGAATTATTGGTAAAGAATTAAAATAAATGGTTAACATAAGAATTAAAGATATGTGTGTCATGGACTTTTAGCCACTGGAATCATTCAATTTGGAGTTCACATGTGGTAGATATGGTCCGATTAGTAAGCCAAGGTCAGAAAATGGTTCATCAGGGAAGATTATGTTAGGACAGCTTTTGTATTTTAATTTCTGGGAATTATCTGTATGGAATTAAAATAAATGGTTAACATGAAAGTTATATATCTATGTCTCATGGAAATATACCCACTGGAATTAAGCAATTTGGAGTTCATATGAGGTAGATATTATCCGATTAGTAAGCAGAGGTCAGAAAATGTTTATTCAGGGAAGAGTATGTTATTAATGCTTTAGTTTTTGAATTTCTGGGAATATTCTGTAGGGAATTAAAATAGCGCGCCAACATAACAATTATAGATATATGGCTCATGGATTTTTACCAACTGGAATAACACAATTTGGAGTTCCAATTTGGGAGATATGGTCTAATTAATCAGTAAAGGTCAGAACCTATCCGAGAGGAACTATCCTGTACTTTGAGGGAGTAATATCACCTTCGTTTCTTAATTTTTCGCTACAATGTTCAACATAATAGTTTTAGATAATTGTTTTATCTTGAAATGGACACCAAGATCACCTACATCAGAGTTAAATTGAGGGAGTTATGCTCTGATTAGTAAGAGAATGTTAGATAGGATAAAAATCTGCATCAAGAAAATAAAGAAATAAAATTAGTATTTAAAAAAGAAGATGAATCTTAATAAATGACTAGTATAGCCATAGCCATTGCCATTGTATGAACTTCTTACCATCTTAAGTATGAAATTTTGACATGGAAATATTTTATAAAGTGATATTTGAAATGGTTATGTTCATGGCATGATTACCAATGATTTATGGTAATACTTATATTTTGATGAACATACTTGTTATTGAAAGCATATTTTTGGCTATCATTGTGAAAAGAAAAGAAATAAGTACGGTCACATGGAAATCCGTGTGGTGCACCAGTAGGGGACGCCCTACCAACGGTTATGATCATGATAATGAGAAAAGAAAGAGAAAGTGGGCCATGTCAGACGGAGCGAGAAAAGCCCGTACCGGAGAGTAGAGGATACTCACCCTGACCGGAGTAGCTTGAAATGAGAATAAGTTGATGGCCATCATATGATATTTTAAAAATAGTTAATCCTGTCATACATATCATTACAGTATGATTCTTATGTGCATAGATATAATGCATTCATGTGACCAAAGATATTTTTTGTAGTTTATACAGCTGAACATGACGTGATGAGCTTTACTGATGATAATTTATTGTTGAACTTACTGGGATTTAATTCTCACTATATTTCCATATCATGTTCAGAAAATTAATTATGCAGCTTTTGTTGCTAAGGCTCTGGCTTTTAGTGCACATTGGATCGAGTTACTTTATGTTGGGCAGATTTCAGAATCAAATAAGTTGTTTGTGGTCGAGTTGGCTCAGATCTCGGTGAAGGTGCAACCACCCGCACCTGTATCTCCGGAATTGGTCAACCAAAATAAACAAGATGTAAATATCTGTGTTTGATATGTTATACGTTTGTTTTGATTAATGACATGTATGTGAACTCAATATTGTATAATAATAAAGGAAAAAAAAGAGGTTGTTACATAATTGGTATCAGAGCAGGTCGATCCTAGATGGCCAGTGGGTGGATGGTTATCTGAATCGATCTTATAGTGTCTTGAGTATGTTGTGGTTGTGCTGTGTAGGGAATCAGTGACTCATATAGGTAAGAAATTACTAGTGTTTCTTATCTATATGTCGAGGTGGTGTTATGACTGCTGTTAAATATTATTTTGAAACTAACTATTGGGCTTGATCACCTCAATAGTAGCATAAATTTATTTTTTCCACAGTAGGAAATGGCACCACCAAGGCAGAATCCGGCAAACAATGCGGAGAAAATCTTGCACAACCTTGCCACAGCAATTCGAGAATTTGGTATTGATTTACTCCTTAGAACCCAACTAGTATCTATATCCCTATATAGAATGATATCGATTGAATTTAAAAAAAATAATTGTGATTTGTGAAAAGTGCATGTCTAAGGAAAGCTCTGGCAAGGAAAGACTTGGTACTTAAGCGTGTCCATTAGTGACCCACCTCTCTTTCCTGGGAACTTTTCTGGTGCGCTGTTTACATACTACAATTACTATCCAGTTACCGAGATATTAGTGTGGAATTTTAACATGGAATTTAACCTAGTACTCATATAAAATTTCCAAGAAGTTTTGAAAGTGCCGGTTTTATTTGAAAAATCTTAGTATGCTCCGTGGTTGCAGTATTTCCACATCAGAAAAGAATTATTCTAGTTACTGGAAAAAAAAAATTTACAAGACTTGTTAGACAAGGGATTTAAATGCCCTAGTACTTTTATTTGGAGTGCTCTAGTTCTATTTGTGAAAAAGAAAGATGGATCACTATGACTATGCATAGATTGTAGACAGTTGAATAAGGTAACAATGTAGAATAGAAACCCATTAGCTCGTATAGATTACCTGTTTGACCAGTTATAAGGTGTTCAATATTTTTCCACAAATAGATTTGGGATATGAGTAACATTAATTAAGGATAAGAGAAGAGGATGTAGGACTTATTATGGGCATTATGAGTTCTTGGTGATGCATTTAATTGACAAACCTTTAGCTGCATTCATAAATTTAATGAATAGTAATTAGGTCATCCTTGGAACAATTTTTTATTATATATATGGTTGATATACTAGAATATTTCAAAAGTTCAGAGGATCATAAGCAACATTCAAAGATAGTTTTACCAACTCTAAAGGAGTATGGTTGGTAAATATGGTATACAAGTAGAGTCTAAGAAAGTAAAAGTAGTACAATAATAGCTACGTTTTACTACATTTAAAGATGAAGATCCAAATCCAATTTACGCTTCCTGCGGTTATCTGCCGTCCATTCTACTGGAGTAATAGTTAGATCAGGTACATGAACATAGGCTTGTAGAGCATCAATCAACTCCTCAACATTTGAAGCTGAGATGAGAATTTGTCGTGCTGAGTGTGAGATAAACATCTGTTCCACAGCTTGATCTAGAAAAGATAACAAACCATCAAAGAAGTGATTAACATTTAACAAACCTATCGGTTTGTGATGCATATTTAGTTGTGCCCAAGAGACTATTTGGAAAATCTCCTCTAAAGTACCAAAACCACCTGGTAAGGCAATGAAGGCGTCAGCATTGCTCATCATTCTAGCCATGCGTTCATGCATGGAAACTACCCTATATTCTTCCCCAATTGTCTTCCCTATATTGCTGGATGTAGCTAGAGCTGTAGGAATAATACCTAGAACTTGGCATCCCCCTGCATGTGCAGCTGTAGCCACACACCCCATTAACCCACAGTTACCTCCACCATACACTAAATGAATTTTTCTCCTAGCCAGCACCATACCCAAATTTTGTGCTGCTTTAACATACTCCTCATCTTTTCCAGGACTGGAACCACAAAAGACACAGATATTTCGAAACTGACGGAATGTTGTTCCCTCCATAATTTCTATCACCTTAACTTTGAGAATAGACAAAGATACTAATGTAAGTATTTATAGAACTCAGAGAAAGGCATATTTATAATAGCTATGCGAATAGGCCGGGTATTATTAGAACAACTATGTGAGTGATTGGTGGATATCAACTAAATTAAAGGTAAATAAAAAAATAAAATAAAAAATTTTCAAAAATGACGGCAAGCATGTATATGTACAGTAGTATGACTGTGACCCATATTAAGCACATAAAGAGTATAAGATAAGATATCACCAGAAATCTGTCTTTATCTTGTTGTCTTTGATGAAGCATTGATGTTTTGATTCTTGTAGAAAAGTTCTAAGTGATAGCCGTAAAAAAAAAAAGTAAAAAATAAAAATAAAAAAATGCAATCAAATGATTTATTTTGTATTCTCAATGTTTTCGCCAGTCGACTATCAGTATTATTAAGTCGACTAGCTATTTTGAGAAATTTTAATTTGGACTGGTTAATTTACAGTTGATTAATTACATCTATTTTGAAGCAATCAACTGCATCCTACCAGTTAACTACATATTCTTTGATTTTCACAGACTTTTATAAGCTCAGAAATGTTTCTTTTTCCATGTGATATCTTTCCACCGAATACCAATAGATTTAAAGTAGATTCTGACACATATATTCAAAATTTGCGGCCACCGATTTTTGTTGAAATCATAGATAGATTTTGTTTACAGATTTTCAAGAATTACGGCCACCGATTTTAATATTTTTCAATGCTTTGTCAAAACTTTTGACTTTCGCTTTTGGAACCATTCTCTATTATGCTTTTCGTCTGTTTCACTCATTAACGGTTGGCATTAAATGCAAGGTTATTTTCCCTCATTACAATTAAAGATAATTTCTTCCTTTGAAACTTGGTTGTTATGGTGTCTAAGTTGTTAATAGGTTAAAATAATGAAAGGTTTGAAAATAATGGACGGATGATGGTCTTATGGTGTTTTGACGAATGTAATCAAGAGAATTAGTGGTGTTGAAGTTCTCGAGGAATAAAATATAGGAAGTAGGATTTAAGTTAGTCTTTGAACTCTTAATTTGGAAATATAGAGAATATTCTGAGAACCATGTCCGGAAATAATGTAGGTTATCAAGATATTTATGTTAAAGGATTATATCATGCTAAATTGAGTCTAGTATCTAGGATGTGAATTATGTTGGAATTGAGAATTCATGTATGAGTAATTGTTAGGAAAAAAAACACAAATCTTCTTCAAATGATTGGGTGAATTAAATGGGATTGGCATAAGCTAGAATGAGGTGCTTTTGGATATGATAGAAGAAATAATTGAAATTTTTGACAATGAGTTTAATGGTGTTAATAAGCTTGTATAGAATTACTGTGATGAGGTAAGATGGAATTATTAGACATGTGTCAATGGTACATAAACGTTATTAAAGGTTTGAAGGATTTATTGCTATGTATGTTTAACATATTGATTAAAGGATTTGAGGATAAAAATAGATGATAGATTAAGATGATGATATTCAGGGGATGATGTTGATATATGAAAAAAAAAAAAAAAATTTGACTTGATAGAAGTTTGGAATAAGAAAAGATAGTTACACAATATGAAGGTGTATATGTTCCTTTATATGTGTGTTTTCTAATATCGACCCATAGATATATTCATACGGGCTAGAGGATATCAATGGAAGAACTTATGATTGAAAGAAATCCTTATGGTTAAGTTATATGACAAAATCACTCAAGTGAATAGACATATTAAAAAGTAAAGATGTCATACAGAAAAGATATCTCTAATTATTTAGGTAATAAGCTTGGTAACTCTGAATAATGCCTTAATTTCATTCCCTACATGTGGTAGGATGGATTGAAATTCGGGGACCGAATTTCTTAAAGGGGGGAAGAATGTAACATCCCGTAATTTTTAGATATTTTCCTTAGAAATTCTTCACCTTACATATATGCATAGAAATGTTCTAATATTAATGGAATAGGTAAAGAAAGAAAACCTAAGAGGAAATATTAGAAATAAACATGTTAACGAAAGGTGAAATTCTTAGGTAAAGAAAGATAAATTTTTGTGAAGTAAGTAAAGGTCTTAAAATTTCAAGAAGATAGGATTAGGGTAATCTTTCTTAATTTAAGAGCAAAAGTTACTGAGTTTAGTATCTCCACTCGTAATTGGGCTTTAACCTATAGACACTTCATATAGAGTTTTTCTACTTCACATGAATTTTTAACAAGCCAATAGGATAGGCCAAGGAAGAAATAAAACATAGACTTGGACTAGGATATAGAAATTGGACCGATAGCCCAAAAATCATGAAAATGTGACCAAGCCCATTATGAAAGGAATAATTTTAACCAAAGTAAGGAAAATGGGCAAGAATGAGCCCAAACCCAAGAGGAAAAATAAAAATAAAAATAAAAATAAAGTGATGAAATATTAGTGTAATCAAGATTAAGTGACATGGCATTAAGACAAAAATTTGACAAGTGGTGTGATTCTACATTCATCATTTTGGCAAGTGGCATAATAATACAAGGCTTTAGGACAAAAACATCTATATCCTACATTCATAACTTTAGCAAGTGGGTAAAAATACATAGCATTATGACAAAACATCATTATCCTACACAAATAATTTTAGTTAAGTAAGGAAAATTCAAGGGCTAGAAATTTGCCACTTAAAAAGGCAAATCTATCATACTTGATTAAGACAAAAGAAAAAGGAAATGAATCCCTAAATCAAAGGGATCTTGCCCCATATCTTAAGAACATATCATCATAATTTTCAAAATACAAATCTCCTTTTTCTATGCATATCTTGACTAAGGAAGAGGAAGACAAGAACAAAAGTTGTTTGTTTTCCAAAAATTCAACAAAGTGTATCCTAATTGTGATAAGGTAGACCCATGATCATGAAAGGTGAATTATTTGGTGGTCTATATAAGAAAACCCACCCTTACAACATTAGAATTTCGTCCAAGTGAGGGAGAGCAAAAATAGAAGCAAGGTAGTGTGAGGAAAGGAGAGGAAGAAAGGAAGAAAGAGGAAGAAGAAGTCTAGGAGACTAAGTGCTCCAGGTAAGTTTAACAATATTTCTTTTTGAAGAAAACCTTTGAAACTCATAATATTTATATGAGATTTTGATCTTAGAACTTTGATGTTTGGTCATGGATGTTGCTATATCATGTTACATATTGATCTTCCATGTGATGTATGTTTGAATACTTTGGTCGGTGTAGATAGTTCTGCATGGGTATGGCTATGGTTGACAGAATTTTAAACTTCGGTATTTTAATTTCTGGGAACAATCTATCCGAGAGGAACTATCCTGTACTTTGAGGGAGTAATATCACCTTCGTTTCTTAATTTTTCGCTACAATGTTCAACATAATAGTTTTAGATAATTGTTTTATCTTGAAATGGACACCAAGATCACCTACATCAGAGTTAAATTGAGGGAGTTATGCTCTGATTAGTAAGAGAATGTTAGATAGGATAAAAATCTGCATCAAGAAAATAAAGAAATAAAATTAGTATTTAGAAAAGAAGATGAATCTTAATAAATGACTAGTATAGCCATAGCCATTGCCATTATATGAACTTCTTACCATCTTAAGTATGAAATTTTGACATGGAAATATTTTATAAAGTGATATTTGAAATGGTTATGTTCATGGCATGATTACCAATGATTTATGGTAATACTTATATTTTGATGAACATACTTGTTATTGAAAGCATATTTTTGGCTATCATTGTGAAAAGAAAAGAAATAAGTACGGTCACATGGAAATCCGTGTGGTGCACCAGTAGGGGACGCCCTACCAACGGTTATGATCATGATAATGAGAAAAGAAAGAGAAAGTGGGCCATGTCGGACGGAGCGAGAAAAGCCCGTACCGGAGAGTAGAGGATACTCACCCTGACCGGAGTAGCTTGAAATGAGAATAAGTTGATGGCCATCATATGATATTTTGAAAATAGTTAATCCTGTCATACATATCATTACAGTATGATTCTTATGTGCATAGATATAATGCATTCATGTGACCAAAGATATTTTTTGTAGTTTATACAGCTGAACATGACGTGATGAGCTTTACTGATGATAATTTATTGTTGAACTTACTGGGATTTAATTCTCACTATATTTCCATATCATGTTCAGAAAATTAATTATGCAGCTTTTGTTGCTAAGGCTCTGACTTTTAGTGCACATTGGATCGAGTTACTTTATGTTGGGCAGATTTCAGAATCAAATAAGTTGTTTGTGGTCGAGTTGGCTCAGATCCCGGTGAAGGTGCAACCACCCGCACCTGTATCTCCGGAATTGGTCAACCAAAATAAACAAGATGTAAATATCTGTGTTTGATATGTTATACGTTTGTTTTGATTAATGACATGTATGTGAACTCAATATTGTATAATAATAAAGGAAAAAAAAAGAGGTTGTTACATTGGGCTGCACCATAAGTTGTCTTTATAGGTAGAAAATAGGCTAACTTCATCATTCTATCCATAATTACCCATATAGAACCAAATCATTTTGGAGTTTGGGGTAATCCTATAACAAAATCCATGGTAATATTTTTCCATTTTCATTTAGGTATTTTTATTTGTTGATGAAATCTAACATGTCTTTAATGCTCCACTTTCACCTGTTGGAATGTCAGGCAATGAAAAACATAGTGAGCTATATCCTTTTTCATACCATTCTACCAATATAACTCCCTAAATTCTGATAGTCTTACTTTCTCCCAAATAAATGGTGTAAAAAGAATGATGCATCTCTTCTGAAATCATTTTTATTAAATCATCCACATTAGGCATGCATAACCTCCTACCATATCTCTACATCCCTTTCTAATTCACAATAAATTCAAAATCTTTCCCACTTTTTACTTCTTCCATTATCTTGCATAATTGTATATCTCTATTTTAAGCAAGTTTGATTTCCTTACTTAATGACGATTAAAGCTTGAATGTGAGCCAATAGCACTTCTGGTTCCTTTATTTCAAATCTTACCCCTATACTTCTTAACTCATGAATATCCTTCAATAGCAACCTTCTTAACTCGGTTATATGGGCTAGACTACCCATGGATTTCCCGCTTAAGGTGTCAACCACCATATTGACTTTTCCAAGGTGATACAAAATGTTATAGTCATAGTTAACTTTATCCACCTCCTTTGTCTTAAATTAAGGTCCTTATATTGGAAAATATATTTAAGACTCTTATGATTGATATATATCTTGCAAGTTTCATCATATATGTAGTGCCTCTAAATCTTAAGTGCGAAAACCATAATTACCATTTCTAGATCACGTGTAGGGTAATTCTCCTAATATTTCTTAAACTCATGCATAAGACTCTTTAGTAATTACATACCCCAAGAAAGTCATTGCTAAGCTAGAATTCACTTTTTGAGAATTTAGTAAAAAACTGTGCTCTCTCAAGGTCTGGAAGATGATTCTTAGATATTGTTCATGCTTCTTTGTACTTCATGAGTATACCAAGCTGTCATTTATGAAAATGATGACAAATCAATCTAAGAAGAGTTTAAACACCTATTCATTAAGTCCATGAATGCTATAAGTGCATTTTTCAAATCAAAAGACATTACCAAGAATTTATAATGGCCATATTGGATTTGAAAAGCTGCTTTCAAAATATCTTCCTTCTTTATTCTTAGTTGATGATATCCAGACCTCAGATTTATCTTGAAAAAAAATTGAGTACCCTGCAATTGATAAAAACATCATCAATATAAGGTATACGATACTTGTTACGTATTGTCACTTTGTTTAGCTGTCTATAATCTATACATAATTGTGGTGAGCCATCCTTTTTATTCATAAAAAGATTGGAGCACCAAGGTGAAATAATTGGTAACAGATCTTGCAATTAATCCTTCAAATTTTTAGTTCAGCAGGAGCCATTCTTTAAGGAGATATAGATTGTAGTTGAGTTCTAGGAGGAGGTTTATAATAAATTTTATTTCCCATTCTCACATTAATTAAGGATATGAAAATTAGATTTACTCACGTTATTGATCATTTGGTAGTATTAGGGAAGGTGTAGACAAGTAAAGATCAAGTTAATAAGATCCTGAGATCTTTCACCAAAGAGTGGAAACCCAAGGTAACAACAATACAAGAGGCTCAAAGAGCTTTGACACAATCCATATTTGCATTGTTTGGAAATCTCCAAGAGCATAAGGTTCTTTTTACTATATACAACCTTAAGGATGAGGAAGACAAGAAAAATAAATTAATAGTACTCAAGCATACATCATCCTACCAAGAAGAGGAGGAGGAGAGTGATTAAGGTAATGAACACTTTATTAAAGGTTTTGAGCTAACCTAAGAAAACCTTATCTCTTTGTCAGAGAATATAACAAATTCATAAGAAAAAGACAAAGAAGAAGGTGGGAGACATCAAGAAGGAGGGAGCAAAGACCAGATTACATGCTATGAATATGGGAAACCTAGACATATGAAATAAGAATGCTCATAATTCATAAAGAAACATAAGTCCTTTGATAAAAGAAGAGGATAACAAAAAAGAGAGAGGAGAAATGGGTATGTAGCAACTTAGGTTACAAGATGCAAGTAACGAAAAATGAAGAGGTAAGTAACTCTTAACCTTCCTATGACAAATTACAAGATGCTTTTCAAGAATTATATGGTGAGTATGTGAAATTTGCTAAAAATCTTATTATTTTAAAGAATAAGTTTCTAACTTTACAAAAAGAGATTTCAAAATTGGATGAGGAAAATGTTTCACTAAAAGAAACAAATTTTGTTTTGAAAGAAGAAAGCACTTCCCTAAAAGCTGGAATCTCAAATGCATGTCTCTCTTCTTCATTCTTAAATTGTAAGAAATTGGAAAAAGAAAAAGTGGATTTAAATAATATCCTTGCCAAATTCACAAAGGGTAAAGATAATTTGAATATGTTTTTTGGAAATCAAATATGCATGTTTATTAAGGCAGGCATTGGTTACAAACCAAAGTCTAGAGAGAAATATTATAAAAACTTCTTTGTTCCAACAACTATGTCTAGCAATGCCTATACTACTTGCACATGCTACAGTAAGAGGCGTCATAATGCCCAAGATTGCATTTACAAAAATAATTTAATCTATGGGAATAAGAAAAAAATGGGAACCTAAAAGTAACACTAATTCTTTTAACTCTTAAGGACCTAAAAAGTATTAGGTACCGATGAAAAAGAGTTTTTGTGATATATGTGGGATTTGGACAATGAATACTCAAAGTGCACTTCTGAAGTTTAGTCCAATTTCATATCTCAAAGGAAGTGTTGCCTTTAGAGTTGTTAGAAAATGTAGCTCCACAAAAGAAAGAAAAGTACGTAAGATTCCTTTTTTCTTTACTTGACAATGATTTGTTGTTTGCCTAAAATTTAACTTGCTGAGTTTCAAAATCAACAGTTCTATTAACTTAAGCATTAGAGTATCCCTTAATTTTTTTTGTATGTCTATCTTACTCTCTAATATGCCCATATCCTTATCCCTCAAGTTGAATAAGAGGAAAAATAGGTCAAAAAGGGTGAAAAGAAATTAGTTTGACAAACTTTTAAAGAAAATATGTACTTATTGGGCCAATCAGGTGTCTAGACAACAAGTTTCTTGAAAACAAAAGCAAATGGATGCTTGTTTACTAGAAAATGTGATTCTGGAGGAAAAATAAAAGTGAATGGACACTTGTTTATTGAAGAATTCATTTTGGAGGGAAGAATAGAAGCAAAAAAACACTTAATGCCAGCAATAGGCACATGTTTCACTTACAGAGAGGGAATTTTTCAAATTCCAGCAAGCTCTAGGCACCTGAAGCCCTCGATAGGTGCCTGTTGATGCCTAGAAAACCCTTGTTCTTAAAAAATTTCCCTTATTTTCTTCAGGTATATGAACCTTATCTCAAATTCCACCTTGCCTTTAACGAAATGTTACGAAATCCTATCATTAATCCTTCTAAAAATGCTTAAAACACATAGTTTGAGCCAATTTTTTTGAATTTCTTGAAGCTAATGTTTAGTTTAGGGCTTTTCAATTTTTTGACAAAATCTTCATTAATGGCACCCAAGCAAGGCTTTGAATGTAGTAGAAATAAAGGAAAACATCAAGCTTATCCTAATGGCTGCCTCACTTACTTACAGTAGCTGAACAAGAGAAGAGACATCTAGAGAGGTTTATAGAAATGATAGATATATATGGTAAATTCTATGATTTAAATTTTTTAGATGATGAGCACTTGCTGATTGATGAGATAATTAGGAATCAAAACCTAGAACACTTTGTCACATTGAAAAAATCTTACTTCTCTACAATAGTTAGAGAATTTTACACAAATTAGGAATTTAATGAAAAAAATTCATTGATTACCTTAAGTATTAGAGGTTTTAAGTTTTTCTTTGATAAGGATTTATTAGCTCAGATTCTAAGATTTCTTGAATAAGACGAAAATGATGCTAGAATATGCGATCTTAATGGGAAATCACATCAGAACCTACCTTGATATACTAAGTCAATGGCATAGAGTATGTTGTTTGGATTTCCAACAACAGAGGATTATAGAAAAGTTCTTTCAAAGGATGTATGCTTTGAATTTTCCATGCTACATTACCTAGTATTCCATATCCTTATACCAAAGTTAAGGAATTTAAACTACACTAATCATATGGAACAATGCCTAATGTATTATCTACTGGAGGGGATGGTGATAGACCACACATACCTCATTAAAGTGGATGATCTAATCCAACAAAAAGGTATGAAGACTTTGACCTTTGACCTTTACCCTTTCCATTCCCAAGATCCTCAAGTACTTTGACATTGACTTTAAGGATAGTCACTTCATCAAGCCAAAGTGCTTTAATGAGACAACAATTTTACGGGTAGGCTTTAAGAAGAGAGAAGGAAACTAGGTAAGGAAAAAAGAAATAGAGCTAGTCTCAAGACCATCAGCAGTTGAGAATAATCCGTCTTCATTTGAACTAGAGAATGCAATCATTGGCATGCTTTAACATATTGATCAATGGATAATAAGTATGAATGGCTTTATAAATCAGAGCTTCACCAGGTTAAATGAGTCAATGGTTCATAAGTTAGATAGTGTAACAACTCCATTTAAGTATCAAATTTTTTTAAAAAATACCATGAAATTATTACCTCGTTACAACTTAACTCAATATAACATTTATTTAATTTATACAATACAGAGTTCACATACATGTCATTAATCAAAACATACGTACAACATATCAAACACATAAAAATCTACATCTTATTTATTCTGGTTGACCAATTCCGAAGATACAGGTGCGGGTAGTTGCACCTTCACCGGGATCTAAGCCAACTCGACCATAAACATTTTATTTGCTTCTGGGATCTGCTCAACATAAAGTACTCGATCCAACGTGCACTAAAAGCCAGAGCTATAGAAAAATCTGCATAACTAATTTTCTGAACATGATATGGAAATATAGTGAGAATTAAATCCCAGTAAGTTCAACAATAAATCATCATCATTATATCTCATCACGTCATGTTCAGCTATATAAACTACAGAAAATATCTTTGGTCACATGAATGTATTATATCTATGCACATAAGAATCATATAGTAATGATATGTATGACATGATTAACTATTTTTAGAATATCATATGATGGCCATCAACTTATTATCATTTCAAGCTACCCCGGTCAGGGTGAGTATCCTCTACTCTTCGGTACGGGCTTTTCTCGCTCCATCCGACATGGCACACTTTCTCTTTCTTTTCTCATAATCATAATTATAACCGTTGGTAGGGCGTCCCCTACTGGTGCACCACACGGATTGCCATGTGATCATGCTCATTTATTTTCTTTTCACAATGATACCCAAAAATATGCTTTCAATAACAAGTATGTTCATCAAAATATAACTATTACCATAAATAATTGGTAATCATGCCATGAACATAACCATTTCAAATATCACTTTATAAAATATTTTCATGTCAGAATTTTACAATTAAGATGGTAAGAAGTTCATACAATGGCAATGGTTATGGCATATACTAGTCATTTATCAGATTTGTCTTCTTTTTTAAATATTAATTTAATTTTTTTATTTTCTTGATGCAAGTTTTTCATCATATCTAACCTTCTCTTACTAATCAGAGCATAACTCCCTCAATTGAACTTCAATGTAGGTAATCTTGGTGTCAATTTCAAGATAAAACAATTATCTAAAACTACTACGTTGAACATTGTAGCGAAATATTAAGAAATCAAGGTAATATTACTCCCTAAATGTACATATTATTTCTTCTCGGATAGGTTCTGACCTCTACCTACTAATTGGACCATATCTACTTCATATGGACTCCAACTTGAGTGATTCCAGTGGCTAAAAATTCGTGACACACATATATATAATTCTTATGTTAACTATTTATTTAAATTCCATACAGATAATTCTCAAATATTAAAATACAGAAGCTATCCTAACATATTCTTCCCTGATGAACCATTTTCTGACCTTTGACTACTAATCAGCTCATATCTTCCTGATATGGACTCCAAATTGAATGATTCCAGTGGCTACAAATTCGTGACACACATAGCTATAATTCTTATGTTAACAATTTATTTTAATTACATACAGATAATTCTTAAAAATTAAAATACAGAAGCTATCCTAACATATTCTTCCCTGATGAACCATTTTTTGACCTTTGACTACTAATCGAACCATATCTACCTTATATGGACTCCAAATTGAATGATTCTAGTGGATAAAAATCCATGACACATATATTTAATTCTTATGTTAACCATGTATTTTAATTCCCTATAGATAATTCCCAGAAATTAAAACACAGAAGCTATCCTAACATATTCTTCCCTGATGAACCATTTTATATCCTTTGCTTACTAATCAGACCATATCTACCTCATATGGACTCCAAAAATAATTTCAGTGGCTAAAAATCCTTGACACACATAGCTATAATTCTTATGTTAAAAATTTATTTTAATTCCATATAGATAAGTCCCAGAAATTAAAATACAGAAGCTATCCTAACATATTCTTCCCTGATGAACCATTTTCTAACCTTTGACTACTAATCGGAATATATCTACCTCATATGGACTCCAAATTGAATGATTCCAGTGGCTAAAAATCCGTGACATATATATCTTTAATTCTTATGTTAAGAATTTATTTTAATTCCCTATAGATAATTCCCATAAAATAAAACACAGAAGCTATCCTAACATATTTTTCCTGATGAACTATTTTCTGACCTTTGCTTACTAATCGGACCATATCTACCTCATATGGACTCCAAATTGAATAATTACAGTGGCTAAAAATCCATGACACGTATATCTTTAATTCTTATGTTAACCATTTATTTTAATTCCCTATAGATAATTCCTTGAAATTAAAACATAGAAGCTAAATTTTTTTCCACCCATAGCTATACCTATGCAGAACTTTCTATACCAGTTTAAGTATTCAAACATACATCACATGCAAGATCAATATGTAATATGATATAGCAACATCCATGATTAATCATCAAAGTTCTAAGATCAAAATCTCATATAAATATTATATATTTCAAAATTTTTCTTCAAAAAGAAATATTTTTAAACTTACTTGGAGCACTTAGTTCCCTAAACTTCTCCTTCCTCTTTCTTCATTTCTTCCTCTCCTTTCCTCACTCTACCTTGCTTCTATTTTTCCTCTTCCTCACTTAGACGAAATTCTAATGTTGTAAGGGTGGGTTTTCTTATATAGACCACCAAATAATTCACCTTTCATGATCATGGGTCTACCTTATCACAATTAGATTACACTTGGTTGAATTTTTGGAAAACAAACAACTTATGTTCTTGTCTTCCTTTTCCTTAGTTAAGATATGCATAGGAAAAGGAGATTTGTATTTTGAAAATTATGATAATATGTTCTTAAGATATGGGACAAGGTCCCTTTGATTTAGGAATTCATTTTCATTTTCTTTTGTCTTAAACAAGTATGATAGGTTTGCCTTTTTAGGTGGCAAATTTTTAGCCCTTGAATCTCCATTATTTGGTTGATATTATTTGTGTGGTATAGGAATGTTTTGTCCTAATGCCATGTATTATCATACCACTTGCTAAAATTATGAGTTTAGGATATAGATGTTTTTGTCCTAAAGCCTTGTATTATCATGCCACTTGCCAAAATGATGAATGTAGAATCACACCACTTGCTAAATTTTTGTCTTAATGCCATGTAACCTAATCTTTATTATTATTACATTATTATATCATCACCTAATTTATTTTATTTTATTTTTCCTCTTGGATTTGGGCTTATTCCTACCCATTTTCTTTGCTTTGGATAAAATTCTACCTTTCTTGGAGGGTTTGGTCACATTTTCATAATTTTTGGGCTATTGGTCCAATTACTATATCTTAGTCCAAGTCTATATTTTATTTCTTGCTTAGGTTATCCAATGGGCTTGCTAGAAACTTATGTGAAGTGGAAAAACTCTCTATGAAGTGTCCATAGGTAAAAGCCCAATGTATGGGTAAAGATTTTAAACTTAGTAACTCTAATTCTTGAATTAGGAAAAATTACCCTAATCCAATGTTCTTGAAATTTTATGACCTTTACTTGTTTCTAAAAATTTATCTTTCTTATCCAAGAATTTTGCATCTCTTTAGTATGTTATTTCTAATTGTTTTTCCTATTAGGTTTTCCCTCTTTATTTGTTCTCTTAATGTTAGAAACATTTTCTATGCATATACATAAGGTGAAGAATTTCTAAGGATTATATTTCCTTAGATATATAAAATATTGTCTAATAAATTTTATTTTCTTAATTAAATATTTATGTACTTTTATCAATAAAAGAAACAAAATTAGGGATGTTACAGATAGCATATATATAGTTGTTAATGGAAGAATTGTCAATGTAGAAGAGCACATAGACATGCTAGCTGAAAGAATGGATTGATTTGAAAGGGCATAGTGGGGATAGCAGTAGCAGGGCAACAACAATAACCTTAATTTTTTAATTTTCAATTTTTGTGTAATATTTAAACTAACACATAGTTTTTAGTATGCTTTTTCCCTTTTTGTTGACAGTAGAAAGGGAGAAATATATGACTTGTTAGTTTTTGGTTATGAACTGCTCTCTAAATGTTATGAACTACTTTATGAATATTATGGATTATCCTATACTCTTTGAATACTATATGCTAAGCTTTTTGTGTAATTGTGATTTAATATATACACACATACACAGAGTAGCATCCTAAAACTTGAATGCTGGCCATATATATATATAGGGGGGAGACACTTGGAGGATTGAGGGAGAAGCAGAGAGAAGTAAGGAATATAGATGCACTACACTATGATGCTATGATAAATTATGAAAACATGCAAAATTGAAATTGAAATAAGATTACTAAAATTTGTATTATAAAAGAGATAGAAAGAGAATCTTACAATGAGTTAGGTTGCTGATAACACTCTCACTCTAAACTCTTAATATAAATTGGTGTTGGGCTCATAAAACTTTTGTTCGACACCTTACAAGGATTGATAATATATAGAGAAGGGAGAGTCCTAGGTAGAACTACAGGAGTTACCCTTTTTAATAATTCATTTTTGTTTTTCACCTCAAACCATGATGAGATTCCTCTATAGTGGCTGCTCTTGATTACTTTTTGTCACCTTTAGTCACCTTTCGGCTAGTTTTTTGTGGAGTTGGCCGATAATGTGCTTTCTTCAGTGGCAGAGACTTGACTTTGGAATGTGATGCCAAATGATTTTCTATTGGCAAATGCTGCTGACAATTTTGAATACTCTGTGCAACATCTATTCTTCCTCAATATTGATGCCATAACAGTCGTATTCATTTGATTGGGCATTGTTCGATGTAGAACTTGACCTTTTGTTTTCTTTTTGTTCTTCGGTAGTGAGTTGCTGGAAAATATCTTGAAGTTGGCTAATGTATTTAGCTTTGCTAGATACTCTTGCTAATTTAACTGAAATTTGGGACTTATTTTGGAGGAACTGGCTTTGTCTTGCTCTTTCATTTTTGCGGAACTGAGGATTCTCCTCGAACCACTTCATAATTGACATTTTGTGAGCTTTGTCTGACTTATAGCTTGCTCCTGCCTTTATAAGGCTGGTAGTTTAGCATGAGGGTTCTCTTTGGAATATTGATACTCTCAAGAATAAACCCATGGTAAACCAATTTTTGCAAAAAATTGAAGAAGTATAGGGTGAACTCCAAAATTCACATTATCGAAACATGACGTGAAGGTATCCCAACCTTCTTTAACATTTGCTGGTAAGATGTCTGGAATTGGACCATGAATTTTCCACCACATGAAAAACTATTGAGGAAATTTGTACTTGGCTTTTTCCAAGAAAAATGTTAGCCAAGAATGTTGAAATTTTCTGTTTTGAAGATAAAGGGTATAATACCAGGCTTTTTGATAATGCCAATATGTGTAACCCATTGGAAAATAAGTTTTTGAATTTTTTTTTATTTTCTTAGGGTTTTGTTCCCAGGCTGAAAGTGTAGGAACTTTGAAATTTTTTAAAGTTGAATGAGTAATAATACTGGATTCTTTCGGATCTTGATAGTGTTTGATTTCTACTGACCCAGAATCAATCAATATTAACTTATAACTTTTGATCTTTTTCCATGGTAAGAGGCATGAAAAGCCATCCTTTTGGGAAAATTTGAAGAGATACTTTGGCTGGGTTGTTGTATATAAATTCATGCTCTATTTGAATGATATTTTGAGGAAAAGGTTTTTAAAATATTGGGTACTTGTTTTAATTGGTTCAAGACTAATCCTAATAACTGCTTAAGATTCAGTCAGAATGATTGCCTTGGAGGATTCGGTTTTTAGTTTGGTCGTAAGGACCTTTTGTTCAGTCTTAAGAACTAGTTTTGATGAGGTTGCTATGGTAGTGCCACATTTGGTTTCTTGCTTCTTTGAGTCTTTGATGGCTTGAAGAAACTTTTGTTGACTAAGTAAATAGTCAATTGCCTCTTTGTCTTCTTCAACTATGTATGCCCATGATTTGTTAGTCAAATTCAAAGGCTATTGATTTTCTATTCCTAGAAGGGTCTGGATAGAAATTATACATGGATAATTATCCACTGTTTGGGAGGTTTTTTAGATTTGGAAGAAGATGATACAACCTGTTTCCCCTTATTTTTTGAATTTTGTTTGGTGGGTTCACTCACAGATTCAGTGTCTTTGGGTTTACCTTCTTTTTTGGTGGCATTTTCCTTTAAAACTTCTCTTGTAAGAAAATTAGGAATGCAATTTGAAATTCCTTTAATATGCTCAATGTCAAAGTCAAAATCACTTAAAATTGCTTGCCATCGAGCAAAAATTTGTTTTGATACAATGTTTTTATAATCTTTTTGCATAACATCTTTTGCAGATTTGTAATAACTCTGATAAGAAATTTTTAATTGAGAAGATCACCTTGAAATCTGTTTATGCACAAAAAAATTGCTAAAATTTCTTTTTTGATTGTGGAATATTTTTGTTAAGTGGTATTCCAATGTTTTGATGCAAATGCAATGATATGTTCCTTGTCATTTTTTGATTGTTTGAGGATTCCACCATATCCTAAATTAGAGGCATATGTTTTAACTATCTTGAAGGCAGATGGATCTAGAAATCTTAGACATGGAAGATTTTTTACTTGAGATTTGAGTTGCTGAACTACCTCAGTATGAACATTGGTTCATGGAGGAGGATTTTTCTTAAGTCGATCATGGAGAGGCTTAAGAATAATTTCAAAATTTGGAATAAAATCAGAAACATAATTGAGACATCCTAAAAATCTCTGTAATTGATTTTTATCAATAATTTGATATGAAAATTTATCAACAAATTGAATGGCTCTTTCTATTGGAGTAATTGTTCCTTGGTGAACATAGTGTCCAAGAAACCTTATCCTAGTTTGGAAAAAAAACATTTTTGGTGTAGAAATTGCAAGACTGTTTTTCTTTGTAATATCTAAAAGAATATTAAGATGTTTGAAATGTTGATCAATATTGTTAGAAAGAACTAAGACATCATAAATATAAACAAGTATGAATTTAATATATGATTGTATATGTCATTCATAGTTTTTTGAAATTCTGAAGGTGCATTCTTCATACCAAAAGGCATTCCATTCTATTCGTATTGTCCAAATGGAACTGTAAATGTAGCCTTGTACCAGTCTTCAGGTTTTAGTTGGATTTGGTAGAAAGAAAATTTCATATCAAATTTTGAAAAGAGTTTTACTGAATACAAGTGGTTCAAAAAATCTCTCTTTTTTTTTTAAATTGGATATCTTATCCATTTGAGGGTTTTGTTGAGGGGTTTGTAATTTATTACCAGTCTCAGTGTTCCTCTTTCAATTTTTGCATTTTTATTAACACTAAAAGTAGCATATGACCAAGGAGATTTACTTGGCCTAATTATTCTTTTGGCTAGAAGATCATTGATCTCTTTTTGGCAATGTTCCAAGAGTTCTTGGTTCATCTATATTGGTTAGGCTTTTGTTGGCATTTGCCTTTCTGAAAAGTTGTTCTCATATGGCAAACCTATCATAGGTTGTTTTCTATTCCAAAAAGCATTTGTAAATTCAACACATATTTGAGTTTGTATTTTCTCTTGTATATTTTTAGTCTTTATTTGAATTAATGGTGTTTGTAATTGTTGTTCTATCCTTCTAAAACCTATTTCTTCAGAAAGATAGTTAATGTGGTTCTGTTTACATTTGACCAAGTTTAAATATATAAAGTTGGTTGTCGTGTAAATTGAAAAATTATTTTTTGTATTAGTCTTTCTGTTATTATCTCTTTGTTATCCACTGAAAATGGAAACAACTGTTGGATAAATGGTGATCCTAGGATAGTTTTACTAGTCATATCTTTTACTAACAAAAATGATGTTGTAATTTTGAGGTTTTGGTTTTTGATTACTACATCTATAAGCTTGTAATTTATTTTAAGCTAAGAACGATTTGCAAATCTTAAATCTTCTTTTGTTTTTTCAAAATATTTTGTTGGAATTTATCCTTTCTGTATACAATTGAGGTCAGCGCTTGTGTCAAACAAGGTTATTGCTTCAATTGTATACTCATTTTTTATTACGATTTTGATTAGAATGTAAAACTTATGAACATATAATCGTGTGATTGCTACTAAGAAATTATCATTCTCTTCTTCTATTATTTGTTCATTTGGGATTTCTTTCTTATTATCTTCTTGGAGATTTGAAAGAATAATTATTTGAATTTTTTGTTTTTCTTTTGATTGTATTATTTCTGTTTTGAGCAATTAACTTTAGATTGTAAATCTTGTAGGGTATCAAGTTTAACTTTTGTGTTAAATCTTGCTAAAAAATTTTCAAGACTGTAGTTGTTTACTGGATTTTATTTGTAAGATGTTTATGGTTTATAAAAAATTTGTTTAAATTTGGTGAGATAAGTTTTCCTTTTGTTCATTATTGGGAAGAGAACCAATAACTTCTAAAAAGAGATCTTGTTCCCAAGGCTACCTTTTTGACATATTTTGAGGGCTACTTTATTGACATAACTTACAAATTGTCTGTAAATAAGTTAGTTATAAGGGATTTGGCCTTCTTATTTGTTTCTTATTTTCCCCCTAACTTTATCTCCAAAGGATCTAGGAAGTTCAGCAAGGAATTTCTCCTTCCAAAAAAGTTTATTACTATCATTCCTAGCATAGATGCGACTAAAGAAAGCATCATTGTACTATCTAAAGTCTGACAAATTTCTACACTTAAGGTTTGACAGTAATTTGGTTGATTTGTCTTTCCATAACCTTGGGTCCCTTATGAAATGTTTAGTAATTGTGAAGTTTAATGTGTTAACTAAAGTAGGGGTGTGTTTCCCTTCTTCAAGAATTAGAGATCCTTGTGGATCAATTTTCAGAGAATTGTAGATTTAATATCTTTCATCCTCAGTGAAATCGTTATCCCACTATTCTTTGAATTGGCCAGTAAAACCCGAAACAATAATATGAATGACTGTTGAGTCATCACATCCATGTGCTCTTTGATAGGTTGTACTAACCATTGTCATTTGTTGAAGAGTATTAAGGATTTGATACTTTGTTTGGCCATCTATATTCCATTCATAGATGTTTTTGTCATTGTAGGCGTTTTGGATTATTTGTGGTCTTTCTTCAAGAACATTGGTATGGAAAACTAGCTCTAGAGTAGTAGAGTTTTGTGAGTGTTTTCCAATTTGTTTTAATATTCATTAATCTAATTTAATATCATTTTCTTTAATTTCTTTTCTTGAAGATATTTTAGAAGATTTTTTAAGGTTTGAACCTAATTTGTTCTAGAATTTATTTTGCTAAAGGGTGTACCTGGGATAGATCCTTTTTCCTACGTATTCTAGCTATTTCTGAATAAATCCTATTGATCGATTCTGACTTTGTAGGATAAATAAAAGTTTTTATTTTTCAGTGGGGATTTGATGAGATTTGAACAAGGGTTTTTCTATTTGTTTAATTTTTTTTTGTTGGGGCAGAGGTTTTTACTATCATTTGTTGCTTATTGTTGGGAGATATTTTTTAGTATAATTGTTTTGCTCCATTAATGATTTTATATTCTTGGATGAAATAGATTCTACTGCATCTTTATCTTTAAAAGGTGCAGCAATTATTAGTTTTTGTGGATTTGTGGTCTCTATTTGGAATGGCTTTTAAGGAGGTAACTCAAATATTAAGTTTTCTCCTTTTATGGTTACACAGTTTTGCATAGTCCTATGGTTGGTATTTATAGAACTTTTGAATGGATATCCTAAGTGTTTGGCTCTAACATACAACTCAAACCAATCAAAGAAAGGAATACTTGTTTTTTTTTTGGACAGAAGGAAATAGTTGTTTTAAAATTAGTCATATATTGATAATATTTGTCCTGTATTTGCTGTTTAGATTAGCCTTTGAAATTATCAAAAAACTAAGTTCTTTGAGGAGTAAATTCTTTTGAATAGAATTCTTTCCTTAAAGAATCTTTGTCTATTTGAAATTATTTTTCAATATCCTTTGGGCCATAATCCATTAAAAAGTTTTAGGATCATTGAAATTTTGAGAACAAGTTGGATATTTAATGGATTCAGATCAATCGTCTTCAACTACTTCTTTTCCCTTTTGGTTTTGAGTATAAACTGGTTTTGGAATCCTAGAGGAAGTTGCTAATCCTCTTTGGTTAATTGTGGATGCTCCATTAAAGTTGGAATGTCTAGCTATATGGATGCTTTGATTTGCTATCCTAAAGTTAGTTACAAAAGCATCATCCTTTGTGGATTATGGGTCTGTAATTTTTGGTAAATCTAGACTTCATCTAGGTCTTTGGAAAGATAGTCCTCCACTTCTAGATGGATATTGGACAATCCTGCTTATTGGTGGGGTTGGTACCTCTGTTGGTATAGCTATATTTTTTAAATTCCATTCTATAAGGTATTCTATCAAATCCCATTGAATTACTTGTGGAATTGATATATGTGCTTTGGGCATATGTGTAAGAAAACAAGTAGTTTCTTCTTCCTTACAGGGTATGAGAGCATTGCTCATGGTTGAATTGTGAAGTTTGTATTGGACTCTATAGATAATGATTGTTGGAATTGTTCCAGGTATCATATCATATTCATGTAATTTGATTTTCAAAAGAATATTTCTTTTAGGATTTTGTTCTTTAAGACATATTGTCCAATTGGGGAAATAATTGAAGTACACTGGTCTTCTAGATAGGTTGGTTTCTACAGTTCCATAGATGGACTCATGGAATTGATTATATCTACCATTTCTAACACACATAAGGATGGAATTATTTAATCCTAATTTGTGTAGAGATTTGGCAGCTACTTATAAGCATCCAGTGTGCATAAAATTGTATTTTTGACTATGTTTTTATAAAGATTTGGATGAAAGAAGTTGAAATTCATCTTTTTTGGGATTTAGTGTTATGATTTCTTCTGAAGTCTTGATTACATACTCAAACTTATGGAAGAAACCTATTTTGGAAATTGGATACATTTCTATATCAAGGATTCTTAGCATTTCCTATTTATCAACTGAGAGATTTATATCTTCAAAGTGGATTCGTAGAAGATTGATTTAGAGGAAGATTTGAGTTTCATATTTGAAGAGGATGGGGAAGATGAAGAAGATGTAAAGCAACTGGACAGAGAACAAAGCATGATATTTTAAGCTAAATTTTCTCCCTTCTTAGTATTATTACCATAAGGTTCCATAATGATGACTGAATAAATATTAATTTACTATTGCCAAATGAAATAAATATTAATTCTTTAGCATGAATTATTCATTCTGGACTGTTTAGCCTACCGTCTTAAGATAAACATGAGAGCACGAGTGACAGGGGAAAATCACCTTTAAACTACACCAGGTCTTAACTCCCTTTTACGAACTTATATTAAATCATTTATGTGTTATCAACATATCAGAACTTTATTCATACTTAGGATTTAACATATATTTCATATAGGCAATAATAATTCAAAATTTATTCACACAACCTTACTTCCCCTCAGGCTTTGAATGATGGCCTTAATTTTATCCATGCCATTTTAAAGCCAACATCATAATTCAATCATAACATGTTAGGATTGACTTTAATATACGTTATAATCATTAAAAAAAGGGTTTTAAAAATAAGTGAATAAAAGGAATATAGTCCTAATTCAATACTGCTATGAATAAAAAATGCATTAAACTAAATTTTTCTTTAATATTCTAATTAAAGGCCAATTTATTCATTTTACTTCTATATTTTGCCAAAAAATATTCTTGAACTAATGCTTCAATTTTATTCGTTCCCTTTTTAAAGCCAAAATCTCTAAGTTAGCATATGTACACACACACACACACACAGATATATATATATGAAAATGCATGCTAGCCCATGTGTGCTTAAAGGTTTTATGAAAGATGCTTAAAGCACTAAAAGTTTTCTTGGTATCTCCTAACCATAGTATTTGCTATAAACTATTTTTTTTTCTTAAACTTTATACTGTTATGTGTATTTTTGTTCAGCAAAGAGTTATGCAAATTTTGAAAGGGATCGATTCATCAACTAACAAAAAAAACTTTTTGCAATATTTACCTTTCTACTTAATTGTCATCATAAGAAAAGGGAAGATTATTGAATTTATTGATGTGCTGTCTGGTTTTGATGATAATAAACACGTAAAAAGAGTGTTTAGGAAATCCATCAAGCTTTCATGAACTTCAAGTCAATGGAACCTCAATGAATGAAGATAGTTATTTTTGTATAGGTATTCTAGACTTAGACACCATGTCAAGAAGATTTAGAAAACCCTTGAGCTATTCAAAATGCATTTGAAAAACTTAGAGATTGGTTTTTTGATGCATGTTGTAACAATTCCATTTATGTAAATGTAACAAATTTTTTTTTATATTTGTAAAATTCCATGAAGTTATTACTACTTTAATTCTAACCACTTAACTCGTAATAATAATCACTTTAACCAAACATAATTGTTATTAACAGTGATACAATACTGAGTTTCCATATACACTATTATTTTACAAACTACACACCATTATTTTACAAATATTTATACAAAGATACATTATAGTGAAATATTAAGATATCAAGGTGATATTACTCCCTCAATGTACATGTTATTTCTTCTCAGATAGGTTCTGACCTCTACCTACTAATCGGACCATATCTACCTCATATGGACTCCAACTTGAGTGATTCCAGTGGCTAAAAATATGTGACACACATATCTATAATTATTATTTTAATCATTTATTTTAATTTCATACAGATAATTCCCAGAAATTAAAATACAGAAGCTATTCTAACATATTCTTTCCTGATGAACCATTTTCTGACTTTTGACTACTAATCAGCTCATATCTTCCTCATATGGACTCCAAATTGAATGATTCTAGTGGCTAAAAATCCGTGACACACATAGCATTTTATTATAATTCAGATATATTTATTTACTGATTATAAAAGGAATTGCTATTTGATGCATAAAAAATAATATTAATTATATTAAATTATATTATCTTGTAAATTAAGAATTAAAATTTGTTTATGAAAAATTTCCCTTATCATTAAATTTAAATGAAGATGTATTATATTAAAATTTTAATTTATTTTATTTTATGAATTGAGTTTGTTGTTATTTATTTCATTTATGATTTATACCTATTTATAAATATCTATTAAATATTAATAATAAAAAATAGAATTAAATATGAATAAAATAAGTAAAAAATGAATCAAATAAAAAAGTAGACCCCAATAATTTTTTTTTAATTTTACTTCCCACTGCATTATTGGTGAAATCTCCATTCTATTCTGTCAAGCTAACAAAAAAGAAGAAGAAGAGAGAATATAAGACATTAATCCCAAATACTCAAATATATAGTTGGTCAATTACAGTGCACTGTTATATATTTGAATCTCAATTATATTAAATTATTGATATTATGTTGAAAAAAAATGAAACAATAAAATAGTTAATTCCAATATTGCTCGACGGAAATTAAAAAAAGAAAAACCATTGTCTATACAAGGGATACATAATTTATTCTCATGTATTTTTGGGTAAAATATTCTTATTTATTTTTATCTGATCTGGCTTAGCGCAAATGTATAGTGAAATGAAATATTCTTGATCATTTTAAACATGATAACGAAAATGATTAATCGTTCTTCAGGCCAAAAAAAATAAAATGAAAATGAATATTATTCTAGTTTATTTCAATTCTCATTTTCAGAAAAATCATGTCAGATAAACAAAGTGGGTTATGCAAGAAAGTTTGTGCATTTATTGTGTGTTTGGAGTTCTCTTTTTATAAGCTTTTTGATAAATGATGACCGATCCATTATTTATGAACAATTTCTGAGTACAAATTATGGGTTTTTCCAAACAGTACTTGAGTTAAAAAATATATAACAAGTTCTCTTATTTCAAGAAAACATAATATTTTTGAGATAAATTGAATACACCTTAAGGTATTAATGCAATTGATAATAAATAATTAATACATTAATTACATTTATGATTCTTTAACTAGTGTCTTTAAATACTGGTTAGTAAAAGCCATAAATTATTGCGTTGTCTATTGAATAAAATTAAGGTTTGTAATCTACGTAGTATCCAAAATTATTAAACTATCCGAATTTAAATTTAGAACTAGTATCCCCCAATGGAAACTTAAATCTTAACTATCTAATTCTATAATACCAAGATACCATTCAACAATTTCAAAAATTCATAAAACTTTAATTTAAATACCCGGTAGTCAGATATTGATGCAGGGTTGAGTAAGTGGTTTTGGATGCCCGAATCCAATTCTTGAAAAAATAAATTTTTTTTCAAAGATTTTATTTTATTTTTTATATGTAAATATTAGTGAAAGATATAATTTGCATCAATTTGATCTTTCAAAGAATAATTGTATCAATTAATTACATCAATATTCAATAAAAAATAGAATTATTCAAATATGAAGAACATCTATTTAACTATTGAATTAAATTTTAGATATTAATATAATCAATTAATATATTTAATTTTTAAGAATTAATTTAATCAATGCATATTTTTGATAAACTAAAATAATATCTTATTATTATTTTAGGCATAATTTTTAAATATTTTAAATATTCAAATCATTTGAACCCTTCATAAAAAAAAAAAATCATTTGAACCCAGCAGTATTGTAATCCACACCTAAAACTTCCATGCTTCTGTGTGTCTCATAATTTGAGTAATATGTAAATCGGTCAATAGTAAATTTGTTCTTTTTTTTTTTTTGTCATGGAAGTATCCCACATCGAGTATGACACTAATCTGTTTGGAGTAGTAGGTTGTCTTTCGAATAAAGTTCCAAACCATGGTAAACATAAATTAAGTCATCGCCATATTACTAGTAAAACTTGGAAACGGTAGAATGCCTTTTGGCCTGTAATTTTCTTTGAACACGGTCCCAGCAGCGACCTCACCAAATAACATAGAGAGACAGATAACCCAGACATCATTTTATTACCAATCAATCCACGAAGGACAAGAACAACCGAAAGCAGAAGATAAACAAGCCAAGCTCTTCTCACATAAATCGCACAACCAACTTCTCTGTATTATTCTCTTATTCAAACAGAGCAAGGGAGAAGATGAAAAAGAAAAAGAAATCGAAATCAATGTATTTACAAATTTTCTGACCAAAGAACAAAAGCACAGCAACAAAAAAACAAGCTAGGGACAGCCACGAAAGCTACAATTACCTGTCATTCTGTGCCCCAAAGCATGTGCCTGCATTATGTCATTCTTTGTCTTCTTGATGCAAATTGCAAAGCCCTTAACTTTCAAAATTTTTACCTGTACCTAATTTTTCTAACCACATGATAAACTCAGAAAGCACAAAGAAAGAGATAGACCCCACTAATTTGCTGATTTAGAAAATTTGTGTTTTGGAGTGGAACCCAATGTAAATCACTTCTTCTTGGTCTTATCTCTATTGCTGGAGAAGAGTGAACCCAGACCAAATAAATTTGCAGAAGGAACATTCAGAACAGGATTAACTCGAACACCATGACCATAATATCCATGACTTTTCTTCAACGGAGGCTTTTGATAATTGTTTGGACCCAAGGGGTGGGAAGGCCTTGTTGTGGAAGCATGTTTCTGGGAATTTTGCTTCATCATAGGACCCTCCTTTGACAGTGGCATCCTCTTAAGACTTGCGGTAGACCCAGTTGAATTGCTACGGGATAGAAGTGGCAAAGGGCATAAGCTTCTTCCATATCCACTGCCACAACTACTACTTCTCTTGAAGCGCCAAAAAGATCTAGAACTCTGCTTTTCATCTACTTCATCATTCACAAGCTGCTTGCTTTCTTTGGGGCTCACATTCTTCCATTTTTGGCTGGTAGAAGCGTTGTCACGAACCGCTTCTGGCGGTGGCAACTGGTGCTGATTTGGCAACGGATCCATTTGCTTCATAGGAGCATTTTTTTTCTTGATTTCAGTGGGAAGCATTCTCCCATCTGAGAAAAGCTCGTCTGCTGAAGATGATTCCTGATCCAAGCTTTCACGAACACAAATATCAAAATCAAAGCTTGAGTTCAAACCAGATGAATTTGATCGGAAAGGGCGTTGTTCAACAGGTATGACCTCAGATTGGCAGAAGTCATGTGAGAATGAAATCCTTGGACTCATAGCAACCCCACAATTTTCAGAGCAGAGGTCAACTGCCATTTCAATCAAGCTTTGAGAAAACTAGGAAATCTCTCTAACCCAGAAGTCTGGAATGGAAGAATCAAAGAGGAACTGGGTTTTGATAAGAAATAGCACACAAAATCAGAGGATTTTATTGGGAAAAATAGTTAGGACGCTATTTAATAGTTTCAAACCTAACAAAGACTGCAATAAACAAAGTCAAGAGTCAGAGAAGGCAGAAAAGAATGACATAAAGAGGATTTGAATTCGGAACGTAAAAGTAATTCAATTCTCAGTTCTGACACTTGAAAATCATGAACAAGTTTGCAACTTAGTGGTCCAAAGTGGAGAAAAAATGGACCAGAGAGGACGCAGGAAGGTGTGAGAATGAAAATGCCATATGGGGTTCCTGGAAAATGAAGATGGAGACTTTGGATATTAACCGCTGTGAGTGATTTGTTGATGATTTAAGGGCAAGTTTGTTGGAGAGCCGGAGAGATAAAGCAACGTGCAGTGTTAAGCTTAACTGATTAAGGGAAAAATTCTTATGAGTGGACCAGGTTAAGAAATTACTACCGCTTTTTTTGTGTGGCTAAAACAAAAATATACCATAGTTTAACGCTTCTACTTATCCTAAATCCAGCAACAGACAAAGTAGCCTAAATTCCTTCACTTTTAATTTTAAATTTTAAATTGAAGCTATATGAGTTGAAAATTATTTATGAATGTAATTTAAATATTAGAAGCGGATTCAATGGATGTAGTTAAGAAATTTTAGACTTCTTCTACCTTTCTCAATTGCCTGATTACCTCGTTATAATTTTTTTTAACTATTATTAACAAATTTTACAAAATATTATAATAAAAATAAAAATAATTGTTTTGTATAGTCATGTACAATACTTAAGTTTAAAGTAAAGTATACGGCACCGGGCAAAAAAGAAAGATTGAAAAGAAAAAATTTTAAAAGAAAAAGAAGAGTGAAAAACATGTGTATAACGGGACAAAAAAGGACAGAAAAAGAAAAAAGTAAAAAAATAAAAATAAAAAGGAGAGAGAAAAAAATGTGTATATAACAATAATAATAAGAAGGAAAAAGTAAAGATTTTATTTTACTTTTCTTATTGTTTAATAATCCTTTTATATAGACTTAATTTTTTTTATAAATTTTTTTCAGATTTTATGAAAAGTATATTTTACGTTTAGTTTTAAGGGAAAATATGAAGTACACTGTTGGTGGACAGATTTCTGTCCACCAGCGGCCTCCAGATCTCGTCACGTGTCAAATATAATATTTTTTAATATTATCTTTAACACGTGGCGAGATCTGGAGGTCGCTGGTGGACAAAAATCTGTCTACCGATGGTATACCAAATCATCACTCAAGATTTAAATAAATAAAATTTTTTTCTAAGTTATACATTTTTATTTGAATGAAAAATTTTAAAAGAACCTTTTGTAAAAGAACTTTTTGTAAATAATTAAATTAATAAAAAAGACATAATATTACAGAATTTAGTTATTTAAAAATATAAAATATAATAGTGTTTTCGGACCAAATAATTATAATCACGACAACGATGATAATATATTCATAATTGAGGTTTCTAGTCCTCATACCTGCAATTATTAGAGCTAATTAAATCGGTGTCATATAAGAGACAATGGAAGGATTAGATGTTTGTGATGTAAATTTCATCTTGGAGAAGCTGCCATAATCTTATTCAATCAAATTCGCAATTATGCTCGATATCTCCACAGCTCAATCAACTGGTCTTCGAATTTTTTCGACCACTATCTTGAATTATTATTATTATTAGTTTGTTATCTAACCTGTTAATTGTAGTTAATTTGAACATTGTTGAGGGTAAAATGGCCATGGTGCCAACCTCATTGTATTTGTACGTAATTTGGACATGATAATTTTTAATGGAGTTTTGTAACCATAATTTTGGATGTGGTGGACAATAATTCTAGAGTGTTTTAGGGTTTTGGCTTGAAATTTATGCAGCTTAAAAGTATTAGCATAGATCAGAACCATTTGTAGTTATTTTTTTTTTTTACATAGCAAGAGTATTTTAAAGTCAATTTATATATCAATCGAAATTATTTTTTTAAGACAATTTTAAAAATATACTTTCTATATCAATTTAGTAAATGCTAGTCCTAATGTTTAAATATGAGTAATTAAGATAAAGAGAGCGCTTCCATAATCACTAAGCCAACTATTTAAAATTAGTTAATTTATCTTTTAACATGTAATTAGTGGTGTCTGACCAAAAAAAGTTAACATTTAAATATGTAATATTACACCTGACAACATATCAATACTTGATTTTACTACTAGACTATATAGCATAATGATTATTGATTTAAATAATGAATGTCATGTGGGAATTGAAACACAGTTGAATTTTATGAATTTGTGAAAATTTTCATCCAAACCCAAGCTAATGGTTACCACCTGAATTGTTTCGTAGGTTTTTTTTTTTTTTTTTTTTTGGGAATTCGGATCTTCTATAGAGCTTATTGCTGTATATTTGAAGAATGTCTTGCATGATTCTGCTTCAAATGTTTGATATGAAGCTTGCTTTATTCTATGACACCATGTTTGTGGTTCAAGTTTTTTTTTTTTGGAGTAAACAATGGTTCAAATGGTTGATTGCAATTTGCAAAACATGATGCTGTTTTGGCTTAGACTGTAATCTAAATATTATGCGGCTACAAGTATTATTGAATTATGTTATTGTTGACTTTGAAAAATTAAGGAATCTATATTATATATTTTTAATTTAAAAACTTAACTATCATGGTATAAAATATTAAGATATAATGATATAAGTTTAACTATATTTTTTGTTCCATTATTTTAGACAATATATCAATTTAATCTCTAAAGTCTCACAAAATAAATTGTTAATTTTTGTTGGGATGGTTGTTAGATTGTCACGTGTTTGTCATATCACCTTTATTAAATTTCTTCTGGACCCCTCATTGACACATAGCATGTTCTGTGAGCCCCTCAACATCCAACTTAGCTATGGAAAAAGAAAAAAAGAAAAGAAAAGAAGGATTCCTAAGTTCTCTCTCTTCTTTGCAATTCTTGGGTCACGCCACTTGAAGGGAATGCTTTTAATCCCCACTTATGAAACGTTAACGAATAAATTGCGGCACGGAATAAAAGGGACCAAATTAATGCATTATCTAAAATAGAAAGACTAAAAATATAATTATATAATATTTGAAATTCTTGTAACAGATGTTATATATATATTGCAATAATTTAAGGATATGTCAATTTATTTCCTACTTTTAAAATAATATTTTTTCTTGTTCTTTTTTCTTGTTTTTTTTAAGAGAGACAGAGTAAGGAAAATTAATCTTCTCTTTTCTATTTTAATCTTCTTAGAGGGAGAGACCATAATTCTAAAAATCAAATTAACCGGTTCAATTGAAAAATTGATGAATGATCAATTGATTTTTCAGATTTCCTGAAACCGAGGGGTCAATGAATCAACTAGAAACTAGAGAAAACCAATGAAAACAATTCGCTTTTCGTGCTAAACCCCTATTGTATAAATTCTGAATTTTAGTTGAAAACAGGTCATTATGTTAAGAAAATGCTATTGCTGTGATTTGAACCCCTTTAGTGGAAATATCAAAGAATCGTGTCAATCACAAAATCGTTTTGTTAAACATTTGCTAAACATTGTTGTACCTAACGTGTAACATTCGTAATTTTATTTTATTTATTAATAAATATATATAAATATTTAATTAAAAAAATAAAATTTATTAGATAATTTTTAGATATATAAAAAAATATAATCCTTAAAAATTCTTTATTTTATGTATATGCATAGAAAATGTTTCTAATATTAAAAAAATTAATAAAGAAAGAAAACTTAATAAGAAAAATTAGAAATAACATACTAAAGAAAAGTAAAATTCTTGGGTAAAGAAGATAAATTTTTAGAAAGTAAGAAAATATTTTAAAATTTAAAAAAAAATTAAATTGGGGTAATTTTTTTAATTTAAGAGATAAAGTTCATAAGTTTAACATCACCCATACATTGAGTTTTCACTTATGGACACTTCATATAGAGTTTTTACACTTTACATAAGTTTCTAACAAGCTAATAGAATAGCCCAAATAAGAAATAAAACAGATTTGGATTAGAATATAGAAGTTAGACCAATAGTCCACAAACCATGAAAATGTGACAAAGTTCTCTATGAAAGATAGAATTTTAGCCAAAACAAAGGAAATTGATAAGAATGACCTCAAATCTAAGAGAAAAAAATAAGAATTATGTGAAAAAATAGTAGTGTAATAATAATTAAGATTAAGTCACATAGCATTAAGACAAAACATCTATATCCTACATTTATAATTTCAGTAAGTTAATAATAATACACAGCATTATGACAAAATATCTATATCCTACATTCATAATTTCAACAAATAGGTAATAATACATGATATTATGATAAAACATTCTTATCCTACACAAATAATTTTAGCCAAGTAAAAGAGACTCAAGAGTTAAAAATTTGCCACAAAAAGGCAAACTTATCATATTTGAGTGAGACAAAAAGAAGAAGAAATGAATCCCTAAATCAAAGGAACCTTGTCCCTTATCTTAAGAACATTTTATCATAATATTCAAAATACAAATCTTCTTTTGCTATGCATATTTTGACTAAGGGAGAGGAAGATAAGAATATGAGTTGTTTTTCTCCAAAAAATAAATAAGTGCATCATAATTATGATAAGGTAGATCTATAATTATGAGAGGTGAACAACTTGATAGTTTATTTAAGCAAAACCCACCATTATAACATTATAATTTCATTCAAGTGAAGGAGAGGAAAAATAGAAGCAAGGTAGAGTGAGGAAAATAGAGAAAAAGAGGATAAGAAAGAAAGGAATAAGAAGGAAAAATCTAGAGGATTAAGTATTCAAAGTAAGTTAACTTAATATCCACTTGAATTCATCTTTTCTCTTCATCCTTGGGGTTCAAAATTCACCCTCCTTATCTTATTTAAGCTACTAAAAAAGTTAAGGGAAGGGAGTAATCTTGTTACTTCCTTCAAGAGGAAATAAGAAAAAAAATTCATTAAATAGGTTTAACAATATTTTTTTTGAAGAAAACCTTTGCAATTTATAATATTTATATGGGATTTTGATTTTAGAACTTTGATAAAATTTACAATATTTGCTACTTTGATAATTGGCTATGGATGTTGATATATCATGTTACATGTTGATCTTGCATGTGATGGATGTTTTGAATACTTAGGTTGGTATGAAAAATTCTGCATAAATAC